>CM043717.1:9623121-10052906 GCA_023969325.1 Oryzias curvinotus
AGAGTTTCTGCGTGTAGAAAAAGAGCAGACAAAGTAAACGCACCAGTTTCTGATCTTATTTCCATTTTCCTTGTGACGCACATATATATATAACTTATCTAATTTTGCCAACTTAAATGAATTACTTCTATTGGTAACAAAAACATCGAGTTAAATTTATTCAACCTAATTTCTTACGTCTATAAAACTCAATAATTGTTTATACAACGCAAATTTACGTATTTATCTAACTAAATGTCATATTACTCCAATTCAATTAATATTTTTTTTCCATCTTAATTAATTATATTTCTTGAACTCTCAAATGCCTAAGTTTGAGCCGGCAGATATGATCATTTCTATAACAATAAAAAAGACGGAGGGAATAATGCACGGAGTGCAAAAATTCGTTAAAGAATTCACCATGATTATTCTTACAATGCCAAGCAGTAGGGGTGCTATATAAACTCATCATCCTCTCCTTCGCTCTCACTCATGGTGCTGAGACGTAAGCTTAGTAGGGCAAATTAACTCGGCGAAGCATGGCAAAACACAGTAAAACAGCTAAACAACTAAACACATTTGGTCAAAAACCTACACTTAAACCCAAATCCGTCCAGACAGTCAAAGGGAATGATATCCCACAATCCTTTGCGGTGCCGCTCTAACAGCAGCACCAAAGTTACACCTTCTTAATTGAATTACTTTGAATGAAAGTAAAATAACTGTCTGAAAACTACGTGTAATTTTTAAACCGACTTACAAAAAAATTATTTATTTTAACTGAAACAAATAATTAAGTTAGATCAAAGTAAAAAAAAAAACATTTTTCCAACATCCATATGTGGTCTTATCACCCTCTCATGGTGGAAAAAGTATTATCTGAGCTTCTTCATCCACTAAATCATCTTCAAATGGACACGCCATGCTGCTTCACCTCTCTGTAAACAAACTAAGCTTCAACTAAACCTGCTCCAGACCAGGTTATGTTCAGAGCATGAGTTGCTATGGCAACTTGACCTATCCTGAAACATATCTCCATTTCTGGAACCGAAAGCTGAGGTTATCAACTTCCTTAGCCTCAAACTTACCGTGAGAGCTAGCATAACCTGCTTTCTGGAATACCCCCCAGGTGGATTTCAGCCAGAGTTCAGGCTTAAAGTCAGGCTAGTTTAAACATGCTTCCTGGAATACCCCCCAGGACTTCTTTGCGGGTGTTTTCCTCGCTTTTTTCTTTCAAGCCTTGTAATTTCTACGGTGGCCCTGAAGTGCAATCACATTTACAAATCACTGTACGCACAAACATTTTTACTATCACAACAAAATTAAAAAAGCAAAACAAATAATATAAAAAACAAAATTAAATTTTAGAAAAACCAAAAATAAAAAAAACTTTTCAGAAAAGAAGAGAAAATGAAAAATATAAAAGAAACAAAAAAAAATTACAATTCCAAAATCAAAATAAATTTCCAGAACGAAAAATATAAAACAAACATTAAAATAAAATTGCAATTCCACAATCAAAACAAATTTCCAGAAACCACAAATAAAAAACACTTTTCAGAAAAAGAGAAAACGAAACATAAAAGAAAAATCACAATTAAAAAGCCAAAAAAGTTAAAAAAACAAAAAAAACAAAACAGACAAACAAAAACAACAAACAAAAAAAATGTAAATTCAAAAAGCAAAAGAAAAAAAAAACATTTTGAGAGACCAAAATGAAATATTGGAAAATGAAAAACAAGAACAAACCGGAAAAGGAGGGTACTTTAGGACATAGACGAACATCGCTGATTGGATGAAGACTGTTACTCACCTTTTCAACCGGAAGTTATTTGTCATGACGCGCTATAAACAAAAAATGAATCTAAGTGGTGACTCTAACATAGTTGTCGCTATCAAAGAATATTTTAATTCAGAACATACCTATGAAGTCATTCTGGATCTTCTCCGTACTAATCATGAAACTTTTGTTAGTATGCGGACATTGAAAACGCATTTGAAAAAGGCCGGACTGTTCAGAAGAACTAGCTATTCTCCACTTCACGAGGTGAGGCGTGCCATTTTGACCGAGCTACGGGGACCAGGGGGGTATTCCAGGAAGCATGTTTAAACTACCCTGACTTTAACCCTGAACTCTGGCTGAAATCCGCCTGAACTTGCTTACTCGGGGTATGTCGGTTCCAGAAGACCGGATATGAGTTAGCGTAATTACGCTCGACTTGGTAACCCTGGGTTAACGCACGTGCACGTCATGTACATAAAGACATTCTCAATGGATCGCTGATTTCTGGAGTCACCATGGAAACGCGTGGGGGAAAAAAAAGAAAGCGCGACACTTGAGACGGAAGTGAGACGGAGTCTGAGATTTTAATGACGGCGTATGAAGATTATCCGTCCAACAAAAAAGTAACACGGCTGCATCATCCAAAAAAAAGAATTTCTGCTTGGAGAAAATCAACAGACAAAGTAAACGCACGAGTTTCTGATCTTGTTTCCATTTTCCTTGTGACGCATATATATATATATATATATATAACTCTCATATGTCTAAGTTTGAGCCGGTGAATATGCTAATTTTTATATTAATAAAAAAGACGGTAAAAAAATGCACGGAGTGCAAAAATCAATTTAATATTTTCCGATCATTGAACTTGCAGAGTTTGAGTGTAGGGGTGCTATAAAAACTCGTCATTCTCTCCTTCGCTCTCACTCGTGGTGCTGTGACATAAGCACAGTAGGACAAAATAACTCGACAAAACACGGCAACACACAGTAAAACAGCTAAACAACTAAACATATTTAGTCAAAAAGCCACAGTTCAACCCAAATCCGTCCAGACAGGCAAAGGGAATGATATCCCAGAATCCCTTGCGGTGCCGATCTAACAGCAGCACCAAAGTTACGCCTACTTAATTGAATTAATTTGAATGAAAGTAAAATAATTGTCTGATAACTATGTGTTATTTTAAGGTGACTTAACAAAAAAAAAATTCTCTTAACCGAAGCAAATAATTAAGTTAGATCAAAGTAAACAAGTTTAATTTTCCAACATCCATATGTGGTCTTATCACCCTCTCACAGTGGAAAAAGTATTATCTGGGCTTCTTCATCCACTAAATCATCTTCAAATGGACACGCCATGCTGCTGCACCTCTCTGAAACCAAACTAAGCTTCAACTAAACCTGCTCCGGACCAGGTTATGTTCAGAGCATGAGTTGCCGTGGCAACTTGACCTACCCTGAGACATACCTCCATTTCTGGAACTGAAAGCTGAGGTTATCAACTTCCTTAGCCTCAAACTTATCGTGGGAACTAGCATAACCTGCTTTCTGGAATACCCCCCAGGGCAATTGTTTGGCTATCGGACCATGTGGCAAGTTCTCAAACAAAAACACAACCTTCGTGTCAAACGTGATGTTGTAATGAGACTGATGCGACAGCTGAATCCTCAAGGACTTGATTTAAGACGTTGCAGTAGATTTACTAGACGCACGTATCACTCTATGGGCCCTAATTACATATGGCATGTTGACTGCTATGACAAACTGAAAGCCTTTTGGCTCGGCCCTCTCAGGATGTATTGATGGCTTTTCAAGAAGAATGATGTGGCTCGTTTGTGGATCAACAAACAACAATCCGTCTGTAATTGCTCACAATTACATAAACTGTGTCAGGAATCTTGGTGTCGTACCAATGAGACTACGGACAGACCTTGGGACAGAGAACGGGACCATGGCAGCAATACAATGTACGCTCCGTCACGCCCACACGGACTACTTTGCAGGCTCATCAAGTCACAGTTATGGATCTTCAACAGGGAACCAGCGCATTGAGTCTTGGTGGTCTTTTTTCAGGAGAGGAAGGTGGGTATATCTGTCTGCTGAGACTAAACACTAAGAATCTAAATTTTAATAAATCAAAAATATTTTCATAACCTTTTTGACGTTCATGAATGGCATGACTTTCGAAAGAGTAAGGGAGGCTTTTTTAATATAACATAATGGAACAAGAACTTAATTCAGTTTAAATTTAATGTATCCCCAGATTTCAGTTTTGGATGGACTTGTTTGGAGACCTGCGAGAGTCTGGAAACTTTAATGGAAGCCATGAACACCAATGCTTGCTGAGATTCTGCTTCATCAATGTTCTGCAAATAGACTTGGATGAATGTCGGGATCTCTGGAACAAACACAGGATTCGGCCAAGTAGATCTGCATCGTGTCCTGGGGGGATTCCAAATGAGCTCTATCACCTCACAGGTGATGGATATTTCAACAGAATGATGTAACATATTTCATGATAAAACATAAAATACAACAATAACATAGGTTTTAAAAACATGACAATACCAACAGAAATAAGGAATATTTAACTTTGGGGTGATATATACTGAAATGCCATGAATGAAGAATAGGAAGTGACTATTTGCAATCTATATTAGATTTTGCTGCAAGCCATCATTATATTTACCTTTTGCAGATATGGTTCAAGGGACTGTGGATTTGCTATTGAGGAGAGGGATCTGGATGTGTTTCCTGAGGCAAGGCAAGTGCCTGACCTATGTGGTGACCCGGACATTGAGCAATACTTACAAGAAGCAGGACTACAACAACCACAAGACTGGGAATCTGCCTTAGAACTTTATTTAACTCTGAAGGACGTGGCTGGGTTTTAGACCCAAAATACTTATAACAAAGTTTTTTTCTGTTTCCCAATGACAGTTGTGGTTTATAAAGTCTTAAACTCAAATAAAATAAAATGAACTGTAATCAGTCTTTCAAAAACATCCAAATCCTGGAGCATTTTGGATCCCAGTCCATATATTCCTTAAATATGCTGTATGTGTCGACCAGTGGTAGCTTAAGTATATTAGCACATGTGTTTGCTACTGGAAATGGTGACTCAGTAATGAACTGGATCCGTGGCGTTGGCATCATTCCTGCTGGTGGAAGTGCAGCCAGACCAGTAGCAAACATCAGCAACTCCTCCAGAGAGACAGCAGTTAGTTTCTCTGAAAAAAGAAAGTCAGTGCTTTAGTGTTTACATTGATTTAATGAAGAACTTTTAATATTTAGCAAAAAGTTAAAATTCCATAAGTTCCCATTTCTTCAGGTTAAATATATTCAGGCTTATTTTAGTCGCATAGTGTCACCAAGGTAAAGTGGTTACATAACATCACTGGTAAATAAAACATTTTTAAATTGTAATAAATTGACACAGACAAGAAAATAATCCCTTTATATTTTTTGAAAAAGTTATTACTCAGCATGACTGATTACTCTGGGTTATTTTTAGTAATAAATGAAAGTAACCATTAGCAGGCATCAATGATTGCTGTTAGTTTTTGTCTGGATCATATTTTGTTGGTAAATTATAGAAGTTGAGGAATTCAGAAATGTTTTTCAATAATTAGACAGGACATTAAACGTCTTCAACCTAACTATTATTATTTTGAATAATTGGGAAATTAAACTAAGTGCAAATAAATTAAAGAAAAATTTTATTTCCCTGTGATATTGGAGTTCTAATTTATATTGGCTCAACTCACATGGAGACTAATTAACTAGCTTTTTCATAATTATTGGAATATCTTAAAGTGAAGGGCTATTCTGTAATCTCTATGGATTTCATACAGACTACTTAGCTTTAAAAGTTTTAAGAGATTTTAATGTAACATATTTCTGACAATGCCAAATTATTTACGTTGAATGGAACTGTGGTTCCTGTCAATAATGTACCATCTGAGGTACTCCTCCACAAAAACCTGCTTCTCACAAGTCCTCACAACCCGGAGACATTCAGCAGTTTGGAACATGGTGCTGTTTTGCAAAATAATACTTTGCAAAGATTCGTCTGATTCAGCTTCCAGGACCTATAAGAAAAATAAATGGTTTATCCTGGGAAAAACTAACAAAAAACACGCATTTGCCATTAAAAAGATAAAGATATAGGAGATAATAAATCAATCAATAAATGACAGCATTTTATCAAACCAAATTTGTCACTCAAGTGCAATCTAGGTTTAAATCTAAACGAACTCCATGTTTCCTTGGTAAATCCATTTCCTGAGCTCAGGTCATTCCTACCTCACGTAGAACTTTCCCTATCTCTTCGTCTTTCACATCTTCCACAGTGGCGTTGAAACTTGGATTCCCTAACATGTGGTTGACCAGGTTCTTTGATAAGAAATGTGGTGCTGGTCCCCCATGTACAATGGATACTGCTACCATCTTTCCCGCTAAAAAATACTCATCTTCCCTGGCAGCTGTAATGCAGAGCACAGAAATATTATTTGTTAATTGCTACTTAGGTCTGTTAATAGAAAAAAGCAAATGCTATTTTTTTCTTATTAATACTAACACTTCTCTGGGGGGAAAATAAAAACACACCTTTTGAATTATATACAATGTAACGACATTCTTGAGGTCCATCGAAGATGGGGCGTGTTCTCAAGTGGTTCATAAGAAGTGTGAGGAATTCCCGCCTTGGCCCACCTGTATCCAATCCTTCTTCAAAGCAGCCAGCATCATCAGTGAATTTTATGAACAAGTCATTATTGTCAGAGTATGTGCTGCATCGAAATCCTCGAACAGCCCCGTCCCATACATCCGATCAGCAAATGTTGAACCTGCTGACCTTCTTGTGGTTAATTGCCATTGCTAACTGGGCAATGATTTCATGCACCTGCACATTTGTGTCTCTACAAAGGAAATGAAACATTATATTCTGAAGGAGATATCTAATTCTATTCTGATTTCACCCAATTTGCAATTATTTACAGGACCAGATGATGGTCAATTAGATACAAATGCTTAAATTACTTACACAGGTTCTTCTAGGAGCTGATCTTTCTTTATGTTCTGAGTAAGATCTTCATCATCATCCTCAATCAGAATGGGTTCAAACAGGCTTGTGTAGTTACTGAGGAGTGAAAAAAAAATATTAGCGGTGTAACGATACGATAAAATCTCAATTCGGTTCGATTTAGAGTTTCATAGGGCTCGGTTAGATACGTTTCGGTTCGGTAAAGCTGTTTAAAAAATCTGCCTGATATTAACTGCTATTTTATGAACTATTAATTTATTGTTTTTTATTGTGTGTTTTGTTGCAGGACACCTGAATTTCTCCCTTGGGAGATTGGAAGCTTTAATCTATCTATTTTTGGAATTTTTTCTGTACAAAAAAGCCAGAAAAAAAATTACTTGCAAAATGCATTTATTGGTTTTATATAACTTAAATAAAATTGACCTCTGTAGGTGATCTGCGTAGTAAAATCATAAAAGCTACCTGGAACCAAAAACTTTGGATAATTAACACTGGCCTGAAACATTTACTTGCAAATTTATTTTCTTGTAGACCTGATTGTTCCCGTTGGGTCATGCCGTTTTAAGAGCATTAACAGATCTATGCTGTGGCATACACTCTCTTTGAGTAATGATGTCAACACAACAGAGCATTCATCTTCTACAGGAGAGCGTAAGCTAAGCATTAGCCATGCTGATCCTGTGGACTTGCGCACTGTCACCTCCATCACCTGATCGCTGTTCAAGCTGAAGTGCAATGACGTTTCTGACCGTGGAACATGATCTTCCTTCGCGAGTAACATTAGTTCCGCCTCAACGCAAAGTTAATACATTTGCAGGGAAAAAATAAACAAACCAAAAAACCAAAACAGTATGAACGTGAACCGAACCGAAATGCTGTACCGAAAATGGTTCGGTCCAACTTTGTGTACTGTTACACACAGTATATATGAAAACAAAGTTATATACATACAGTTCATTTTTCATACATACATACAGTTGTTCAATATAACATCTAAATTGTTTCTAAATTGTGAGACATCTGCTGGTCCCTGGATTGCTTCCGTTTTCAACAAATTCTGTAACCTAAAATAGAGAAAAAAGAATGACTACAAATAATTTACCAATTGAAATTGTCCCAAAAGATTGCTAGGGGTTGAGATAGCAATCTCAGGATTGCAATCTAATGATAGAAATTTCTGCAAAATTTAATATTTAATTTAGCTTTGTTTCAAGAGCCCATAAAAAAGATTTGTTTTTTTTTTAAAATACCAAAAATGCCAGATACAGTTAAACTGTCAATTAATTAAAGACAAGCTGACTTTTTGCTTTGAATCTTGACAAACCCAAAATCAAATGTTCAATTATTTCTGTTTCAATACAGAAAAGCACATCAGTGTGTTTTAACATAGAAAGGAATTGGCAAAAAATATTTTTTAACTGTTAGCAGTGAAGCTAGCAAGTAGGCTCTACTAATTTTCACAATAAAATAGTTAATTACTTACTGTAATTCATCTGCAACTTCCACCAGATTATTCCTTTGAAGACAAAGAAAAGCACATTTAGTTATAAAAAAACATAAATTGAAACTTCAAACCTTGCCATACAATTTAGGCATTAATTATATACAGTTTGAATGTCTAAAGTTAATATCTCAATATGTTCTATTCAAATGCATAAGAAGCCAAAACTACATACACACCGCATGCTTGAGAAATGTTTTTAATGACAACTTACTCTGCTTCTATCACATTTGAAAAAGGACTGCTTTCCTGCTGAGGCTCCCAAGGCTGACGTGAAGACACACAATTTGTTAGATATAAATATTAATGTAGTTCTACTGAGCTCCACCAAAAAAAAAGGCAAAAATGTTCTAAATTAGACATACCAGTGTATCAGCAAGATCAAACTCAGATGGAGCTTTTATAACAACCTCCATGTCAGAGTCAGAAGAGTCTTCCAGTTCTCCAACTGTAAAACGTATAGCAATTACAACTTATTTAATGTTGACAACAGTATAAAGCCAAATTTGGTAAACAGCAATGTAATTCAAAGTTCCACGAACAGGATTGGTAAGAAACCATGAGTAGGTATCGTCCAAATTACCAGAAAATAAACTTACAAATACTAGCAAGGCAAAGCGCTGTGGTATTAACTGGGGAAAGTTATGCCAGATATGCTTATAACTTACAATTTATTTATTTAAAATGGGCAATGTGTGTCAAATTACACACATGCATCACATCTTACCTTCTTCAAAGTCCTTCTTCAAGCAGATGTAGAGTGATCCTTTGATACGGCCTGCCAACTTCATGCCTATAAGCCTCAAGGGTAAAGGGATGTTGTGTCCCAGGGATGTTAACAACCTCTGTGCCATCCGGATACAACAGCACAAAAGGTCCATCTTTTATATCTTTATTAAAGTCCTTCATTTTTTTAACAGCCTGATTGAGCAGACTTGTGGCAGTGTTGCCACGATCTGTTTGTAGGGACATATTTTTCCCACGTTGTGGCTTCAAACCACCTTTCTGCATGGTCATCAAGCCAATATTTATCTGAAAGAAAAAAACAGGGAGACAGAAATGTCTTAAAAATGAAATTTTTAGTCAGTTTTTATGTGATGTGTTACACATCGCCGGAAGGATGCAGTTTTAACTAAGCTTGTACTGAATTACATAAGAAGGTTTTGAGAGCCCTTTTTCCTGTAATACTTTCATCTAATCATTAGATAAAAGTTAGATTCATTAGACACTTTAGATTCTTATGTGATAGAACGAAACCTAATTTTATTATTACTGATTTTTTCAGTCTGTGTTTTTCAATTACAACCATTCTTTATACCACACACATCAGAAATAATGGGAGGATGTCATCATACAGTTAGGCAGCTCGTTATTTACAGTCGAGGCCACAGCCAACTTAGATATACTGTTTGTTTCACAGTTTTCTTCAATCCATTTTCCCTTTGGAAAACTTCAGGCTTTCTTCATTTTTCCTTTTTCTATATTCTTGGAAAGTGCAAAAGGTTGCAGTTGAGTTGGTCTGAACAGTCTTCAGTCCTAAAAGGAAGAACAGGAAAATTATGTTTGGGTGACCTGACTAATAAATAAAAGAAAATAAAATAAATAAAAAGCACGCTAGCTAGCTACCACTGACTGTATGATGACGGAGAACAAAGCAGTACACATCTTTTACATGTTGTTACTCAATTAGAATTGCATACATGTAACTGAGTTAAAAATTGAAATAAGGATTAAAAATGGAGATGTAAAGATCAAATTTTTTTTTTTTTTACCGAGATGTGGAATCATTTCCTGATGTGACATGCTACGTTATTATTTAACTTGAGAAATACTAAACCAACCAAGTTACAATAAAAGACCCAGTTAGACAGACTAACATCATGTAGTCCCTTAGAAAAGTTTTAAGATGCTATTTATAAAAGGTCTTAGGTATTTTCTTTTTTACGTCTGACTCTTGCCAGCGACTCATAGCTAACGCGGTAATAAGCTAACAAACGCCGGTAATAAGCTACTATTGATAACGCTCATATACTTACTCCAATGTTGAACGGTGTCTCCAACAGAAGATTGCTCTGTAATCTTATGGCCACCTCCGCTGCAAAAGTTTGGTGAAAGCTCAACTAATTCTTTACCGCACTTCGGGCAGAACATCCTCGATGGTCTGTCTGCTTTTCCCTCCTCGTCAAAACCATTAACAGTCAGTCAGTCAAAACTCTAACATCCATTTAGGTCATTGTACAGCAATGACCTAAAGCACCTTCCTCTTCCGGTTTGTTCTGGTTTTTCATTTTACAATATTTCATTTTGCTTTCTGAAAATTTTTTTCTTCAATTTTTTTTTCCTTTTTGAATAGTGAATTATTTTTTATTTTTCTTTTTTTTTTTTTTGCTTTTTGAATTGTGATTTTTTTATATTCTTTTTTCATTTTTTATTGTTTGTTTTGCTTTTTGAATTGTGTTTTTTTTTTATTATTTTTCATTTTTTTATTTTTTGTTTTGCTGTTTGAATTGTGATTTTTTTTAATGTTTTCTATTGTTTTCTGAAAAGTGTTTTTATTTTATTTTTTATTTCTGGAAATTTGTTTTGATTTCTAAAATTTAATGTTTTTTCTTTTCATTAGTTAATTTTTATATTATTTGTTTTGCTTTTTTAATTTTGTTGAGATGGCTAAAATGTGTGTGCGTTCAGTGATTTGTAAATGTGATTTGCACTTCAGGGCCACCGTAAATTTCAGGTTTCAGCGCTGTTTATATTGCTCAATTTCCACCACCCTCTCTTTTAAGTCATCATTTTCTTTTTTCGGCACAGAAACTTCTTTTTCCATGATGCTCCTCCTTCGGAGCTGGGCTCAACAGGTTATGGGCCCAGAAAGCAACGGACGCAAGTGAGTTTGAACAGAAGGAAAAAGGCGCGACGAATTACGCGAAGCTTCTGGAACTTGTGAACCAGCTCAGAGACGAAAATAAGTTATTGTTGGGACATGCGACGTATTACGCATCACGGAATAAAGTTGCTGACAGTTGAAGGAAAGAAAAAGAACCACTGAAAGAGCGACGTGAAATATGGCGGGCAGATCAATGACGGGAATCATGGTGGCACCGCAGCTTTTCTTTGACGTATCCGAAGATAAGTGATCTGTGGGAAACAAGATTTCTGGGTCACCTACATAGCCTAAAGCTTAAGGAGACTATTTTACGAGCACCTGTTGGCGCCAACGCAGAACAACTTGCGGCAGATAGCAGGAAGAACGCTGACTGCTATGCAGAGCTTATAAGGCTGGTAGATGACAAAAGCCTGTCTTTGATACGATAGGAAGCGGCAGATGACAGCAGAAAAGCCCTTGGGATATTAAAAGAACATTATTCTGGAAAAAGCAAGCCACGAATAATAAATATGTACACATCTTTAACCAAGCTACGCATGACGGAAAAAGAGAGTGTAACAGACTATATAATAAGAGCAGAGAACATCATTGCAGCATTAAAAGATGCAGGTGAAACGATGAGCGACGGACTAATCATAGCCATGATACTAGCAGGACTGCCAGATTCATTCAAGCCCCATGTGACACAAAATGAAGATAGTCACATTTACAGACTTTAAAAGAAGACTGAGAGTCTATGAGGAGTCAGAGAAAATGAGCAGAACAGAAGCTGACAACGTGATGAAAATGCATGTGAAACAGAGACAAAGCACTCACAGAAATCAAGCCACGTACAAGAAAGATGAAAGTACCACTGTGAAATGTTACAAGTGTGGAATTAAAGGGCACAAGGCAAGAGACTGCTTTAGAAAAGTCTGGTGTAATTTTTGCAAAAGAAATACACACCAAGAGTCCATGTGCAAGAAAAAGGGGAGACGAGATGAAGCCAGAAAAGTTGCTGTTGAACAAGAAAGCAATCAAGATCACTTCTTCAAAGCAAAGAACAACATGCAAGAAAGCACCCCGAACAACGTGAAGATGAAAGGCATCATGGTGGATGCAGGAGCCACATCCCACATTGTAAACGACTTTAAGAAATTTGAAAGTTTCGATGACTCATTTCAGGCTGAGACTCACTCAGTGGAGTTAGCAGATGGAACCAAGTGCAGTGGAATGGCGGAAGGAAGAGAGACAGCAATGATCTACATATAAGACAACGCTGGAAATCAACACAGAGCCCAACTACGAAATGCACTCTTTATGCCATCATATCCACATGATATCTTTTCGGTGGCAAGGGCAGCCAATGGAGGAGCAACAATCACCTTCAAAAGAGGGGAGAGCACCATGGTCACCAAAGATGGTAGCAGGTTTGACATCCATGAAAATGGAAACTTGTACTACTTACCGACTGTTGAAGTAAGTCCTGATGATCAGTGTAAAGTGCGTTATAACATTCAAACTTGGCATGAGATCTTGGGTCATTGTAACTATGATGATGTACGGAAGTTACAAGGTGTTGTAAAAGGTATGGAAATCAAAGGGAGTTTAGGAAAACCAGATCAGCTGTGTGAAGTGTGTACACAAGGGAAATGTACAGAAACCAGGAACAGAGAGCCAGTTGCAAAGGCCAAGCAGCCATTAGAATTAGTCCATACTGATTTAAGTGGTCCAATGCCCACACCAAGCATGGAAGGACACAAATATACGCAATATTTTACTGATGACTATTCAGGCACCATATTTGTATATTTTCTCTGGTCGAAGAGCGACACAGTGACAGCTACTGAAAGATTTTTAGCTGATGTTGCACCTTACGGAGAAGTTAAGTGCATTCGTTAAGATAATGGCACAGAATTTACCAGCAGAGATTTCCAAACCAAGAACAGAATCAGACATGAAACATCTGCACCCTACTCACAGCAGAATGGAACAGCAGAAAGAGGCTGGAGAACACTATTTGACATGAGTAGGTGTTTACTGATAGAGAACAAGCTACCGGATAAGTTGTGGAACTATGTGATACAGACATCAGCCTATGTAAGAAACAGGTGCTACAACAGACGCACAAAGAAAACAGCATATGAACTGTTTACAGGCAAGGAACCAAACTTATCCAAACTACAAAAATTCGGATCTGAATGTTTTAGCTTACAAACAAGAAAAGAGAAAACTCAATTCAAAATGTGAACCAGGCATTTTCGTCGGATATGACAAAAACAGTCCAGCTCTTCTGGTGTATTATCCAGAAACAGATAAGATTCAGAAACACAGGTTAGTGAAATTCACTACAAAGACTACCAGAGAAAAAGAAACTCAGACACCAGAGAAGTACACAGAACACGATGTTGGACACATACATCCTCAGGTTTCTGAAAGTGATAACGATGAAGATACAGAAAACAAACCAAGTCAGAATTATGTTTCTGAAACTTTACCTCAGCAGAGTCAACGTGCGCAACCAGGTGAAATCAGTGAGACTGTAGGCAAGGAACCCACCCAGAATCAGAAAGAAACCGGTTCATCTACAGGATTTTGAGACTGATAAGACAGTGGACAAAATGCAGGTATGCATAGACTCTTGTTATAGAGCAGTTTGTGACATTCCCCAAAAGTTCAGAGAGGCAGTGACATCCAAAAACTCCAAACAGTGGAAAAACGCAATGGATGAAGGATTTATCACATTGGTTCAGCACAAGGTTCACCTGAAGGACGATGCAGTTCCCCGTCGAAGGTACTACAGAATTCCAGAACGTTTGGTTGTAAAGCTTGAGAAGGAGATTGAACTGATGTTGAAGCTGGGCGTCATTGAGCCATCAACCAGTGAGTGGTGCAGTCCTGTGGTGTTGGTCCCAAAGAAGGATGGATCACTGAGATTTTGCATTGATTTCAGATATCTAAATGCAGTATCAAAGCTCCAGTCATACCCGATGCCACGAATAGATGAACTGTTGGAGAGGGTTGGAAAATCAAAATTCATCACCACGCTTGACTTGAGTAAAGGCTACTGGCAAGTGGCACTTGCACAAGAGGCCAAGGAGCTGACAGCATTTACCACACCTTACGGCAAGTTTCAATTTAAGGTGATGCCATTTGGTCTCCGGGGGGCACCAGCGACATTTCAGAGGCTCATGGATGAGATTCTGAGAGATGTTCCCCAGTTTGCAGCGGCATATCTGGTTGATGTTATCATTTTCAGCCACTCCTGGCGGGACCACATGTCTCATCTACGCCATGTTCTCCATCTAATAAGAGCAGCGGGAATGACGATCAACCCAGGCAAATGTGTTGTGGCCCAACAACAGGTCGAGTATCTGGGCCATGTTGTGGGTCAGGGTCTGGTGAAACCACGTGTTGGCAAAGTGGAAGCCATTCAGGAATATCCAATACCCACAACCAAGAAGAAAGTGCAAGCCTTTGTAGGGCTGGTTGGGTGGTACAGTAAATTTATTCCCCATTTTGCAGATCGAGCAGCTGTTCTTACTGATCTCACCAGGGCTTCTGCACCTAACAAGGTTGTTTGGACTGAGGACTGCGATGCGGCGTTTCGGGATTTGAAGATAGCCATCACAAGTGAGTCTGTTCTATACAGCCCTGACTTCACTCGACCCTTCATCCTGCAAACAGATGCATCTGCTGTTGGACTTGGAGCAGTCCTGGTTCAAGAAGCTGAAGGACAGAGGCATCCAGTGCTGTTCCTGAGCAGGAAACTCCTTGACCGAGAGACCCGATACTCTACAGTGGAGAAGGAGTGTTTGGCCATGAAGTGGACGATTGACTCTCTGAGGTACTATCTGCTGGGGTGCCACTTCTTCCTAGAGACAGATCATCGTACTCTGCAATGGCTGAGGAGAATGAAAGACTCCAATACGTGTCTCACTGCATGGTACCTGTCTCTTCAACCCTATGATTTCACAGTTCAATATCGAGCAGGAAAGACCAACTGTGTGGCAGACTGTTTGTCCTGTGTTCATGATAATTGATGTACTGTAAACTTGGGAGAGGGGGTGAGGAAATGTGGCAACGAGCAGTTGTCACATTAAAGAAACAGACAGAAAATGTTAATTGACACAGTTTATTAGATTAATGCAGTTAAAGTTAAGCAGCAGCAGCAATGTTCTTCTAGGTCAGGAGCACCTGTGGAAGCACATAGATTTAAATATTTGTTTTACACCTGCTGCCTTGTCTATGCCTTGTCTGATTGTGATGACTCACCTCTGTTTTCTGTGTCAGGAATGGTCCGCCAGCAAAAGAGGTCCCTAAGGGTACAAGGACCTTATATTGGTTCCAGGGAGGGAACCAAAATCATTGTATAGCTAACAGGGGAGATTTAGATTAGTAATTTTAGTATTGGAGTGAATTATTGAAATGTTTTAGGAACAGTCTGTGAATTCTATTTTTGCATGGGGAAATTATCTATTTTTATAGGGGTTAGGGGAACTTTGAATGTACATATTTTAATATTTTGTGTAAATAGATTTTCTGTGGGAACCTGGGTGGATGGTAGCTCCCAAAGGAGAAATCCTATAAAGATGGGAGTTGTAACCATTGGGAGGTTGTTGTGGGTTGGTGGTTAGAGCTGGGCCATGACTGTGAAATGCCAACAGAAGAAATTGGAAAATAAAGTTTTGAGTAAAAATCAAGTCCTGAGACTCCGCCTGTGCTTCTACCATGAGGATGGCCTCCGAGACTACGAGCTGAACATGACAAGTGGTGTCAGAAGCAAACAATTAAAAGCACAGTGCAGAAAATGACAAGAGGAAAAAAGACTGGGACCCCTGATCTTCCTTTGGATGATGATACAGCCACCTCATCTCACCAGGAAGGAGCGGCTGCTCCTGATGAACCAGATAAATTGGAGGAGTTGACTACTCTGGTGAAGACCCTCATCCAATCTCAGGCATCCAGAGATAAACTGGTGGAAAAGGAGTCTGCACGCCAAGACCAAAGATGGAAAAACCTCCAGCATCAATTTCAGCTGGTCCAAACACAAGTAAAAGAATTAAAAGAAGATTTTGAGACCAGAGCGGAGCAGGAGGATGATGATGATGATGTTGGAGAAGGGGCTGATGACGTGCAGCTTGCTATGCCAACCAGCTATGGACCTGTCCCACCCACACAACGGGGACCAATACTGCAAAAACTACCCAAGATCTTACCACTTTCGCCTGAAGATGACATCGAACACTATCTCATGACATTCGAAAGGATAGCTACTGTTTGCCGCTGGCCTAAAGAGGAATGGGCTATTCAGCTCATCCCATTGCTCACAGGTAAAGCACGAAGTGCATATGTGCTTATGGATTTTGATGACTCTGAAGACTACGAGAAGGTCAAAGAAGTAATACTGGGCAAATATGAGATCACGGCAGAGACATACAGGAAAAGATTTCGTGCTTTGGACATCAATCCTGGAGAGACCCCACGTGAACTCTACGTGCGCTTGAGGGAACTTTTCAACAAATGGGTGAAACCGAGACTACGAGCTGAACGTGACAATAACACTGGTACTATTGCCCTAGCAAGAAATCCAGTAAACAGACAGAGATGTAAACATATCGACATAAAGTATCATTTCATAAGAGAAACTGTAAAGAGTGGCAAGATAACTTTAGAATATTGCCCTACAGAGCAAATGGTAGCTGATATAATCCAGCCACAAAGTCAAAACTGAAGAGATTTGCTCCAGACATGTTTGGCAACGAAATGTGCAAAAGTTCTTTAAGATGTTTTCTAAGAAAAGAGGAAACTGTTTTATGTTTATGGTTAATATGAAGAGTTAAGAGCGAGTGGGGGTGTTAAGTGTTGAATATGTGCAATTTCACTCTTACTCTTTTTACTCCATTTCCCATGAGTCACTCCTGTTCCCATGAGTCATTGTTGTATCTTTGTGTCGAGGGTTAATGACATCACTCGAAAAAGGAATGAGCTCTGATGTACAAGAGAGACGTTTTTGTTCCGTGCTCAATCGTTAATAAATATGCCTGGAGGAGGCTAAAGTTGATCCTGTCCCGGAGTCTTCTTTATCTATCAACCACGCAAATGAAAGATCGGAGCTGGGCTCAACACCAGGGTTTTTCTTTTAGTAGACAGCAAGGATACTTCCATGGCGTATTCGTGGTCATGTGTCGTCATCTCTGGGTTTTTGGATGCGGGAGTTGGCTTCTCCAATACAGGCTTTTCCAGTGGCATTCTAGGAGCTCATAAGTTAATATTGTTGTTGTTTTTCCCACTTCTTTCTTATCTCTGTCCAGTGGTAAGACTTAAGAGTAGTGAAAAATAAAGAAAAAACTAGTTCAGCAGTTTGAAAACGAGGTCAAAAAGGGATAAAAAAGGGCCATGTTTGTAATGCTACGAGCTAAAAGCTAAGTGCGATATGCGAAGCAGCCAGGCTTATCTTATGATATTTTTCTGATTTTCATTGAGGCAAAAATAGATTGATCATGTTTGCTTTTATTTTTACCCCTATTGAATGCTCACAGAGACAAGGAAGTAGTAGCAATGTAATGAGACACACACAGACAGAAATGTGAAGGTGTCTGCTGTAAATCTATGACTTAAATAACAGGATAAATGATCGGATAGTTAGTTAGCATGGAGCCTACTAGCCTTCGAATGTAAAGCCACTGCTAAAGAGTGTGTCAATAAAAGACAATTCCTGAATATTATTATTCCTATATTCGACCCTAAACTACAATATCAGTTGGCTGTGTGTCTACTGGCCAGCCAGCTGCCCGAATGCTGGCATGACAAGCGGTCCGCGGCGGAGCCATGTCTGGTGAATCGTATGACAAAGCAGCAAGCTTAGTTATCATAAGTCTTATAATATTTTTCTTATATTCATTGAGACAATAATAAATTAAACATTCTTGTTTTTTTATTTCCTTTCTTGAACGAATGAATGTGGGTCACAGAGACACAGAAGTTACTGCTGAAAATGGCTTTTGCGGCCGGACGGAGAGCATATCTGTGTTTATGAATGACTTATGACGTGAATAATTATTGCGTTCGAATGAATTTATTATGTCGTTCACACGAGTTAATCATTTCGAGGGAGCGAAATAGTATTTTGAGGGAACGCAATTGGATCTTGTGGGAACGCAATATTATCTTGTTGGAACGGAATAGTATTTCGTGCGACATGACACGGACTCCGTACCGTTTTGTCCAAGGAAACAGATTAAAAGTACGGGGACAACTCGCTCACATTCTCTTTCAGCTGTCTCTGAGGTCCAGCTCACAGATCACACAACTCTCGTATCCCTCCGCGCAAGTTCTGTGCTTCCCAATCTACAACACCCTCTGCAGGATAAAAAAACTTTTCTCTCTAAAAAGTTCCAGTAACCTGTATTTGTAAAATTAAGCCAGAATAGTGACTTTCTTTGTGCCATTTCATTTTTTTTTGCTGTGCAAGTGAATTCAATGATCTGCACGTGCTAGCATAAAATCATTTATGAGCCACAGCCAGTGCTGCTTGCTGGTGCAATATAAACTAAATTATAGTGTAATGTCCATGGGCTTCTCAAAGTCCTCAAGAGACTGTCAGTCATCAGGCCCTTGTGTCAAGCTCTTCATTTATGCAAGACACAGCTATCATTATCAGAAAGGGGGGATCACGGGCGGAGCTACTCAGTTTAGCACCAATGGCCACGCCTATGTAGAGGAGATTTTGGAAACAGTGGCTTCAGATAAACATGAAATATGGCTTTTTAAGACACTCAGGTTGTGAAATTTTGTTTAAAAGCTTCATCATAATTAAAACAGCACTAGGAACTTTTTTTTAAATTGTCATAGGGGGACATTAAACCGTTGATCTATGTTTTCGCATTTATTGTTTTGTTGGTGTGATTTGCACTTGTAGGCCACTGAATAAACTTCCAAGACCTAGAATAAAAAAAAATCATATTCTTAACCTTTTAACCACTTTACTAATCTTGTCTACAGACCTTTAGGCAATACTGGAACTCCGCATTTCAACCCCCACTTCAGTCTTCAGACACCAAAGCTGGTCCCCCACATCAGAATCTTGTTGCCTAGCAGAGGCAGCAGCATGTTATCTGTCCAAGCTGGACTGTCTTGAATAAGATTCTCCTCTTGAAGTTCAGCTGGTTGTCTCCTGTTACATAGGTCAGTCAGTGAAACCAGGCTATTTCTTTTCACCTGACCTCGGGCCTTGTGGGGATATGTAATCTTATCAGGAGCTCCCAGTTCCTGCTGCCATGTGTGTCAGTATTTATGATTTCCTTTCTATTAATTTCTGACTTTTTAATTGCTTGTCTTTTCTTTTGTCATCTTTTAGTCTCTTCATGTGACATTACGCAAATATGGATTTAAAGACCATAACACCTTCTAGATTTCTTAACTTTAGAAAGATGTCAATGTGGGACATTTTATTGTTTGTATTTAAGATAGTTTTAAGAGGAAAAATGGTGAGACAGCTATAGATACTTTATCGTTAGCCTGTGTTACTCATGGAGGCTATTTATACAACCGGACAGTCCCCATTCCTGTTTCATACTATGGGATCATGGCTGACCTTTACAGAAGACTCAAGAGTGCTGATATTGCTCTCGTGTGAAAAAGGCAGTGAGTAATGTGGGGTAGCAGCTTAGTTTGACTTTTGAGATCAGCTCAGTAAAATCCCAGACATGTTTTGGTGTTAAAATACAAACCAGCACTTAACTCAACTCTGAGTCCGAGTGGAGCCACAAAGACAGAAGCGACAGATAATAGCCCTCGGGTTACAAGCAAATGGGTACGATTGAATACACAGGGGATTTTGAAGCCATGATTTTTTTCTTGTAACTCTAACAGAAATGTATTGATGTTAATATTAATAAAAGCTTAAAAAAGAGGGCATTAGGGCTTTTTTTAGTACTCTGCAAAAATAGGCAGGTGCTTAAGCACCCCTAGGGCCTATGTGTGCACGTGCCTGGTAGCAGAAATACACCCGCCTGGAAATGCCTTCAGTCAGTGTCCATGTACAAGGCTGGGTACGGACCCATGCATGAGCAGGGGTGCTGCTAGCTTTCCTGGGGCCCATTAGCAGATAATAACAGGGGTCCCAATGTTCAGCATTTTTAAAAATGTCTATGTCTAATAAAAACATATAACATATCATGGATGGCTCAGGCTTCGCCCGGCCAAACAAGATCTGCATGAGATGCTGGGGAACCAGAGCACCCTGATGGAAAGTGAGCTACTGGAACAAGAACTAGATGTGAGAACAAGGTTCTGTTGTAATACTACTACTCAAGTAATCATACTCAGAGAGGTTACATGAGGACAATGTGGAGTGAATGGATGCTTTGAAACCCACAATCAAGGCTAACTGCCAAGCAAATAGTAGCTCAATATTCCAACATACAAAAAAGGCAACTCCTATCACAACTTGAGATTGAAGCCGAACAACACAAATGCAATACCACAGAGGTGCCAGAACACCAGGTCAGAGAGGAGACTATACCACACTCCCAACCTGAGTTTAGGAACACAGCCCCAATAACTACTGTTACGCTGAGTGGGGCAGCAACTGACCTGGATGACACGACCATGTCTAGAATGAACGTCACCATCTGAAGGTCTACTTGAACTGTGAATGAAGCATCAAAGGAAATTACTACCACAATAATCACAGAAACTAATGAACTGGTTTACACTTCAGCAGCAGTGATCCTTGAGATGCTTGGCTATAAGAGCAACCATGGGAGAAAACAATACCCATCAAGGAAGCAACGATTGCAGGCTAAAATCAAGGCAGCTCAGAGGGATGTGAGTCAGCTGATAGAGGCCCAAAGATGTGCAATGAAAAACCAAGTACCTAAGAGATACAGCTAGATGCCCATACCTGAAGCCCTGGAAACTGCCCAACAATGACCCCTGGTCTTGAGCAGCTGCCTTAGGAGGTACACAAGAGAAAATAAAGCCAGACAGATAAACAGGCTGTTCGCAACTCAACCTGCAAAACTGTACGCTCAGTGGCAGGGTCAAAGAGAGGGGAGGCAGTGGCTCAGGTGGTTAAGCAGTTAATCAAATGATTAAAGGGTTGGTGTTCGATCCCTGCACCCCACAGTCAACTGTAGTTGTGTCCTTGGGCACGACACTTCACCCTTCCTGCCTCCAGTGTGGCTCCACTGGTGTATGAATGCATATGAATGTCCTGGTGATAGTCAGACATGGCTGAAAACTGGCAGCCACGCCTCTGCCCCAGGGAGAGTATGTATGGGCGAGAGAGACAGCACATAACAGCAATGCTCAATGGCTGGTCTCTCTAAGAAAAGAACACAGCAACCTCCCTGAACAGAATCCAGTAACCATCACAGTCGCAGGCATCCAAGAAAGGCATGATGCATGCCTACTGTCTAAAAAAACTCACTGCACTCCATGAGCGCCTGGCAGCACATATGAATCAGCTGCTAAGAGATGGAACTGGCTAACGGAACGAACAATCCTGATCTAGAAGGATCCCTCAAAGGGTGCAGTCCCATCCAAATACTGGCCAATAACCTGTCTCTCCACAACATTAAAGCTCAAGTCAGGCATCATTTCAACCAAGATAAATAGGCACATGTATTAATACATAAGCAATGCAGAGAAGGGCATTGGTAGAGACTCCAGAGGAGCCAAACACCAACTCCTGGTCGACAGAACAGTCGCCCAAGACTGCAGGTCACGACACACGTACCTGTACACAGCCTGGTACAGGTACGTACCACAGCCTTTGACTCAATGCCACGCACATGGATCACTGACTGCTTGGAGCTCTACAACATCAACAGGACTCTAAGACTCTTCATAGGAAACTTGATGAAACTATGGAAACCCACCCATGAAGCCAATGGCAAGCCACTTGCACAAGTGTCCATTAAATGTGGCATATATCAAGGTGACGCTTTGTCCCCACTGCTGTTCTGCATTGGTCTGCACCTCCTCATCCAAATAATCAACAAGACTGGCTATGGATACCGACTCAGAAATGGGGCCAACATCAGTCACCTCCTTCACACGGATGACATCAAGCTATAGGACCCCAAGCTTGGGTGAGAAACCAACCTCGGAGGGTGAGAGGGTATATGTTAGCCATGTGTTTGGCTGGTTGAGTTTCTTCCTGTGCCTCAATCAAAAAATTTTTTTTTTGTTTTCAAATAAATACTTTATAAATCAGACAATGTGAATTTCTGGAATTTTATTCTTAAAAAGCTAAAAAAAATATGTTTTTTTTATTCTTTTTTATGTTTAACATTAAAGGGCTTTTATGTTTTGCAATAATCTCACTCACATGAGATTTACACTCACATCAAATTTACGAAAGTCTATGGCCCTAACACTTTCGTAAATACTGTAAATGTTTACAGAAAACACAAAAAAAATTACAACTTTGATTACTTTATTTTTTATAAAAGGTTCTCATTTGAATAAATGTAGACAGCTATATTTTTTTACCATAAAGATTAAGTTTTTCATAAGAAGAAAAGTCTCCACCTCTCCACACAAAACAATTTTTGGTAACGCTTTCTTTTACAGTACAGTACTTACAGTGTACTTAAGTGGTATTTACATGGTATTTATTGTGTAACTACTGGGTACTTTCAGGGTACTTTTTATAGAATTTACTGGGTACTTACATGGTACTTTCTATGGAATTCACTGGGTACTTACATGGTAGTTTTTTGTGTCTTATCTGTACTTACATGGTACTTAATGTGTATTTATATGGTACTATTTGGTTCATACCTATGTGGTACATACTGGGTATTTATTGTATACTTACTGGGTATTTACATGCTGTGCAAAGGTGTCTTTTATGGTACTTACCACATGTATGAACAAGGTAAGTACAAATAAAGTACCTTGAATGTAAGTCTGCACTCGCTGAATGTTTCATGGTATTTACTAAAAATTTACCACAGAAACTACCCCTTAAGTACACTGGAACTGGACTGTAAAAGAAAGTCAGCCCTATTTCCACTCAACTACATGGTATTTTCATTACTAAATACTTGGTATGTTCACTTGAATATTACTTGGTACTTACCCCTTAAGTACACTAAAACTGGACTGTAAAAGAAAGTCAGCCCTATTTCCACTCTATTACATGGTACATTTAGTAGTAAATACTGGGTATGTTCATGTAATACCTTCCTATACAGTGTACATACACACTTGGTCTTCTGACCTCACCAAATGAGACAATGCTAACTTGTTGGTAAAGGTCAAATAACTGCATTGTAAAAACATATTCCTACTTCTTATAACATGAGGCAAATGTAAAGAGAAACAATACAGCACTGAAAACAACAATCTTTAATATGAAACACTTCTGCAGCATACAAAGTGTCATCACAATGAAATATGTTTTAAGTACAAAACAGTACAAAGGAGCATTCCAAAAAACACATTATTGGCCTGAGGGTCGTGTTTTTTGTTTGTCAAAATTCCATCAGCAGAGTTTGGTAACGGTGCAGGACTTCTTCAGGGTTTGGAACTGCAAGAAAATTCACAATAAAAGCTCAAATGAACATAAAAAGCATAAAGACTTTTATAAAGTACAAAATACATTTTACTTATTTAATCATTTCTGTAAGGAGTTTGATAAATCTCTGTGAATTCCTTATTGTTTTGACTGCAATGCTTGAAATTAATAAATTATCGTCATTTATAAACATGATAATAAATTATTCAAAACTTGACTTTTTTTAAATATTGTTCTAAACATGAACATGTTTTAATATATAATGTCAGGAAAATATGTAAAACAACAAGGTAAATATTTACTTTTAATACTAAAAACACCCAGAGTGTGGGTTTTTGTTAAGTAGGTCGGGGCGAGCAAAGTTGCAAATTCCCAGCGCACTTGAATGCAGCATGACAACGTGAACGTGCATTAATCCGGAGAGCCTCGAGGCGCGTGCAACAGTTTGCATTTCTCTTCATTTGGCAGGTAAGCCAGTGTTTTTGTAAATATTGGATAAATTATATGTAAATATTTAAACTGATCAAACTTTATAGAGAAGCTAACCTCGTGATTTCAAGCCGCTCTTTCAGTGTTTGAAACGTGACGTCAGAGCATGTCTGCTACTTTACTGCAATAATTCAGTTATTTCAAAATGTATAACTTTTCATTGTTTGTAATGAAAATCTACAAACATTGTTGTTACTTACCAGGAGAGGAGCACCTGTAAAACTAGCCTGTAGCCTAAATGATAACGTCTGCTGTTCAGTGCTCGTTTGAGCGCATGTCTTTCTGGTAAAATCAAAGAAAGGCGTTTATTTTGAAAATAATGATGACGTACTTCCGTGTTTTTACCGCTTTAGATCAGCAATAGTGAAGAAGAAATCCCAGACGAACCCGTGAAGCCACAGGAGTGTAAGCTAAAGTAAGCTAAATCCACCAAAATAATAGAGAAAACAATACCACCCAACAGTGAAGGTAACTGTTTGAATATTTAAAACATATTTTTGAGTAACTGTGTTGACTTTGAAATTGCCTATTTATTTCTTTTTTTCCTTTTCGTTTACACTGCCATGTGTTTGATGCTAATGCAAATTGTAGGTGCGAATAATATTTATAAAGAAGAAATACACACAGCAATTGCCAATTAAAACATTACTTTGACATTCTTTGTCTAAACAAATGAGATTTTTTATGGCAATTTTGAACTTTTTTTCTTTGATTTCTTTTTTGTTATTTTTGTTTATGTAACTAAAATATAAAGTTGTGAATAATCTATCATGTTTATAAATGAGGATAATTTATTAATTTCAAGCATTGCAGTCAAAACAATAAGGAATTCACAGAGATTTATCAAACTCCTTACAGAAATGATTAAATAAGTAAAACATATTTTGTACTTTATAAAAGTCTTTATGCTTTTTATGTTCATTTGAGCTTTTATTGTGAATTTTCTTGCAGTCACAAACCCTGAAGAAGTCCTGCACCGTTACCAAACTCTGCTGATGGAATTTTGACAAACAAAAAACACGACCCTCTGGCCAATAATGTGTTTTTTGGAATGCTCCTTTGTACTGTTTTGTACTTAAAACAAATTTCATTGTGATGACACTTTGTATGCTGCAGAAGTGTTTCATATTAAAGATTGTTGTTTTCAGTGCTGTATTGTTTCTCTTTACATTTGCCTCATGTAACAAGAAGTAGGAATATGTTTTTACAATGCAGCTAGTTCACCTTTACCAACAAGTTAGCATTGTCTCATTTGGTGAGGTCAGAAGACCAAGTGTGTATGTATACTGTATAGGAAGGTATTACATGAACATACCCAGTATTTACTACTGAAAGTACCATGTAAGAGTGGAAATAGGGCTGACTTTCTTTTACAGTCCAGTTTTAGTGTACTTAAGGGGTAAGTACCAAGTAATATTCAAGTGAACATACCCAGTATTTAGTAATGAAAGTACCATGTAGTTGAGTGGAAATAGGGCTGACTTTCTTTTACAGTCCAGTTCCAGTGTACTTAAGGGGTAGTTTCTGTGGTAAATTTTTAGTAAATACCATGAAACATTAAGCGAGTGCAGACTTACAATCAAGGTACTTTATTTGTACTTACCTTGTTCATACATGTGGTAAGTACCATAAAAGACACCTTTGCACAGCATGTAAATACCCAGTAAGTATATTATAAATACCCAGTATGTACCACATAGGTATGAACCAAATAGTACCATATAAATACACAGTAAGTACCATGTAAGTACAGATAAGACACAAAAAACTACCATGTAAGTACCCAGTGAATTCCATAGAAAGTACCATGTAAGTACCCAGTAAATTCCATAAAAAGTACCATGTAAGTACCCAGTAAATTCCATAGAAAGTACCATGTAAGTACCCTGAAAGTACCCAGTAGTTACACAATAAATACCATGTAAATACCACTTAAGTACACCGTAAGTACTGTACTGTAAAAGAAAGCGTTACCCAATTTTTCTAAATTTTCCAGCTGAACTATCAACATGCTATCTTCTAATAACTTTAGTGATGCTGGATCAGTAAAGGTTCTTATTTATTTCATTAATTCCAGTTTTAAAAATGCACAGGGCATTAGTGGCGCATTCAAGAACACGCCGATTGTGGGTTCTTGAACGCGCTTTTTAACAGATGGTGTTCACCCAGTACTGTCACTGTAGTAGGAAGAGGCTTGGTGTGAAATACTGGAGAAGTGCGAATCTTGCTCAAGGCTATTTCTTTTACAGTTCTATTCTGATATATGAAATACCTGATATGTTGAAATACTTATTGCTGGAACAAACAGCAAATTTGAATTTCTTTTCCTTAATCAATTTTCCAACGATTGGCACTTCCGTGTATGAAAAAAGATGCCATCCATATGTCACTACCCCATCCGAGTCCCTGATTGGTCAAAGTTTGACTTGGTTTAACTTTCAGTGTGCCTTCAATTTATGTAGACCCCAAATATGGTTAGTGTAACGACGCATAAACATCAGGTTTTAAAGGCCAAAGCCTGAAAATGCGCGTTCTGTGGCCACGCATACATGGAGCTCAAAAAAACTTCTTAAAGCTGTGTGAACGTGACAATTTTGATCAAAGAAGCCCAAAATGATCATATGTGCAAGTTTACATTGACTTTTCACTGGAAGTGGTCGCTTGAATGCTAGTTTCTGAGGTTGGTGTGAAAGTAGCATGATGAAATTTTATCGATTGATTGTTTGCAAATCAATTTTATTTCAAAACTGGTATAAAAAGAAAGTTACCAGCAGTGATTCTAACTGCATTACCTAAACATACACTTATAATGAAAAACACCATGTTAAATGGTAATAGCTGAAATCTTTGATTACATTTTGGTCTTAACTAACAACTTTGGCTCTTCTGGATCCTCAGTAATGGTACGAAACAGCTGTGGCTGATTTTTTGCAAGGAGAGGTCGTCTTGGGGTTTTCTTGCCCAGGAACTTTTGGGAAGTCAGCAGATCACCATAGCCTTGGGAATGGGAGAAGGCATAGCTTGAGCGGGTGCTGACACGCCTGGTAGCTGGGGGGCGCAGGGAAATTGCTGGCATTTCGTCCCTTCGCATCTTGTATCTCACCTTAAAGAAAGAAGAATGACATAAGTTAAGAAAGATGCATAAAAGTTCATCGTGGTTTGTGCCAGGTGCTTTCTTGCCTTGTCATTGATTGTCGGAGAAGTTTGTATGAAAATAAATCGTAGAGCCACAATGGGAAGAATGCACAAAAGACATGTGAGGAATATGATCAGCCATGTGTTTGGCTGGTTCAAAGAGTTTCTTCCTGTGCCTGAAACAAAAACACTTTCATTGATATTTTATAAAAAAGAAAGTGCTGTATAAACTCATAATTGATACTTAAACAAAAATCTTCTATATTCTATTCTTGCATTTTAAATAAATAAAAATGTAAAAATTATACATTATAAAATAATAGTTACAGACAAAGGCAAGCAACATCTGTGTATGATGATTTAGTTTTTAAACCGGAGCAATTGCTGTGGATACACAGGACGGGCAAATCAAGATTCTTTGAAAAATATCTAGTGAAGTTTTTAACAGCATAAAACACCTTTTTACCAATAATGTATTGATGTTTTTCAAACTCTATTGAAACTACTGCAAGAGGTTAGAACAAATTAAGGGCAATCTCTAGAACCTTATCAAAAACATATTAAACATGTCAGACTTTTTCATTAAGCCCTAATAGTTTAAACTGCTACAACTATTTTGACCTGTTTAAAAAAGTTTGGTGAATGTTTCAATATATATAATATGGGGACCAAACTGACATGCCACAAAAAAATCAAGGTTGCCCCATTAAGATTGTATCAGACTAACTTTTCGGAATAAATAAGAGTAAAAGTAAGAACACTAATAAAAATAAATCAAAGTGCACACTATTTTATTTAAATGCTTAAAAATAAAAACATTAACATGATTTGAAACATGTTTTCATGGGTTTTTCTGTGAATAAAAAAGTATTTCTATGTCTCTAGTTCCACAGCATTTGTAGTTGTAATTGTAATTGTTATAATTGTGTTTGCTCACATCACTCAATTAAGCAGCATGCTATTAGCCAAAACTCACCAAAGAACTGAAACAGGGTGGGAAAGATGAAAAACAACCCGTTACTATTCATGGTGAATGTTAGAGCAAAGTAGGCTGCCATGCTGCCCCACAAAAAAAAGTGATTTATTCCTGTCCAGTACCAGGTGTCCAGAAAGATCTGAAAAACATTAGGATGGATAGTTTATACCAGGATGCTGCAACTTGAGGCTCCTGAGCCATGTGAAGCTCTTCTGTCACTTCATTGTGGCTCTTTGGCTTTAAAGAAAAATGCATTAAAGAAATAATAGTTTTGTTAGTTATTTGAACCAAAATATATTTTATTTTGAAAGAATCTGTTATGTCCTTTTGTCTAAAGTAAAATAAATTAGAATTGTTATATATAGAAAAAAAAATAACAGCTAAAATTGAATTCTTGTAAATATTTAAAAGCTACGAATGAATGGCTTGGTAATAAACAGTGAAGTGGGACTTTGTAGCTCTCATTGCGTTTTAGTTAGTAAGAAACTGGACCAAGTGGTTCTTTTAGTGTTAAAGGTTGCAGACCCCTGGTTTAATGCCTGTTGAAGTGTGAATTATCAGAAATGAATTAACGCTGGAGCCTGAACCGTCTGACGCAAATAATGTCAATATCCATATATATATGTTATATCATGATCACTTACAAAAGGAATACATTTTCAATTATTTTTAAGTACTTTATTCTTGTTATTTTTTCGGTTTACATCGTTTTTTTCACAAAAAGTTGACTATTTGATACGAGGTGCTGCGCGTTTGTCACAGTAACATGACAATGCGCCATTGCACCAACCTCAACTGCAGCAGCAAAGGAAAGCAAGGTATATGCTGATCGTCACAATGTCGCTGCTTGTTTCAGTCCCGATGATGAAGCAACATTTGTTTCAAAGAAGCCTGCATAGTGGTACAGAACATTTGGGCTTTGTGATGGGAACTTGTTTTTAGGTGTGTGTTATCACTGTGGATAATAACTTTTTAAACCACACCCAGTAGCCAATTCAAATCAAGTATTTACTTGGACCATGGTATAAACCTACTCAAAATAAATGCTCATTTATATAATCCATATATAATCTTTAATATATATGGTGTAAAATCAGGTCAGATTGTCATAGGTGCTTTTGATTCTTGTGTAAGTGTAAACACTTTGTGGATGTGAACTGAATTTCTCACCTGTGTATTCACCACAATGATAAGACAGGTCTGCAGCAAAATTGCAAAAGACTGATAGTCTGCAATCTCTCTGCCATCCTGTCTGACTGTTTCGTTCAAGGCCGCATATGGGATGAAGAACAGGATGAGGGAGTTGTAGCAGCTTTGCATCATACATAGCAAAAAAGATGTTCTGTTGAAATACATGTTCCGGTGGCCTGGAGTGTAGAGTTTGGGATAATAGAAGCTCCAGTGACTGTTAACATCCTGCACAAAAGGTGGTGAAGAGGGAAAAATGACAAAACAAGGACATAAAAGGAGAAACAGTTTTAGGTCAAGAAAAGTTTTTGTCTGTGGATATTTTGAAGAGTTTTCCTCATTTTGCATACCTGATCAAAGAGACTCAAGGCAAGGACAGGAAGGGCTGTATAGACCAGGTTGTAGCAAGTGCTGAACCAGTCATCATATGCAGGCTACAAAAACAATGTCAGTTAAGTTGATGTCGACCATAATTAAATATTCAAGGCATTTGTGAAGAAAAACCTGATGTAATTCTTTTTGTATTCTTTTCTATCTGGCACTTCAACGGATGATGAATATGTTTCTTGGGACTCACTTTTTTTTATTAGATATAAATGTATGGATGAATTCTAAAATTCTAAAAAGCAACCAGAGCACTTCCAGTTTAGAATGCCAGAAAATAATTCGAATACTGGAAGACATTTTGTTGTTGTTGCTGTTCAGCTTTCAAACATAAAAAACCCATCAGCAACTCAGTATATTTAGATATTAGAGCCAGATATGCTTGATCTTTCTAGCTACAGTTGTGCTAAGCTCCACAGCATACTGCTTTCAACAATTTGTAGATTTACCCTATTTTTTGGAGTGTAAGTCGGGTATTTTTTTTTTTTTTTGCATAGTTTGGCCAACTTATACTCAGAAGCGACTTATATGGAATTTTTTAAAAAACATATATAGTCTCAAAAAAACATTATTTTTCCACAACCGCTAGAGGGCACTGTTGGTGTGTGTATCGGTATTTGCTACCAATCGGAATGCAGGAGAAGATGCGCCGTCCAAAACAAACATGGAGGAGAATCTGGGGGGTATTCCAGGAAGCATGTTTAAACTAGCCAGACTTTAAGCCTGAACTCTGGCTGAAATCCGCCTGAACTTGCTTACTCTGGGTATGTCGGTTCCAGAAAACCGGATATGAGTTGGCGTAATTACGCCCGACTTCGTAACCCTGGGTTAATGCAAGACATTCTCAATGGATTGCCGATTTCCAGAGTCTCCATGGGAACGCCTGGTGAAAAAAAGAGACGCTACACTTCAGTGAGACGGAGTCTGAGGTTTTAATGACGGCGTATGAAGATTATACGCCCATCAAAAAAGTAACGGCTACATCAGTAAAAGAAAGAGTTTCTGCTTGTAGTAGAAGAACAGACAAAGTAAACGCACGGGTTTATGATCTTATTTCCATTTTCATTGTGACGCATATATGTATATACATAAAACTTATCAAATGTTGCCAACTTAAATAAATTACTTCTATTGGTAACAAGTAATTGAGTTAAATTTATATAACCTAATTTCTTACATCTAAAAAATTTACTCAGTGTTTATATAACTCAAATTTACATATTTATTTAACTAAATGTCATATTACTCAGATTCAATTAATCTTTTTTACATCTTAATTAATTATAATTCTTGAACTCTCATATGTCTAAGTTTGAGCCGGCAGATATACTCATTTTTATAACAATAAAAAGAACCAAACAATATACCTAAGGGGCATATATTCAATGAAGAATTTCCCGACATTATCTCTACAATAGAAATTGGTAGGAGTGCGATATAAACCTATCATCCTCTCCTTATCTCTCACTCATTGTGCACAGACTTAAGCATAGTAGGACAAATTAACTTGGTAAAACACGGCAAAACACAGTAAAACTGCTAAACAACTAAACATATTTTGTCAAAAACCCACACTTGAACCCCAATCCGTCCAGACAGGCAAAGGGAGAGGTATCCCACAATCCCTTGTGGTGCCGATCTAACAGCAGCACCAAAGTTACACCTACTGAATTGAATTAATTTGAATTATAAAGTGAAATAACTGTCTGAAAACTACGTGTTATTTTTAAGCTGACTTAACAGAAAAAATGATTCATCTTAATTGAAGCAAATAATTAAGTTAGATCAACAATGTAAAAATGTTTATTTTTCCAACATCCATACGTGGTCTTATCACCCTCTCACGGTGGAAAAAGTATTATTGGAGCTTCTTCATCCACTAAATCAGGGGTATTCAATTAAAATTCAAAAAGGTCCAGTTACTAATATTTTCTCCCAGCAAAGGTCCGGATCTTATGTTGTCACTTACATAATGTACCCTCATGTTAATAAAATCAATAGCGCACATACATTACTATATAATTTATTGTTATTTCAAGTGTTTTCAAAGTAATATGCTTTTAACATACCGAAAAGTCTGAACTTGTATGGCACTTGAATGGAAAACAATACTGTAGTACAGACACTGAAATTATTCTGAATAAAATAAATAAAAAGTGCAAACACAGCTTTGACCAACCTGAACTTATGGTCTATTTCAAGTAATGTAAAACATTCAGAATCTTTTGAATAAAATAAAAGTGCTTTTAATCTTCAATAAAAAAAATAAAAAAAAATAAGACATTTGAGCTGCCACCTTAAAACATGAACTACATTTTAAATAAAATAACACAGGAAACTTTTCAAGTTAAATTTACTGCATACAAAAAGTGCAGAACTTTGAGCAGCTCCCTTTTTCATCTCTCTTTTCAACCTTTCCTTACTCCCTTTCAATCTTTCTTTCCTAGTGAGAGAAATGGGCATGTAACTGTCCTGCCAGCAGTTTCTGCAGCCGCATTTAAGCACTCCTTTGCAACTGTCACATCGCTGAATGCTTTCTTGTGTTGCGCCAAAATCCACGCGATCTTTAACGAACACTCATTTGCACGTTGCTGCCCGGTAAATGCATGCGTGATGACACGAGTAGACCTGTCATACTGTGTTCAATTCGATGATTTTTACTCGCCCTCACTGCGGACTTCTGTGGGTACATTTCCTCAAACGACCCGTGTTTGGTCTCATAGTGACGCTTAACGGCTTAAGCCTTAACGTTGCCACTTTGATTAACACCACATTTTCACAGCATATGAGGCACAAAGGTTTAGAACTGGCTGCAGGCAGATTAAAAAAGTATTTGTCCGTCCATTCATCTTTAAAAGTTCGGTTTTCAGCATCTACTTTTCTCATTTTTGAGCAAGCCATTTTCTCTCATCTCCTCTCTATCTCTCTCTCACACTCGCTGTTGCTGAAAGGTAAACAATCGATTTGATTGGCTTGGCTATTGATGACTGCGCATGAATAAATGATTTATATTTTTGTTAATATCAAATCCGGTCCGGGCAGACTCGTCACTCGGTCCGGACTCAGACCGCGGTCCGCCATTTGACGATGCCCGCACTAAATCATCTTCAAATGGACACACCATGCTACTTCACCTCTCTGAAAACAAACTAACCTTCAACTAAACCTGCTCCAGACCAGGTTAGGTTCAGGGCATGAGTTGCTATGCCAACGTGACATACTCTGAAACATGCCTCCATTTCTGGAACCGAAAGCTGAGGTTATCCACTTCCTTAGCCTTAAACTTACCGTGAGAGCTAGCATAACCTGCTTTCTGGAATCCCCCCCTGATTGTTCTCCTCTTGAACTCTATGATAATCAGGGAGAGTAAGGCATCAAACTGAGTCATAAAGACAGAAGTACTGCGGAAAGTGCTCTAATTCAGACACTGCTCCTGCAGTACAAGGTAAAAGATCAACTTAAAACCCTCAATCCAGACATGATTACCGATTCTTTTGTAGAGCTCTTCAAAAAAGAAAAAAAACTGATTTCTTGTCATCTGTGCATTCCGTGGACTGTAAATAATGATGAGGCTAAAATTTTGACAGCAGCTTTTCCCACGAGCAACAGGAGTGTCTAGTTTATGAACATATTTTTTAAAACAACCATTAAGCATCGAATTTGATGTAAGAATCACCTTTAGTTTGAACACAGCATTATATTGGGATTGGCGGATTTGTTCAGAACCCTTACACTTTTGTGTAAGTGAAAACCCTTACACTTTTCTCCTGAAGTGCGGATCATGTTATATGTAGTTTTTTTCTTCTTTAATGAGTTTTTTTTTTTTTTTTGCTCACAACTTATACTTTGGTGCGGCTTATACGGCTGAAAATACGGTACTTCAAATGTCTTCCATAAAGGCTACAATGGCTCGTCTTCTGTTAATCAGAACACGATACTCAATTTTTTTTAGGTTTTTAGCCAAAAAGTGTGCAAACATTGAATCTGAATCTAACAATAAAAAAGGTGTAAAATTAAAATGCTTGCAGTTTACACGTCTATGAAGACTCTCATTCATCCAGGTTAATTCCATCATAGTAGTAGGTTTAGGGGCTGTCATCTGGAATTAGTTTTTAAGTTAGAAGACATTTCACCTCTTATCCAAGAGGCTTTGTCAATTCAAGTCTTCTAACTTAAAAGCTAAGTCCAGATGACAGCCCCTGAACCTTCTATGGTTCAGGGGATGTTCAATAAAACATTTACAGAAGATTTGCAGTATCTAGGAAGTCATTGTTTTTGGTGCATGCCACATACCTGAGCAGAGAAGCCACAAAAGAATGCATACCAGAAATGCACAAAGGTGAAGGTGAAGTTCTTGAGAAAAAAGTATCTGAGGAACTTGCACATACGCAGGTAAGACCAACGACCATGCACCAGTAGGAGGCGCTGGAGGTAACGGAACTGAGCAAGTGAGAAATCACTGGAGAGAACTGCCTGCATCCCCTCCTGACCACTAATACCCACACCAATGTGAGCAGCTGGAAGACAGACAACAATGAATTAAGCAAAATATGCAAAACAGGTCAGATTTGCCACTCAAGAAAAGCAGCTATTAGTTTGTATTAGTTTGTGGTCAATAAACCTACTTTTGATCATGCTCACATCATTGGCTCCATCTCCAATAGAAAGAGTGACTGCCTGCTTGTATTTCTTGACCGCTTTAACCACCTGGGCTTTTTGCAGAGGAGTAACCCTACAGCAAATCACCGTCTGACACATGCATGCTGTCCTCAGCAGTTCCAGCTCCAAATCCTCCTCCAACGCCAAGGCCTAAAAATTACGTCCAGTAAATTATATAATTTTTTCTTTTAAAAGACCAGACAATGAGCAATAATATTATTGATAAAATTTACAATCATTGTTAATTTATTATTTTCTAACTATCAATATTTTTTTTTTAAAGAGGGCTTATACCAAGCTGGATCCGTTAATAATCAAACCATATTCTCCATCCACTTTGTCATCCTGCAGGTATTTGGTCTTAGTGAGCCAAAAGAGGCCTCCATGAGATTTCTTCATAGAAGGCGTTGTTGCAGCTTCTGGACACATTTTCTGTCTCGCCTCTCTGAAACCAAAGAAGAGGAAGCTATGAAATATGTAACATCTTTAGTCTTGACCACATCCACATAAAAATACTTCTGATTTCTTTTGATAAGAATATTAGATTAAATTAATTTTGTAAATATTCAACCTAAATTTTGTGCTATTACTATAAAATAAATGTATTTTTAGGTGATATACAGTAAAGAACTGAAAAACAGCAATTCACAGCCTCACTGTCAATGTGAAAAGGAAAGTTTTGTCAAAGTAAATTATCCAGAAGTGGTTACATGATGAAACAGCAATAAAATGACAACTATAAAATCACTAATTTTTGGTTGACTTACTTTAGTTCCTTTTGGACTGCTTCAGCAGTATTGCCTGTCACAACAAACACTTCATTCATATCTTCCCTTAAAATGTTGCAGGCATAGCCGATATTTTCAGCTGTTTCTATTCAAACACAGGATTCATGATGTTAAAATTATCACTCATTATTGCAAAAAACAACATTTAAATGGCATGAGTCAAAAACCACATACACTCGTCATTACCATTTGATCATTTGACTCGAATCTAAATATTTTATGGGGAGGATTCCGCAGAAAGAGTCACATTTCCATCCACGGCATATTGCATATACATTGTAAAGTATAAAAACAACTAATCATTTAACACAAATATTACTTCCTTATTATACAAGACACTAGACAAATGTCGAAATTACAGATAGGCCTACATATCTTTAAACATTAAAAAAATATATATATATATGTATTAATAATAATGGAATTGATTTATCTGTGCTTTCCAGACGCTCAAAGGTGCAACGCAAGACACATTTACCGTGAACCGGGGTGGTATTTTCTCTTTAGTAATAATAATAACAATTATAATAATAATTTTCCCCTTGTCAAAGCAACTTTCTAAAGAAGTTTGTGTTTTGCTCATTTAGGTTGTTTGGGTTTCATTTTAGCGGGGTGTATCACGTGATGTTTGGTGTCGCGACTTTCACGTGCGTTAAGTGTGACGGATGTAACAGAGAGAATTAGGTCTCTTTTCAAAATAAAACGTTTTTGTCGAAAAAAAAACAATAAAATGGAAATTATTTTTTCTTTCTGTGCGTCCCGGTGCCAAAACTTCCCGCGGCTCGGTACCTCTCCGCGGCCCGGTACCAAGTGTCCCGCGGCCCGGTACCGGGCCGCGGCCCGGTGGTTGGGGACCACTGACCTAAACCACTACTACTTCTACTACTAGAGGAGACTGTTGTCACATGGGTCAGTTGTCACAAAGCTTATTTCAGACACACTACGTGCTGCTGTGGTACAGTTTTGATAACATATTAGTCTTTGATTGTTAAATCATTTGAACTTCTAAATTTTTGAGCAGACACAAAACATTGAGGTGAGGTCACAATTTTTAATTTTCATGGGTCGGAATATATCTCTCAAAAACAATACAAACTGTTGTTTTTGTGTTGAGAGCATGTGAATCATTAGAAATTCTTAAACAAAACAAAAACTATAATCAAAAAGTAGCTTTATTTTAAGGCATCTTTTAACTACCAATTTAAAGCCATGTAGCAGCTAGCTTACAGTGCTTGTCAAGAAGTATGTTGGGGTAGGTTGGGCTGTCACATGTCACCAAACCTTTATTGTAGCCTACATACTTGGTATAATCTCAACTGAAATTATGTACTGGATTCCCTGCTTTAGAGTGCTTTCACCCAGCTCCCTATGGTAAACAGAATGGCACCAACCTTGTTTGTCTCCAGTCAACACCCAGATTTTAATGTCAGCTTCGGCAAGTTGTTCAATAGTATGTGGAACTCCATCTTGCAACTTGTCTTCCACAGCCGTCGCGCCCAACAGCTGGAAACCATATATGACAGTTTAATAGTTTGAAATTAAATGTTCATTGACTACAGGGTAAGGAATCTGTCAAAGAAAACAAAAGTTTTCATAAAGACTTTGCAGAAAAAATGTGAATATAACATTTAGTTTGAATTCGTAACAGTGTCACAGGCATATACAAAGTTCCGTCCCGTAACACAGATTGTTCAAATTTAGCATGCATACTGAAGTTTGTTTATTAAACACTGAAATAAAATAGAATAGAATGGTATTGATCCCATAACAGGTAAATTAGGTTGTTACTATAGCTCTGTTGAAAATTTAATAAAACCTAGCCTACTTTAGCTGCGAGTATGCTTTCTTGATTTTGTTTTTCCATCCATTTTCTTAACCCACAATATCTCTTACTGGGTACACCACCAGGGGCTGGAGTGAGCATACCCTGTTAAGGAATAAACTGGTTGGCGAAGTGGGGAGCCACGGCCTGCTTCCCTGTCGCTGCCCGCCGATCAGCTGTTCTGGCAACAAAAATGTGGCAGGACACACATGCTCCCTTAGTTGAATCGATGTTCCGGAACTGTGTGTGTGTGTGTATGCCTGTGACCCTGTGACGTATTTTTGACAGTTTGTTAACAGGGGAAATTTCAAGCAAATTCGTATTCAAAACAAAGAAAAATCATATTCAAAACAGACATGTCAAATGTATATCTTACATTCATAGATCTTGCATTCATATTTTTTATTTATTTATTTTTGTATTTGTTTATACGTTTCTTGTTGACAATTATCCTATCCCATAATGGACGCTCATTTACAGTCCTTGAAAGTAAGCTGAAACAATGTTATAAAGGAATGTTTTGTAAATGTTTTGAAAATGAGAAAAAGTAAAATTAATGAGTAAAGAAGTCAAGGAATGGGACTAAAATTAGGAGATATGAGAGTAGCTATTGTAATGGTGCATTTAAGGCATGCTTTTATTAAAAGATTTTGTGAATTAGAGATGCATTTAACTGGTGAACTAACAGTCATGTCTTTTTCAATCTCTTCATAAAGTTCATCCAGTCTCTCCTCTCTTTCCTCCATGGCAATGCTGGCCTGATGGTGTCTCTTCCTCCACTCCTCTAAGTAGCTCTCATCCAAATCCTTGTAGGCTAGAACAAGCGTGCGGAGGCCGTCCCCTGCATATTCCTGTTTTAATTGGAGTAAAAAAAACTTAGTGTTAGCCAATATGTCTAAATTGCATGAATATGAACATCTAGTTGCATGTCTCACATTGAGATGTTTCATAGTAGCTTCCATTAGTTTGTCACTGGAGGGGTGCAGCCTCTCACAGATGACAATGTCTGCTCCTTTGCAGAATAGGGTAATCTTGCCTTCAGGGCTGCGCACTTTTTGTTAGTTAAAAAGGTTAGTAAAAGAGCCCATTAGTCACACTGTGCATGCACAAAGGTAGATACTGGTATGCTCACATCCTTAATTTAGTCAAATGTTTTACAACTGCTTGGATTTAAATGTTAATATATCTCAGTTATTGAGGATTTGATTCATCCAAAGGTGTACCGGCGAGTTCTAGGGATTACTTTGCATATACAGTCATTGTTTGCACTTCATCTCAATGAAACACAAAACTCGAAGACTTTGTCAACTAAAACAATTTAAAGCAGTGGTCCTCAACCCCCTGGCCGCGGACCGTTAACAGTCCGTGGGTCATTGGGTACCAGGCTGCACAGTAAGAATAAATAACTTTGCATTACTTCCTTTTTATTTGTTTCGGATTCTAAAACGATGTTTTACTTTGAAAAATTGCCTGAATCTCTGTTACATCTGTTAATGTCACTCTTGACACAGGCCAAGGCGCGCTTCTCGGTCACGTGAAAAATCTGCACCACTATCAATTTGCTATCATCTATTATTTCACAGAGTTTGTAGCAGCTTGAAACCTGGGAACTGCCGTGCCTGCAACTGTGCGTTCTCGTCTCTGAGAAAGAGCGCGCAGTTGCAGGGACAGGATGTGTGAGGAAGAAAGGGGGGGGGGGTTGTGGGCACAGGCAGCAAGGTAAATCGCACAGGGACTATAAACCTAAAACACGCTGCCCATCACATACTGCAGCGTGTGAGTGTGTGTTTGGCTCCGCGTCTGCATGTGAGCAGTCTTTCTCACATATAAAGAACATTAAGACCAACCTACGATCACGTTTAAAGTCTCAACGCCTGAATGAAGCTGAAACTCACCACGTATCAACCAGACTAGACCATCAGCAAAACCACCATGCAGCACCAGAAGTCGTAACAATGGTAAGAAATACTCATCATTTATTAGCAACAGCATAACAATTTTATTAAAAAAGAATCCACATATTAATTGCGCTTTAAAAGTGTTGAAATTACATAAAATACACACATTCACTTGTATTTTTTGTTTCAAACATGCGGACTGAGTTGGACTGGGTGGCGGTTGTTGGGTCGCGTTCTAAATTCTGGAGTTCATTGAATGCATCAAGCAGAGATCTGATGGCTCTCAGTTGTGTCGCTCAGCCTGTTGTCAGGTAGTTTGGACCAATGGGGTTCAGCTATGGGCCGAATAAGGGATAGAGGGCTGTTACCGGAGGGGGGGAATAAGAAGTCAGGAGAAGCGCTCACAGCGGGAGAGATTGAAGAGTTGCTGAATAAATTGTACGGCGTTGGTTACGGTCTACAGTAACCAGAATAAATAACCTTAACCCTTGTGCTATCCTATGACCCGACCCTTACATTGACATGTTATTCCTACCATGACAAAGGTGGATAAAGGTGGAAAGGATTTCATGTAATCCATTGAACCAGTGAAGATCACAAATCATTGAAGAAAAAAGGTTCAGTGCACTGTCTAGTGGGTCTAGATGACCCCACTCCCAATGTTAAAGTGCCTAGGGGGTTAAAAGGGTTACAAGGGTTACAAGAGATTAAGTGCCTCATGAAAGGGACGCTACATTATTGTATGGTTCTTTCGAAATTACATTTAAAAATATGTGGCATTTATGGCTCTCTCGGCCAAAAGGGTTCCCGACCCCTGCCATAGGAAGTAGCAAAATGAGTAAAGAACAAATGTCTTTTGGAAAGTTTTTTTGCCAAGGGGAAAATGCCCAGCCAGGAGAAGAAGAGGAGCCTTCGATTCAAAAAAGAAAAATACATTTAATAGACAGTACTTCTTTTTTGCCCCATGAGTGTGGGACGGGGAGAGGATGATGAGACCTGTGTTATGTACTAATTCATGTGTCAAAACAAAAGCTCAGGAGTCCTCTAGTTACGTATCTGTTCCTCCTTCAGCATAGTGACGCTACAATAATTCAGTCAGTGAAAACTTTGTGTGACGTCATACCGGGCCGTGGCGCTAAAAAGGTTGGGGACCACTGCTTTAAAGGATGAAAAACCATGCTTGTTAAGTTTATCTTGCAACGAAATATAGCATTAAAAACTTGGTTTATTTTTCTGCATCAATGTGTTATTTTATTTTTTCTGTTATTAGTTGTTCTCACCTATAACTGACATCCTCTTACGCACATTGCTGAAGTCCAGGACAGCTACAAGCTCATACACGACATCTCTGCCCATCTCCATGACAGTGATGGTCTCTGGTGTGCGACAGTGGAACACAAAACCAAAGTTCCTCGCTGCAGTTACCAGAGCACTCTCATCAGGAGACTGAGCCTGGTAGTTAAGCTCCCCTGCCAAAGGAGAAAAAATACTATTAGTTTTCTTTCCCCTAAGCCACATGTGTCAAACTCAAGGCCCGGGGGCCAAATGTGGCCCTCGATGTCATTTTATGTGGCCCACGACAGCATAAAAGTTTTTAATTTATTAAAATAAAATTAAAAATTGGTGTGTATTTATTCATATCTAGGGTGAATTGGACTTGAAAAATCGGATCGGGCAACTATACATTAAGACTTAAACACTGTCCATATAACCTAACCTGACAGAATCAAATTTAAAATTTGATGCTAGAATAACAACAAACAAACCTATGTTTCTATGCAACTGTAATTGTCACTTCAAAAAGCTATAATAAATAAATAGATATTTAACATTAAGGAGTAGTTACATTTATTTGTCAGTACATTTAGTTACATGTATAAGTTATATCCGGCCCTTTGAGGACAGCCGCTATGCTGATGTGGCCCTCAGTGAAAATGAGTTTGACACCCCTGCCCTAAGCCAACCAAATGTCTTAGCCATGGAAGTTTCTGCTTCTTATGCTGCGTTCACCCACTCAGCAAGACACTTTAAAGTGACCACTTCCAATGAAAAGTCTATGCAAATGTACGTAAATGTGCATTTTGGTCTTTCGTGTTCAAAACTCTCGTGGTCACGCCTAACTATTTATGTTTTTACTTACGTTTTTATGTTTCTCACTACCCCACGAATTGTGGGGGCAGAGATGTCCGAACTTGTTTTCTTTTTTAAAGGGGTGTGCTTTGGATCACAAAATATTTTGTTTAAGTGTAAGTAATGACTTTTTGTTTTTGTCTAACTATATAAAACCGATGTCATGTATTCTCTAAGCCAGCGTTTTTCAACCATCTCCCACGGCACACTAGTGTGCCGTGGGAGATGGTCAAGTGTGCCGTGAGAAATTGCCCTCATTAACTGATCATCTAGAAATATTTACCATCTCCAGGAAATCAGCTCTTTGTTCATCCAAACAGGCCCTGATAAAACACTGAGAAGTTAAGAATATGAAATATCATAAAAATATTTTTTCTTTGTGTTTATATGATTCTATTAAAGACACTTTAATAAGAATGACGGTCCCCCGCGGTACAGTTATAGCTGCAGCTTTAATGGTGTAAGGAAAAGTCCCGCCCCTTCAACTGTCTCCACCAATCATTCTTGAAGGCTTAATCACATGTGATCAGTCTGACCAATCAGAAGTGGTTGAAGTATTCACTTCCTTGTTTCGATTTAACGCAAAAAAAGTCTCTGTTCTAAGAAAAATACCAGCTAAAGCTCGTCTTTAGCGGTGAAGCTTTCAACAGAATCTGTTATCAAACTGTGGGACAAGTAAACAAAACCATGAAGCTCAAAGACGCGGGTATTTCCGCGGTCACCGGATTATCGGCACTACATCTCCCATGATGCATTAAAGTGACTGTTTTAGCGGACAATGAGTCTCTCCTCTTAACGTCTTAAAACAACAAACACACATCAAACAGTTTTTGAATCTTTTGACTTAATTTTGAATACATCTTTTAGAAAAAAACAGCTGCAGCTTCCAGCTTTTTCTGCAACAATTATCACAAAAATGCATGTGAGATTACAGAGGGGCTGTAGATCAATACAGACTATGAGCTTGTTCTTTTTTTTATTTATTTATCTATTTTTTGGGATGCTGGTGTGCCGCGGGATTTTTGTCAAGGTTCAAGTGTGCCATGGCTCAAAAAAGGTTGAAAAACACTGCTCTAAGCACTGGCAGCTATGCCCTAACGTAGCTCACCGGCGACTGTTCATGACGTCATTTGGGGTTAGTGTCACCTGAATTTGAACACTATACATTTCCAATAACTCTCTGCTTGGAGGGCTAAATGTAGTGTTAGGGAGAAGCTGGAGGGGTTGGGGAAGAATTCGGATTCCGCCCAAGTCTCATCCAACTTTAGGTGGTGGACATGGTCTAGTATTGGGTGAACACCATTTGCTAAAAGTGCTATCAAGAACCTGCGTTCAGTCATTCTTGAACAAAAATTACGTGCCCCGTGTGTACGTGCCATTAGATGATGTTTCTGAAAAAATTTCCCATAACGAAACTGTTAGGTTTCTTAATATGTTTTCTTTTGAAACGTAAACAAAACAAGGTAATCAACAAAAAATTGCATATACAAAATCATTTTTCTGATTAGGTTTAAAAACTCAATGATCTGCACTTCACTTCTCATGTCCATTCATTTTCTTAACCTGCTATCCCTTCAAGGGTCACCGGGTTGCCCGAGTCTGTCCCAGCTACTCCTGGGCATAGGCGACGTACCTCCTTGACAGGGTGCCATCCTGTCGCAGGGCGCACAATCCCGCCCACACACACTCACACATACACACCATGTATTTTATCAATTACTTCAAAGTTGTTTTAGAGGATTTCTTTTTTTTGGGGGGGGGGTAGATTACAATTTCGTAGCCCCTGCTTTCTTTTATGGAAGCATTTGTGGAGCATAATTAAAAAGAAAAGGTAAAACAAGAAATACTTTTTCATTTTCAAAATGAAGCTGCATCAAATGACTCAAAATTAAAATGAAAAAGCAATCCACCAAAATGCTTTTTCATTTCCTTCCTCAACATCACTTATTCTGTCACTTAATTAAAATGAAAATGAAAATGGTATTTGACATTTCATTTTCAAAAAGTTCTCTGGTAAATGTGTAGCATAATTCATTTAGAAATGTCTAATTTGACAATTAAAATGGATTAATAGAAATGCTTATTAATTTTCAAAATGAAGCTGCATCAAATGACTTAAAATTAAAATGAAAAAGCAATACTTAAAAATGCTTTTTCCTTTTCTACTTCAACACAGCTTTTTCTGTCACTTAATTAAAATGATAATGAAAATGGTATTTGACATTTCATTTTTAAAAAGTCATCTGGTAAATGTATAGCAAAATTCATTTAGATATGTCTAATTTGACAATTAAAATGGATTAGCAGAAATGCTTTTTACTTTTCAAAATGTAACTGCATCAAATGACTCAAAATTAAAATGAAAAAGCAATATTTAAAAATGCTTTTTCATTTTATACTTAAAACTGCTTATTCTGTGTCATAATTAAAGTGAAAATGCAAAGAGGGGATTGCATTTGCATTTTAACATCCACCATGCAAAATCTGTAGCAAAATTCCTTATCAGTGAGCAATAGCAGAGAGGAGGCGGGGCAATGACGTCACCGCTTTCTCTGTGTGTCCGGCTGCTGAGAGACACAGACACCCCAGGAACAGTGGAGCTTTCTGTTAGCGGCAGAGAAGATGGCTTTGAGTTGGTTGTGAACTTCTTTTTTTTTTCTTTTCAAAATTGTTTTTATTGAATTTTAGAGCAGCAATATTAAACATGTGATAACAACAATGATTACACTTTTTTTTTCTCCCCCCATTGAAACCAAAAACAAAAGGAAAAAAAAACCCCAAACAGAAAGGCGATACACATCCCATCACTAAGCCTAATATACACCAAAAACTTATAATAATAGTAATGAATAATTAAAATTAAGAAAATAAAATGGCAGCACAACATATGTGATATATCAAAAGAAACTTTCCAGGGATCACGAATAGGAGATGTGTAAAGAAATAGAACACAAAAGAAAAAAAAAAACACAAAAAAGGTCTTCCTTAAACAGAGAACAAATAGTTCAGGTCAGTGATATTTTAAAATGACAATGAGTAAGCGCAAATAAAATAACCGAAATACCAAAAAGTACATTTTTTGGGAAAATGAGAGCCAGCTAGGTGGGTATGTTACGCGACTGTAAGGTGTTAACATGTTCAAAAAAGGATTGCCAAATTTTAAAGAACTTGCCCGTGGCGCCACGTAGAGTAAACTTAATCTTTTCAAGTTTACTATAGTGCAAAACATCTTTAACCCAGATTTCTAGCGTAGGAGAGGGAGACTTTCAACACAACAAAATCCTGCGTCTTGCCAAAAAAGTGAGAAATGCCACAAAATCAGATTGTAGTTTTGGCAAGTTTGTCATATTGGGGATGACCCCAAACAAGGCTGTTAACGGCTCAGGTTTGAGGGGCAATTTGAGGGTCTGCGATAAAAATCTGAAGACGTTAGTCCAGTATTGTGCAAGTGATGGACATGACCAAAACATATGAGTAGAAGAGGCGGGGGATTGGTGACAACGATCGCATTCAGGATTAATATGACGATTTTAATCGTATTTCAGGCAGATAACTCGTAGCAGGGTTTACAGCTTACCCTAGGGCGGTTCAGTCAATTAACGCACCTGCTCAGCGTCCTATTTAAGCCCAGGTGCGCAGGCGTTCATTCTCTTTCTTACCTTCAGCGCTCATTCTTCGCCGTTCCCCGTGCTCGCGGATCCGGCGGATCTCCTTTTCTTTCGATGTCTTGCTGTATTCCCCCCGTCCTTTGGATGGATAATCCCCATTTCTGATGTGGGCTTTCCGTTTTCGCCGCGTCTGCTCCTTTTCGCGGCAGCTAGCGGCGCTCGCCGGGCGGCTAACGGCGCCCAGCGCGTTCGTTTCGCCGCGTTCGCGTGCATCTGCAGGGGGTGCGCTTTCCGCGGTGTTCGGGTTGTCCGTGGGCCCGGATCTGGAGCTGTCCGGGTCTATCGTCTGCCGTGGTCAGCCGGCCTTCTGCGGTGAGCGGCGTGCGGGTTTCCCTGTGTCGTTTTTTCTAGGCTTAGTCTTGTTTTGATTACTTCCGTGTATGGTGACGTCGCGCCCCTAAGGACCCTGGGAATTGTAGTTTTGGGACTCGTGGTCCGCTTCCTGATGAACTTCTGATTCATTTTCTGCTGTTATTCTGCGTCGTCCGATTATTGTTTCAGGAGTTGTGGGGTCTTTTCTGTGGTTGTGACGGCTGGCGGTCCTCGTCTGGCCGGGTTTTTCATGCTGGCTGAATTATTTGTGGTTTTTTGCATTTTCCTTGTTGCTGTTTTGTTCTTTAGGTGCTGAAGGTGACTCTTGGCTATCTTTAATTAGATGCTGGCTTTATTATTGTGGCGGTTCTTCTGTTTATTTTCTTCGTTGTTGTAGCTGCTGGTTAGTCTGAATTTGAATTGGTCTCTCTTGGACCTGTCTCTCCTCTGTGGACAAATTCCTTATGCTTGGTCTCTTTTATGCAGCGTCTTTGGCTCATTTTAACTATCACTCGTTCGTTGCCCCCCCACGTTCTGCATCTGGTTCTGGTTCGCCTGTTTTTCCCCGTTCTGTGTACCCCAGTGAGTCCTGCCCTGGCTCGGGGACTTGCGTCTGTCGCATTAGTGAGTGTGTCAGTCTCGTCGCTGCCTTTTTTCTCGGCTGGACAGTTAATTTGTTATTCTCTCTCTGGTTTGGTCTGGAGGTTTGTGGGGGCTGTGTGATGGATTCTTCCGGGGCATCGTTTTCAAAGCCACCACTGAGGGTGGCCCCTACGAAGTGTTCAGGTTCACGTGACATGATCTGGACCCGTTGGCGCCTCACAGTTCATCTTTCTGGGCATCAGTGGCCTAGTTCCTCATGCGCCTTCAGGATTAGTATATATTTTCTTCAGCTGCCCATGCTGTCTCCGCGATTTTCTTCCGAGCACGATATAAGGCTGAGGATGTCTTATCGCTGAGGTTCTCCCTGTTCTGCCTCTATGCCTCTCGGCGTCTCTTGGCATTCAGTTGGCGCTCGAAACGTTTGTCGGTTTACCTTTCAGCTGCCGTGGCAGTCCTCATACTTTCCAATTTCTTCGCAGAAGCTCTGTAATGTATATTTGTAGGCGATGGGTCCCCTTCACTTTGCGAGCTATTGATGGTTTCTCAGTGGCCGAATTTCCTCTGTAACCCTGATCTTTTAGATCTCTGTGGGGGGGGGGGGGGTGTTATTTTCAAATCTGGGTTCCATGTTGTCTATACTGTATGGTCCTCCACCCTTCCGGATTTATTTTTCTTCTATGGATCGGATGGTTCATTGCTGCTTGTCTCTCCCCATTATGTCATCTTTGGCTTTTGTGCAGCGTGTTGTTTATTCATTGTTTGGTTTGAATATGATTTGTCAATGATTGGGCCACCTGACATTTGCTGTGGCTTTGGTCCTATGGTCATCCGTTCATCTTGTGTTCTTGTTCTGGGTAGTTCCGTCCTGGGCCCTGTGTTCCTGTTCTGGATTTCGTGTCTTGCGTTTGTTCCTTCCCTCTCTATGCTTGACATGGTTATGTTATGATGACTGTTGTGTCTTCAGGCTCCCTCCACTTGTTCTTCTGAGGCTGTGCCTTCTGGTTTGGGGGAAAGGATTTAAGTGTGGTTTGTGTTTGTCCGGCCGCCAGAATCTACAGCTCTGATGATTTATAAGATGTCGTCCGGTTATTTCATCCTTGGAGATTATATTAAGGCTGTTTCAATAGTGAATGAATGTATTGTGTCATCGGTTGACTTGGTTAATGTTTAAATAACACCTTGAGCAATTTCTACCCTGACCGTAGGAAATATATCACTTGTGCTCTCAAGCTTAGTTCAAGAGTTAAATCTTGTGTTCACAAGTCAGTCTTCTATCTGCCTTGCTTAAGCAGATGACAGTCTGCTAGATGCTTCCCCATTAGTGGCTTGTTATACTCCGCCTCTAAATGCTTAAGGTTCAGTCTAGAAAAAATACTATCAAAACCTATGATCCCTCATGGCTCTCAAGTTCTCTTTTTCAGTATCCAGACGCCCTTGGCTAATTACAATTTCAGTAGTCTGTACTTTGTTGTCCACCAATTTGAGGACCACTAATTTCAAGTACAAAGCATCAAATCCAGCCAAGCCGTAATCCTTTGCTATGGGGGATGTTGACCTTCCTCATCTACAAATCTCCTTGGCTACTCTTCCCATCACCTACTCCTCGATGGCCTCCTGAAGGTGCGTCCCTCTGACTTCTCTGTGCAGCGGGTTTGCAATGCGGGCATGCGCACACGGACGGGCACACACGCATTACTTAGCTTTACACCTTTCTAGTCAGAGCAGTTATGAACAGTCTTAATTTTGTTAGCTGGAATGTGCGTGGACTTGGCTCTGGGCCAAAAAGATTGAAAGTGTTATCCCTCCTGAATGATCTAAAAGCAGATATAGCTCTGCTGCAGGAGACCCACTTATCTAAATCAGCTGATCATCTCATGTGCTACTCACAATTTCCAGTCATGTATTCTGCTAGTTACAACTCCAAACAAAGAGGAGTTGCTGTTTTGATTAATAAAAACATTACAATTACTCATAAGGATACAGTTACTGACTCAGAAGGCAGATTTGTAATTATTAATATATCCATTCAGAATAAAGACTTTTGCATAGCCAGTATCCATGGCCCGAATGTTGACGACTCTTCCTTCTTTCACAGATTCTTCACCTCACTCTCGGTTTACTCCGACTCAACAATCATTAAAGGATGAGACGTCAATCTGATTCTGGACCCTGAACTTGACAGAGTCAGCACAGTGGCAAACCAACGCACATGGTGGTCTGCAAGTCTCCTAAAGCAGTACATGAATGATCTGGGTCTCTGCGACGCTTGGCGCTCATGTCACCCAAACATTAAAGGGTTCAACTCTTTTTCTCCAGTTCACCAATCACTCTCTCATTTAGATTATTTTCAAGTCAATCTCTTTTAAAAGAAATTAAAAGTTCCAACATTCATCCAATCATTATCAGTGATCATGCACCAGTTTCTGTAAATATTTCTAGGGAAATCCCCACACCCTCAGGTACAACCTGGAGGTTTAATACATCTCTGTTAAAAGACCAGGAATTTATGAAATTCTTTAAAAAAGAGTGGGGGCGCTGTGGAGCGTTGAACATGTGAGACGCGTTCGCTGCAGCTTCTCAAGAATGTGACTTTATTCATATGTTACACCTTTTTTTTAATCATTTGCACAGCGTCATAATTTAAAGGTGACTTCTGAAGCCAAGTCTCGTTTTTTCTGCTCCGAAAATCCGGCTGAATCATGGCATCTCGAGGGAAATCCGAGACGGGGAAATCAGGCCGCAACAAACCTCCAGCCTCACCTGAGCTGCCCACCGATGCCCGCCTCGGATGCTAGCGATCGTATGCTAGCACGCATGGAGGTAATGATGGAAATTATGCGGGCGGGAATAGTCAAAGAGTTTGAGCAGATTGTATCTGGTGCAGTTAAAAAAGAAATTACAGCTGCATTGGGACCGATGGAAGCCAAAATCACGGCGCAAAACGAGACTATTAAGAGCCTTGAGCAAACTGCTAATGACCACGACAGCCAGCTAACTAGCCTACAGGCTACAGTAGCATCGCTAACAGACAGAGTCGGCAGTCTGTCACAGAAATGAGAAGATTTGGAAGGACGCTCCAGGTGGAATAACATACGGGTGGTCGGCGTGCCTGAGGGATCTGAAGGTTCACGTGCTACTGACTTTGTCGCCACACTGCTTCAAGATTTGCTGAGTATGGACAGTAAACCAGTTCTGGATTTGGCTCATCGTACTCTCGGCGCCAGACCCCGGGATGGAGATCCTCCGCGCCCATTCATCGCACGAGTCAACCTTTTTCAGCAACGCAACGAAATCCTGCAAAAGGCCAGGACATCTGCCCCTCTCCTTTACCAAGGAAAAAGGGTGATGATTTTCCCGGATTTCACGGCCACAGTGTCTAAGAAGAGGGCAGCGTTTGCTAAAGTGAAGAAGGAGCTGCGCTCGTGTCCAGGTGTAAAGTTTGGACTTTTCTATCCTGCTGTGCTGCGCATCCCTCTCTCCAGTGGACAACATCACAGATTTGATGACCCAGTGCTTGCCATGGAATTTGTGGAGAAACATCTGAAAAAGTGGTGGCTCCAGACTCGGTTTGATTCTTATTTCACTACGAGACCTCAAAGTTATTTTGATTACAGTTATGTAATTCTGTTTGCCTAAACGCTTACGGTGTTTGTTGGTATCCTTGTTTGCAACAAAAGAAGATGGTTTCAATACATAACTTTGGTAAAAATAAATAAATAAATTTAAAAATATATAATATATATGTATATAGAAAATAAATAAATAAATAATAATAATGATAATAATAATGATTGACATGAATGCATGTCATAGTAATTTTTTTTAACTTTTTATTTCACTAATACAAATTTGTTTTTTTACCACCTTTTCTCTTATGGTTTTTATTTTTGAAGATTATATTTAACATTTAGTTTTTGTTACGCTAGAGCTTACTTTTTTTATATATAACTATGCTTACATAAGAAATAGGGGGGGGGGTGAGAAAGGAAAAGGCTATTGCTGATGAGTGAATGATCCTTTGCACTAGTTAAGTGCTGACTTTTTTGTATATTCTGTAGATATAAAAAAGGTGTGTTTTTATTCTTCAATAGTCACATTCCAAGTGGAGGGTTTGGTTTTAACACGTTCTGGCTTTGCCCCAAGCTCCTGGGGTATTGGACTGAAGTTTTTTCAGTGATATTACGCGTTATTCACAGGAACGTGAGCCCAAACCCTCGAAGTGCTTTATTTGGAATTTTTACAGGGCCACCTTCCCTATCAAAATCTCAAAAGGACTCCCTCGCCTTTATGACTCTTCTTGCAAGGAGAGTAATTCTGTTAAAGTGGAAATCACCACACTCCCCATCATCTTCGCAGTGGCTCAAGGATGTTCTGTACTTCATCAAGTTGGAAAAGATAAGAATGACATTGAATGGGTTCTCTGATAAATTTGAACAAAGGTGGCGTCCATTATTCCAAACGACACAGCAAATACAATTCTATTCTTTTCCAGACTAAGTCACTTCTCCTGGGGGCTCCCTTTTGTCTGATTCTATCTCATGGTTTGGTTTACTTCTTGCTTATATTAATCTACTCTTCTGAGAAATCTGGGCATGTGTTAACTTACAATTGTTGGAATCTATTATATTTTCTAAAGCTTTAATAGAGAGGGTTGGTGCAGTTTTGTGTTTCTCTTTTTTATTTTTCTCTTGATTTTTGTTGTTTGTGTTCTGTTTTCAGTTTTTATTTTATTTAACTTATAAAAAAAAAGAAGATTGTGCAAAAGTACTTTTATTTCAACTGGTGTCTGTTATTTGATGGACATTTTGTACAATTTCTGCATAAAACAAATAAAGTTTGGAAAAAAATAGAGTGGGCAACCTTCTTAGAACTCAACAATACTCCTGATATCTCACCATGTCTTCTTTGGGAAACAGCAAAAGCAGTCATGAGAGGGAAAATCGTTTCTTACTCAACTCATAAAAAACGCAAAGAGAAAGCAGATTTATTAGAATTAGAAAATAAAATCAAAACCCTGGAGACTGCTTATGCTGCTACTGCAAAGAAACACATACTGGGTGATCTGAAAAATTTAAAGCTGCAGTTAAATGACATTATCAATAAACAAACACAATTTCAGATACAAAGACTTCGACTGGAAAGATGTGAAAACTCAAATAAATCTGGCAAATTTCTAGCTAATCAAGACAAACATGGAATAAATAACTACTTGGAATATCAGCAACTTAAATATATTATTACTAAAAAGTTTAAATACAGAGACAACGATTTAAAGCTACCATAAGTAGTTATCTCTCTGACTAATTTCTCAATGAATAAAACTCTCTCCAAAATATATAAACTCTTACGCAACCTAGATAATAATATTTCACTTCCGATAACAAAATGGGATGCAGATTTGAGCATCAGCACAGATAAAAGCTTCTGGTCAGAACTTTGTCTAAACACCTTTAAACTGACAAAAAGTCCAAATTTGCAGCTAATCCATTTCAAAACTCTTCACAGGATTTACTACACTGGACAGAGGATGTTCAAGATTGGTATCAGTAACTCAGACATTTGCGAGCACTGTGACAGTAATCTACCTGACAGTTACATGCATGCACTGTGGTTCTGCACACCTGTCCAGGCTCTCTGGCAGCAGGTTTGTGCCGATCTATCAGTCTGGCTTAAGGTTTCAATCACAGCTTCAATCACAACACTTTGCGTGCTTGGTGACATGAGTGCCATCGATATAAAAGGAGGATCATCATCTATAATTTTCAAAACTCTTTGTATCGCTAAAAGAAAACATTTTAACTAGAAGGAGCTGCATTTCCAGAAGAAAATGCAGGGTTGAATGCTGTATTGCTGAATGAAATCTGAATTTGGAAAATCTGGAAAATCCTGGAATATCTTGAAAAGTTAAAGGACCCAAAGTCCAAGCTGAAAGAGTAGAATGGCTAAAATAGGTCAAAAATTGTAGAAGGATTTAAACATGAAAGCTGAAATTGTTAAAGAAATGGCTGAACTGTTAAAAATTTAAAGATTTGAAAGAACGAATGTGTTAGCGGAAAGGAATGAGCTGAACTGTTTAATAGTAGAATGGTTAAAGTAGGTGAAAAACTGTAAAAGAAGTTAAGCGCAATGTATTTTAATGAAGCAAAAATCCAGTAATATACTGAAATATCTTAAAAAGTTCAAGGATTTGAAGGACAAAAAGTAATAGCTGGAATAAATTGAAAGAGTTGAACATTTTAATAGTTGAATGGTTAAAAAATTTGAAGTGGCCGAACGGGGTCTTGAACCGGCGATCTCATGCACCATAACTTCCCTATGTATTTTAATAGGGCAAAAAATCTGCTTTACAACATTCAACCAATAAATTGGAAAAACAAGAAAACTATTAATATAAGTCAATACAGAAATCTGCTGTTTGATCATATCAGCTTGGAAAAAATGTCAGCCCAAAGTTCAAGTAACTTTGAAAGAATTCAGTTTCTCTGGTCTCCCATAGCTAACTCCATGACTTAGAGGGTGAGGGGCCTGGTCGTCACTGCTCCTTGCCTTTCTGCCGTGGTTCAGGGTGAGGGTTGGGGCCTTCTGTGCCCGGTGGGGGGCGGTGGGGACTCCGTTAGTCCGGGGGTTGGGTCCGGTGCCTGGGTGGGGCAGACTGGGGTGCTGCGCAGTCTTCCGGGCTCGGGTGTGGGGGGTGTGTGGTGGTGGAGGTTGAGTGGTGGTCTGGCTTGGCTTAGGGGGGGGTCTCTTTGCTTGTGCTGGGGAGGGGGTTGGCGGGGGGCCTTGCTCGGGGGGGGAGGTCCAGCAGCGCTGGATGGGCTGCTCATCTACACCTGGGGCTGGAATCACTCCTTCCCTGGCTCTGGGACAGGGCAGGGCAACCCTCTTAGTCCTGCTGGGTCTGGGTGTAATCCGCTGGGGCTGCGGGGTTTGGGTGTGTGTGTGTGGGGGGGGGGGGGGGGCTTGTTGGCCCTGTCATTGGGGTGGCTTTCTGGGGGGGGGACTATCGGTGCGGGACCTTGGAGGTTTGACGGGTCGGGGTCTCCGTTGAGGCAATCGGCGGTCGCACCGGCTGGTTGGCTGTCTCGGTCGCGTCGAGGCCTGAGCAGAGCTCTCCCAGGGGCGGCGCCTAGGGGCAGGGGCCTGGACTTGCTCCGGGGGGGGCGGCGCCTTTCTGGTTCCACTCTCTCTGTGTGGGTTGGGTGGTGTGGGGCCTGCGGTGTCGGCGCCTCGTGGGATGGGACCCTTGGGCTGGGGGGACCTGGGCTCTATGCTGGGGGGGGCTGTTTGACCACCAGGGGACAGTCACCAGCTGTCCCCAACTTACCACCTTCCTCATGGAATCTCATATTAGGGTTGGGCTCCTGGTTGGGCCGGGCTCCTGGTTGCTCTCTGGCTCTGGGGGCCCTGCGGCAGTCCTGCGGCAGTCCTGCTGGCCCTGGCCTGGTTGGCAGGTGTGATCGCCCGGGGGGCGGTTGTTCTCTGCCTGCTGCCGTGTGGCGTTGGGGGGTTCTGGCTACCCCGGGGGTCTTGGTGTGGGGATGGCTGGTCACTCCCCCTCCTTCTTTTCACATTCCATCATCCATTTTAGGAGAACATAACACTCACTTAAGCACGGGTGTTAGCTCACATTGGCACTCATAGTTTGCGTGATTGAAGGAAATATTTCACACTAGTTGGTTTGAAGGCATAAGTATGCGTGTGTGAACAATATTTGTATTGTGTACATGTTGCCATGTGGACCATTTTGCAGCTAACAGGTGCGTTTATAACATTTGAGTGTGTGTGTGGACAGGCCCCGCCCCTTTGAGATTTGCATTACTTCTGAACCTTACCGTAATGATAAACATTCAGTAACTTGTTTCTTTATGCTGCTTCATGGTTTTACCCCCTCACTTCTATGATCCCCGTCCTACCCCCCCCCCCCCCCCCCTCTCTAACATCCCTCTCTCTTCTTCCCTCCTTTCCTTTTCCGTCCGGTCCAACACCAAAGATTTTCAAATACGATTAAAATGAATAAAAATTTGTCTCAACTACAAAAGGGGTTTATTCAGACAAACCTCTGGTTTGTCAGAAGATTCATAACCCCTGTTGTTAAAGTAAAATATGTCCAACACAAGAGGCCTTCAGCTCACATCTGTTTGCTCAGCTGTTGGACAGGACAAGGTAGAAAAAGAAAAAAAACTGAAATATTGGGCGTGCAAAATTATTCAGCCCTTTTACTTCCAGTGCAGCAAACTTTCCAGATGTTCAGTGAGGATCTCTGAGTGATCCAATGTTTACCTAAATGACTAATGATGATAAATAGAATAGAGACCTACAGCTGAGGTGAGAGAGTCTGTCCATAGGACAACAATCAGTTGTATAATGCACATCTGGCCTTTATGGAAGCGTTGCAAGAATGCCATTTCTTAAGAATATCCATAAAAAGTGTTGTTAAAAGTTTGTCCCAAGCCACCAGGGAGACACACCAAATATGTTGAAGAAGGTGCTCCGGTCAGATAAAACCAATATCAAATGTTTTGGCAACAATGCAAAACATAATGTTTGGCGTAACAGCAACACAGCTCATCACCCTGAACACACTTTCCCCACAGTCAAACATGGTGGTGGCAGCATCATGGTTTGGGCCTGCTTTTCCTCAGCAGGGACAGGGAGGATGGTTAGAATCCATGGGAACATGGATGGAGCCCACTACAGGACTACTGTGGAAGAAAACCTGATGGAGTCTGCAAAATACCTAAGACTGGGATGGAGATTTGTCTTCCCACAAGACAATGATCCAAAACATAAAGCAAAATCTACAATAGAATGGTTCACAAATAAACATATACAGGTGTTTGAATGGCCAAGTCAAAGTCCAGACCTGAATCCGATTAAGAATGTGTGGAAAGAACTGAAAACTGCTGTTCACAAATGGTCTCCATCCAACATCACTGAGCTCGAGCTGTTTTGCAAGGAGGAATGGGCAAAACTGATAGAAAACATACCCCAAGCACCTTACAGCTGTAATCACAGCAAAAAGCAGCACTACAAAGTATTAACTTAAGGGGGCTAAATAATTTTGCACACCCAATTTTTCAGTCTTGTATTTGTTAAAAAAGTTTGAAATATCCAATGAATTTCGTTCCACTTCATGATTGTGTCCCACTTGTTGATTCGTCACCAAATATTTAACAGTTTTATATCTTTATGTTTGAAGCCTGAAAATGTGGCGAAAGGTTGAAAAGTTCAAGGGGGCCTCACTTTCGCAAGGCACTGTATGTTGAAAATTTGCAGGCCTTTCTCATCTTTTTAAGGGGGAGAACTTGCACAATTGGTGGCTGTCTATATACTTTTTTGCCCCACTGTACTTCAGACTACACTGGACTGCCTGAAACTTAACCTTCTGTCATGGGGGCGTTTTTAAGCAAGAAAACAGAAACAACTCATTTGCGATTGAAATGAACATTTCATTGACAATGTGGAAATGGCAAAAGCAGTGAGCAAAAATTGATTTGAAATCTTTATACAAGCTCCTTAGAAAAAAACAGTTATTTTTATCTGATGTTTTCAATATGACTTCTTCTCTGTTTGCATTCAACGTTATACTTTTTTTTAAATAACAACTATGATTTTTCTTTGCAAATTAATGGAAAAATTGATGTTTTAAGATACCAGACAACTTGACTGATGAGTCAGAAATAAGAGTTGGTCACTGGGGTTGTGACTTCAAACTTGGAGCATCAAATCACACGCAGCAAAATCAGTTTCAAGGCTGTTGCTACAAATATTGTTCTGCCGAATGCATTCTAGTTTTTTTTTTTAATAAGAGCTCAAGCTTGAGGCAGCTCACAAAACATCTGCTGTATTGTTCTACATTAATTTTTATAGCTTGAATTTGTTACACTTTGTGTTTGAGACAGTTTCCAAAGGAGATGTTAAAATAAAAATAGTTTTTGTTAAATATATTTAATCATTTGTAATTCATGTTAAAGAAAGCAAAAACAGGAAGAAAGAAAAATCAATTAAAATCGAAAAATCTATTTTGTTCTTTGGCCATATCACCCTGCCCTACTTTAGAAGTAACCAATTCACCTATGAAGCATGTTTTTGGACTGTGGGAGGAAACCGAAGTGCCCAGAGAAAAGCCATGCATTCACAGGGAGAACACCCAAACTCCACACAGAAAGCTCCCAATCAAGATTTTTACCAGGGCCCTCTTACTGTGAGGTGAGAGTACTAACCACTGTTCCACCGTACAATCAAATATTTTTAAATAATATTTTTGATAGGGTCTTACCTTCCTTCTTCTCTTCTGGCATGACAGTGTGACACAAAGCCAGCAAGCGGAAGAAAGCATGAGCCTCTGAGTTTCCTTCCCTCACCGTCTCCACCAGACTATGATCATGAAAAATGAACTTTGGATCTGCAAGCTTATTCCAGCTGAAGTCCACTCTCTCCATTTTCTTTAGGGAAAATTAGGGAAAAGAAGACAGCATTAATATGGTTTAAGGTAAAATGAATTATAAAAGGCTTTTACCTCTAATATCTTCACCTTATGTCCAGAAAAGTCATACAGCTCCCCTGAACCAAAGAAATGATGACATCACGCCCTTCTTTAGAACTAAGTACATATATTGTTGTTATATTCCTACAGTTTTATTTTTACATTTGAATCCAGCTGCTCACCGTAGGGTTTTCCATTAATGGAGCATTTGTTGAAGGTCATGATGTTCTGCGTCAGGGTTCCAGTTTTGTCACTGAAGATGTATTTAATCTGGCCAAGCTCCTCATTGAGCGTGGTGGTTCTTGCTTGAGCAGGAGTATCTTTCTTAGGATAATACATCTTTCTGTCCCAGTCTATGAAGAAACTGTTTCCTAGACGGATGATCTCCACGCTGAAAGTCAAGCATCCAAAAGGTGGCCAAACTTTACCAATATAAACTTAAAATACCAAAAAGAGACTTTTCTTTGGAAGATGTACCTCACGTAGAGAGAAATGGGCACCACCGTGTTTAGGACTATGATGTAAGACCAAAAGATGAAGAAGGATGAGAGCTCAACACTAATGTCTGGTAAATGAGGAAGAAACACTGTGAACACAGAGCCCTCATTCGTCTCCCAGATGGAATTACAAATGGAGAGAATGACACATATTGTCACAAGGAAACCACAGATCTGATGAAACAGAAAAAATGTGTTGTTAACATATTTTTGCATGTTTTTTTTTATTTCAGAAAAATTCCCATTGGTTTTAAACTGTCAATAACAGCTTCAATGATGATTAATGCATCACTCAGTTTTCTAATGTTTGTGAGCTGAAAGCAGTTGTTTAATTTGCTTGAAGAAGGTTTTTGTGGAGTTTGCATTTGAGTGAACATAAACTCACACATAACACCAGGATATTCATCATACGGTCAATTCTTGTCCGTTTGAATTTTGACTGTCCACTGTTCTGCATGAGTTTAGTGTCTGGACCTGAAGAAATGCAAAGGAATCACTTACATTAATCCACAGCTTTGAAAAAATGTTTTTCATAAAAACAGGTATATTCTTAAATCCTTTCCAACATTTTTTAACCCATTGAAGATGGGATAAAGTGAACTATCTATACAGTTGGGGTGCACACAAGAGCATTTGATGAATAAACTAAAGTTCTATTGAGAAATAAAAAGCTATTACTGAGTCATTCTATTTGACAGAATGACCATTCTTGATCTGCTAACATTTTTTCAACATGTTCTTGCTAATAATTTTTATATATTTTTTGTAGTGCAAATTATTCAAGTTATAACCTAGCTAACCGGATACCTCAATAAAAGAACATTTAGATTAACACAATTCGTTCAACCCGCTTTCAAGTAATATGTTTTCAACAAGCTCACTCCTGATTGGCAAGAATGGATGCCATAAAAATGAGGACTTGGACCGATTTAGTCTACTGACATCTTCTGACTCCGACATGACGGCATCTCTATTGCAACTGAATTGACTTCATGTCGTTGGAGCCAGAATTAGGCCATTTTCTATGGGTGACGTAACACTCACTCAGTCCAGTTCTCAATGATCCAAGCTCAAAACCTAAAATTAGTTCCAAAAACTAGTAAACTAGTTTTTGAATAAAAAAATGAAAAATTAGCAACTCCTGGGGTCAACATCTGCTGTGGAATAAAGCCAAGATTATAAAGTTGGTAAACAAGAATTTTACAACTTTGCATTGGGTTTTAATTGAACACTACACTTTGAAGCCAACAAGTTAGCGTTATTCCTGAAAAATAGCTACTATTTTGAGAGGGAATTTTTCAATCAATTTCATTGATTCAGTTTCTCTTAAGTGTGAAGGAAGTGTCTCAGCCCTTTTCTTTCAGAAAGTTCTGTTAACTTTAATTCTTCGAAGAATTTCAAAGGGGATCTTATTGAGCATGTGTAAAAAGTCACCTTCACAAACTATCAGTGTTAGCTCACTTATAAGTACCTCATTTAGTACAGTTTGATAGTTTTCAGTTCACAGAAGCATTAAAAAAGAGTTTACCGCCAAATATGACTAGGCCAAAGCACCATTCTGTGTTCCTGAGGGTACACCCTCTCAGCAGAACTTTGTCATTGTCCAATCCATGAGTTTGTCCTTTGACAGTCAGGGTTCCTTTGAACTTGTCTAAACGGTTGTTGGGGTGTTCACATCTCACTTCACCTGAGAAGCAATAGTGTTGCAAGAATGACAAACCAAAGAATTACATTCAAGATTTCAACAACCTGTTAGTCCAGTTTCTTATGAAGAATACACAACACTCAACATATTTAGAGAAACCTTTGTCAAAGTTTGACTCAATCATGCAACTCTTATTTAACTACTGTGACTGCTACAGAGATTTTGAGGAATACGTATTATTATAACAGACACAAGGTCCATATGCAACAATAAACACAAAGCAAGTAAAAGACTTTGGAATAAAAATAAAAACATTTATACAAGTATAAAAACAATAACATAAAAGTATAAAAACAATAACATAAAATAAACAAGAATCATAAACTTAAAAAAAAGACTCAAACTACTGCTGACTACAAAACTTAAAAGGCGACCATACCAAAACCTCCAAATAGGGGACTGGTATCTAAAAGTGCTGTACCTTACATTGGTGAAAGTTAAAATAAGCAGTGTCAATATTTTACTGTCAAAATACTCAAATATACAAATATACAGCAAACAGGATCCTTTAGACCTATTGGATTTCTGTTTGCCAAATCATCTCTAGAGCTCATCACTCTTTGGAGGTGGGATTTGGGCAATGTTGACTTTTCTCCATGGCTGATGTTTCAAACTCTCACCTGTAAAGGAGGAATATGCTTCAATGTCGTTTCCCAACTCTCCGGTCACAGTAAGAGCCTGTTTCACTTTCAGATTGGTTTCACTGATGAACAAACAGCAAGGCAAAAGTGATTTAATTTGAAAGGCAACATTTAAACACACAGGCAATTCTTTTCATAGATGAAAGAAATTTTAATTAAAAACAACGATAACAGGGCATAACGTGAAACAGAATGAAAATATTAGTATGGTTTGTCAGAGTTGGTTCCACCTGTGCACTCAGTGGAACCAGCAGAATATCTAAAAGCAACATCATCCCATTTGGTTCTGTCTTTCATAATGTTGATTGTTTTTTAGGTGACGATCCCATTGGTTACATGAATTAAGATCAAGGGTTCACACGATTCCTACCCTTGACATATCATTTTTGAATGATTATTATATCTATGTTTTTTTCTGGATTTAAACAAATTAAAAGCATTTGTATTTCATTACAATCACTTGTACTTTTATGTAGAATAGGAAATCCGAATCCAAAAAACATAGGTAAAACATAATGCTTTTAGAAAATTAATCTTCAAACTCCCAGACTTCAAATGAACATTTTGCAGACCCATTCCAGTACGGCTTCTCTACCATGCTTGCAGGCAGTCATAAATTGTCGAGGATATTTAAAACAAAATTGTTTTTTTTTTTTAAACATACTCAATATAAACTGAACTTCATTCTCAGTTCACTGTCAGGGTCACAGGGCTACCAATCTACCGTTGGGCTAAGGCGGGGTACAACTTAGATCACCAGTCTGTTGCAGGGCCCACTTGATAGGTTTACTTCGAAAATGAGAACTTTTGCTGACACTTTACTTTGAAGATTTATTTTCTTTCAGTGACAGTAGTTCATACGTTTAGTTTATATACCTAAAGTCCCAAATTATTCTGCAATTTCGATCGATAATGGCATTGTCTGAAGTGTATATTTATTTATAAATATCCATAAACTGTGATCTCTGAATCATTCATAGTAAAAAAATATTGATCAGATTGCAAATGTCCTAGCATTTGGATACTCATTATAGCCCACGTTCTTACGCTAACAGATTGCATACTGATGATTTTAGACCTAGACTGGGTTTCTGCATTACAGGAAGATATTAGACTTATTTGGATCCACATCATTCAAGCCTTTTTAACCCTTGTGCTATCTTAGATGACCCCACCCTTACTTTGACGTGTTCTCCCTACCATGAAAAAGGTGGATAAAGGTGGAAAAATTTTATGTAATCCATTAAACCAGTGAAGATCACAAATCATTGAAAAAAAAAGGTTCAGCGCACTCTCTAGTGGGTCTAGATGACCCAACTCCCAACAGTAAAGTGCCTAGGATAGCACAAGGGTTACACTAGCAGGGCTTTAATTTACATTTTAACGTTAGCCTAAGAACTTGAGAACAGGAGGATTTGGTCAGTTCTCTTGTATGGCAGAAGCAGTCTAAATAACTTGCAGCTTTTCCTGTCTTTTTTAATCTTGGAAAAGCAAACAGAACAGTAGTCTGCAGAAGATGAAACCATTCATTCATTTCTATTCCGTTTCATCCCTTTCGGGGTCACGGGGGTGCCGGAGCCTATCCCGGCCACTTGTGGGCGAAGGCAGGGGACACCCTGGACAGGTCGCCAGTCTCTCGCAGGGTAGAATGTCCACAATCACACAGCCGTTCACAATCATACTCACACCTAAGGACAATTTAGAGTTGCCAAATAACCTATGAAGCATGTTTTAAGATGGTGGGAGGAAGCCGGAGACCCTGGAGAAAAACCCACGCACACACGGGGAGAACATGCAAACTCCACACAGAAAGGTCCCTATTGATGTTGTTTTTCATGTCCCCCAGGCGGGACTTAAACCGGGGACCTTCTTGCTGTGAGGCAAGAGCGCTAACCACTGTTCCACCATGCACATCAAATCTCAAATTTCGTCAAATTTAGCTCTTTAGATTAGGTTTTTTTAAAATTAATTTTTATGAACGTACATGGTCTGAGCCAGAGGAAGCAGATACAAATTGAACAACAGAGCTACTGGAATCGACTCCTGAGGCACTCCCAGATTTAAGATGACCAACTAGTCCATATCTTTTTTTTTTTTACTTGTCCTGTCCAACAGCTGAGCAAATAGATGAGAGCTGAAACCCTCTTGTGTTGGACACATTTTTATGTCACACCTAGTGTGTTTTTGACACACTAGGTGTATATTTTAATTAACCCCATTTAATTAACCCCATTTAGGCAACTATTCCATATCTGATAACCTCATTTGCTTTTTCCAGTCCGTCAAGAAGGATTCTAAGAATAAAAAAAATCAAAAGCTGTAGTCACCTCAACCAGGACTTAAATTGACTTTTGACATGGAAATGTTCTGTATCAGTAATGCAATTTAACCCTTGTACTACACTAGGTACTTTAACATTGGGAGTTAGGTCATCTAGACCCCACTAGACAGTGCGCTGAACCTTTTTTTCTTCAATGATTTGTAATCTTCACTGGTTCAATGGATTACATGAAATCCTCTCCACCTTTATCCACCTTTGTCATGGTAGGGATAACATGTCAGTGTAAGGGTGGGGTCATAGGATAGCACAAAGGTTATGAGGCGATAAAAAGGCAATAAAATAAGATTAGTATTTCTGCTAACTCACCCATCTAAGTCAGCTGTTTCCACATAGACCAAATTCAGAGGCTCACTGCTGGACAGCAGCAGAAGATCTGCCTGAAATGTCAGCACAGAAAGCCATAAAGCTAAGAAGAAGGTGAATAACATCTGTTACTTGTAGATTTTTTTTCTTTTTTGTTACATCACTGTTGCTTGTGACTGTGTGCACAGCACAGTGTCCTAGCTGCAGACACACCCGCAGGCCCTTGTTCTGATCTCTGGGGATTTTAACAGGTATTGTTGTTTTGTGTGCATTTTAATTTTAATTTAACTTAATTGTTGTGTAATTTAAAAAAATTATTCTGTTCTTTTATACTGTTGAACTGTTTAATGTCACTATACTGCTGCAGACGAAAGAATTTCCCCATCGTGGAATAAAGTCTTATCTTATCTAAACACAACTTGTTTCATAAAGTTTCATAAGCTCTATTGAACTAAAATGTGAATGGATTTGCTATTTATACTTGCTTGTTTGTACACATATTCAATTTGCACTTGATTGTCTTGCAAGAAGTACAAGGAATTTAAAAACTTCACTTGCACTGTTCTGTATCCAGGTATTTATCTCTGAGTCCCGCTGATGGAATTTTTGGCTGAAGATGCCCTGCATTGATTTTAGAACAGTGAATCGGATCAAATTGGAGGATTCAAAATGAACCCAAATTAACTAGGAATTGTATCAGCTACCACAAGAAGAGAATCATTGTTAAAAATGACTTCTATATGAAGAGAAAGCATTTTTCATTTAAATTTTTGATGGTCTGTACTTACTGGGACAAAATGATTATTGTGCAGTTTAAGTACGTCTCCAACTTGGACATTCTTCCATCTTTCTTCTTTCAATCTAAAGAGCCAAACAAGGTCAGTAAAATCACTGTACTGCACACACAATTCAGCTTTTCAAAAATACTTTGCATTAATTTGTTTGTTTATTTGATCATCTTTTGACAATTTTTATAAAGCAACTCACTTTCCATCAACGAGGACTTCCACAGTGCGATTATTCACCTGCCTGTCAGATTTATGTCTGTTCTAAATCAGATGATTGGAAAAAGAATGTCAATCTGTTATGCCAATTCTTGTTCTCTCATTTTGATTAAGTAAGCTTCATCTTACTATGTCATCATTGGCATCTTTGACTCCTGTTATTGATAGCACAATCACCAACGGCACAGCGGTGGTGAACCAGGGAAGAGAGGAAATTTCTGGAATTAGCTGCCAACAAACACATGTAGAAGCTCAAGTCGTTAAATCATCACAAAAACATTAATATTGCTTTGAATAATAAATGAAATCTATCTACCTGAAGAATAAGAAGCAACAGAAAGTAAACATTAGCAAGCCTGGTGAACTGCACAAACAGATTAAGAGGCAGGAAGGTGATGATGTTATATTTGGATGTCTTGATTTCATTTTTCTAAGGAAAAGAAAAGGAACATAACGTTGACATCAAAAGAACAAACAAACAAATAAACTGGGATTCACCTGGGGGGGGGGATTGACAGTGGTCCCCCTCCCATGGTTGCCATATGGAAACGGGACCCTCCCTTTTCGGTTTTAATTGTACCTTAGACATGTGGGACCCTTGGTAGGGGGGGTGCTTGGACATCACTGCCAGCAAGCAGAAGACGTCCTCTCAGTGCCCTGCCTGCCAATTTTTACTACACCCTTTAAACACACCCTTTCCCCACAAAAATATACACTCCAACACAAACACCCCATACACGCACACACACATGCTCACAAACACACATACATTATATGAGGAAGGAGGGACCTCTGGTCTTTTGGGGGTGCTGTCCTGGGGCGGGACCCCCTGTTAGGCCCCTTATCCTGTGGTGGTCCTGCTGGCCCTGGCCTGGGTGGTGGATGTGATTACCCCGCAGGCGTTTTCTCTCTATCTGCTATACTGTGCTGGGGGCTGGCTGCCACTGCTGCTGCGGCGGGGTACTTGGTGTAGGGATGACTAAACATTCCATCATCCAACTCAGAAGAACATAAACTTTCACTCGAGCACAGGTGTTACCTCACCTTTGTACATATAGTTTGCGTGACTGAATGAAATGTTTCACATGTAGTCTGAATGTATAAATATGCGTGAGTGAACATTAGTTGTATTTTGTCCATGATGATTTTTTGGATGTGAACATTATTGGAGCCAACAGGTATGTTTGTAATATTTGAGTGCATGTCTGGACACAATCCCATTTTAGATTTGCTGTACATCTAAACCTGACAGTAATGATTATAAACATCAAGCATCTTGTCGCTTTATGATTCCCCCCCCTCCCCCCCATTATCACCCTCATATCACCCTCTCTCCATTATCCCTTTTTCTTCATCCCTCCTTTTCTTTTCCATCCAGTTAAACAATAAACTGTTACAGATATAATTTAACCAATTTAAGTTTAATAAAAATTACAAAATGAGTTTATTCAAATATACATCTGGTGTGTCAGAAGAGTCATAACCCAACAGTAAAATATGTCCAATACAAGACTCCTTCAGCCCTCATCTGCTTGCTCAGCTGTTGGACAGGACAAGTTTAAATAAATAAATAAATAAATAAATAAATAAATAAATAAATGAATGAATAAATAAATAAATAAAAGATAAAACAAGCATCATGTTATGTAACCAGCATCAGAGTGATGACAGAAATTATGTAATAAGGCATTAACTTACAGCATAGTGAAATGACAGGTTGAAAGATCTGTCATTTGCCCGCAAGAGACGCTCCTTCTCTGAAAAAAAGATGCAACAAAAAGGAAGGCATGTTTCAAGAGAGAATATGAATGACATCCTTCCTGCAAAGCGCAATACATGTTTTGTTTACTACATTATCGGCTTTTATGATGACACTCAATATCAGCTGCTAAAGTCTCAATATGAGGTTTTTCTTCAGAAAAACTCACCTTCTTTGTTCCCCCTTAGGCTGTTCCAATAGTACGTTAGTGGTTTCATCTTTAACAGAAGTTCTTTGTATTTTCAACACCTGAAACATGTTTGTTTGAAGGAGATAATGAGAAAATTTAAACTTTTCTTACTTATTGTAAGAAAAAACTTTTATATTTACTAAAATTCTGTTAATTTAAACATGTCTTGCCCTACATTTTTTGCCTAAATAACCGCTTTAATACAAATGGTGTTTTTGGTGTTTTTAAAAACTTTACTGATTTGTATTGCGCCTTTCATTTTGGTTAAAAACATGCTTAACAGAAAAGCAGATTAAATAGTCAGAAAAAAAAAGAAAATTATTTAAAACAGAAAACACAGGACAATTACACACAGATGGGACCCCTCCCTCACCTGATCCCTCCCTTCACCCACCCAGCTTCCCCCAATAGAACCCTGAACAAAAACGAAGAAGTGCAGCATAAAGAAAAGGTCTGGCTTGGTACTGCTGTGAGGAAACGATACAATAGGGATCCATTTATTCCAAGGCCCAGCCTGACAACAGGGATCATTACCACAGTGCCCGCCCAACACAGAGCACCCTGGGGCCCACACCATGGCTATTAGACCACTGAGGGGGCTCCAGCCGGCCCAAGCAGAACAAGCACTACAGCAACAGCACACACTGCAGGCAGAACCAGTAGTGCCCCAGAATAATGGATCCCCAAGAGGAAACACTGGATTTTGAAACATCTAAATAAAAATGATAATAAAATAACAATAACAAAAATTATATAAGATATATCAATATTAGTAATTAAAAATAAATAAATAAAATACGTAAAATGATTAAATGTAACCTTAAATATCAAAAATATAATAAAAAGGGTAGTACGTATATTAAAAACATAAAAATCATGATAATAGTCCTTACACAATTAAAAAATTAATAAAATAAAACAGTTAGTTAAGTAGTACATTAAGTAGTACATTAAGTAGAGAAAATAGATAAATCAATAAATAGATCATGACTAAAATAATTAAGAATTTACCAAAGTCATGAATAAACCAGATTTAAAAGAGGTCTTGAGCCTCTTCTTAAAAACCTCTATTGACTATGCAGCCCTGAAGTTCTCCAGCCCAAGACCATTAAAACATTTATAAACCATTAAAAGAATCTTAAAATCAATCCTGAAACAGGGAGCCAATGCAGCCATTTTAAAATGGATCTAATGTGTTCCCGCCCTCTGGTCCTCGTCAGAACTTGTGCTGCTGAGTTCTGTAGAAGTTGTAAGTTTGAAAGTGACATTTCTGGTAAGCCAGAGAGCAGGGGATTACAATAATCTAAACAACAAAAAATAAAAGCATGCATTAGCACCTCTGTGCTGGCAAGAGAGAGGAATGGGTGGACTCTGGCAATGTTTTTAAGATGATAAAATCCTGTTTTCACAGCGTTTCTGATGTGAGGAATAAAACTCAACTCAGAGTCAAAAAGTACACCCACGTTTCTCACACATTGAGACTTTTTATAATTCCTAAGTTTGGGTAAAAACATCTCTCTCTTGTCTTCAGGACCAATGATTAAAACTTCAGTTTTGTCCTGGTTGAGCTGCAAGAAGTTTTCTGCCATCCACAACTTTATATCTAAAATGCATTTTAAAGGAGTGTTTATAGGTTCAAGGTCATCAGGAGACACGGTGATGTAAAGCTATGTATCATCACCATAGCTGTGAAAGTCAACGCCGTGTCTCCTGATAACATCCCCAAGAGGCAACATATATAAATTAAAAAGTATTGGACCCAAATTGACCCCTAGGGAACCCCACAACTTATTTCATGTATTCTTGAGGACTGAGTATCCGTACTTACAAAAAAGTGTTGATCTGTGAGATAGGAATGAAACCAGTTAAAAGCAGTTCCTGAGAGGCCAAACTGACTCCTAAGTCTGTCTAATAAAATCTGGTGATCTACCGTATCGAAGTAAGTACCACTAAGATCCAGCAGCACAGGAACAGAAGGATTCTGTAAGTCTTTCTGAGATCATTAAAACATTTTTAAAAGAGCTATCTCAGTACTGTGACTTGTCCTAAAACCAGACTGACATTTTTTCAAGAACATTATGTTCATTTTAAAAAATCATACAATTGAATAAAGAAAATTGTAAATTGGATACAGGTCTGTAATTGTCCATAATATTTTCCAAGTTACTCTTCTTCAGAAGGGGCCTCAGACACCCGTCTGAAGAGAGCAGTTTACTATGTTTAAAATCTCTGACTGACTCTGACTCTGAAAGAATCCATAAAATATTTTAAAAAGTGAAGTGGGAATGGTATCTAAAAGGCAGGTTGTAATGTTTGCTTGGGAAAGAACTTGACCAAGCATCTCTGCATCAACTAGGACAAAACTCTCCAGTGTTTCCTCAGACACGTACCTGATACGATTAGTGCTATGTACCGGTTAAAGATCAGGAGCGGAATTCAAAATGAAAGAAAAAAAATAAATATTTTTTTGTGACGTAGAAAATACACAGGGTGGGCCACAAACTTCCTGCTCCACTCTTCAACAGGGAGGGGGGAGGGGTTGATTTACTGTGACTCATTGTCAGATGAAATCAAAAAACAATATTAATTAAAAAAAAAGACATTGGATTCTCAGAAAATATAATTCCTTTTAGGGGTTCATGTACTGCAAGTTTAATTTCCCACAGATCAAGAATAGAGTTTTGGTTTATGCGACTCCTTGACAAAAGGGCTTATATATTTTTTTTTATCAAACACTAGGTCAGGTAACATTTACAAATCTTTCCAGTTGGAGTCTTTAGCTGTAAACACATTGGCATTAGCTCTGAAAAGTATCTCTGCTTGAGATGCACCAGTTGGATACGTGCAAATAAATAAATAAATATGCCATTAGAACAAACTTAAACATTTAAAAATAAATTAGACGCTTTTAGATATTTCAAATTATTATTTATGTCTCTAATTAAAACGTTTTATACCTCACAGGCAACTTCGTAAACATTTTAATAAATTGGCCACCAAAATTAGAATAAGCAATCGAAAAAGATAACTTACACTGAACTAGATTTCTTTAGGTCCTGGATACACAACTCTGTGTTTAAGACAAATTTCAGTGTATGTTACTCATCCTTTGCTTCCATTTTGGATTCTGATGATGTGTATTTCCAGGAGCTTTTATTGTCCAGTCCAGTTGGGTGAAATATTTGGAAGTTATGAAGGAATCTTCAGAAAAAGTTGTAGCTTCTTTTAACAATCTCACTGCTCCGAACTACTCAGGGAATTGGCGAACAGTTCATTGATCTTTGGACTTGGATGGTGAGTCAGCGCAGGCCTGATGGGCTGTAAAACAACATTAAAGGTAAGGCGCTACAGCCAATCACTCTCTACCGGTGATAGTTAACTCACCCTTTGATCGGGCTGAGCTCAAGTTATCACATTATCACGTTTTCAAACTCCGTCAGTTCACAGTGCAGTTCCTCAGCACTACAGAACCTCAAGCACACATGTTGACTTTACAGTATGTTCCAAATTATTATTCAAATTGTGTTTAAGTGTCAAGAAGAAACAATTTTTGGTTTTCAATTTAACTCATGGATAATAGCGTGTCTTGGGGCTCTTTGGATCACTGACATTAATCTCAGCACCTGTGGTAATTAGTTAGCCAGGTGAGTTAAATTAAAAGGAAAAACTATTTATTTTATTTTTATTTATTTATTTAATATAGGGGACAGTGCATATTAATAAACTTTTCTGTCAATATGCCAGAGTTAGCCAAAGGGCTATTTTTCATCTGCAGTCCCTGGGTAGATGTTAAAATCACCCTAAAAGATCAAAATATCCTTTTTTTATTCCATACCGTTTATTCCCTTTCGGGGTCACGGAGCTGCCGGAGCCTATCCCGGCCACTTGGCCGAAGGCAGAATGTCCACAATCACACAGCCGTTCCCTATCATACTCACACCGATGGACAATTTACAGTTGCCAATTAACCTATGAAGCATGTTTTTGGACAGTGGGAGGAAGCCAGAGATCCCGGAGAGAACCCATGAACATGAACATGCAAACTCCACACAGAAAGGTCCCCCATTGATGTTGTGTTTTTCATGTCCCCCAGCCGGGACTTGAACCAGAGGCCTTGTTGCTGTGAGGCAAGAGCGCTAACAACTGCGCCACTGTGCAGCCCCCAAAAAAATAAAAAGATCAAAATAAAATTACATATTTACATAACATTACATACATATATTAAACAATGCATTCAATAAAATTAGCAGTTAACCTAAAAACAAATTGGTGATAAAACAATCCAAAATCAGACAAATTTAAGAACATACGCGCACATAAAAGACAAGACAGTAGCGAGGATCAGCAAGAGGAGGTATACTCAGTGCTGACAGCTCTGATTGTCAATGAGCCATTTCTTTAATTGCGTCTTGAGTAAATTATATGTGTCTTTATTTCTGATAGTTACGGGTGTGAAGTTCCACTCCATAGCAGCTCTGACAGCAGTCTGACCAAAAACGCTTTTTCTGAGGGAAATGATACAGTCTCCTCTGACAGCTCTCCGAGTTCTGCTGTGATCTGCTGTCTGGATGTTAACAAACTGGTAAAGAGGAGGGGATGATAAAACATGAATGATTTTGTACATGAGACAGAGATTTGAAAATTTGACCATGTTGTCCCAACTCAGTAATTCATGTTTTTGTAATGTTAGACAATGGTGAAATATGTTGGATTTTTTGTCCAAAGTTTTAACAGTTTGTTTGTATAATGTTTGGAGAGGTTTTAAAGATGTATTGCAAGCCTATGACCAGATAGGCAAACCGTAAGTCTATGAGAGAAAATCATGGAGTGCATGCACATTTTTGCTGACTGTGTGGACATCTGATGGTGAATGTGTCTAAAATTACCGAGGTTGAATTTGATTCTATTGCAGCATTTTGATGTGTGATTTGAAAGACAGCTTTTAATCCATTATGACGCCCAGATATTTGTATTCTGACACAATCTGTAGCCTTTCTCCTGAAATAAAAAAATCTGGTTCAGCAGTAAGATTATTATTGGACTTGGTGAAAAACATTGCAACTGTTTTAGATGTGTTTAACTGCAAACAAGAGTACTTCAACTGAAGGAGAAAATATCTAGTGCTTTTTAGATATTTTCTTTTGCGTGTTCAAAAAGTTGAAAACAAGAAAACCACAGATTTGTTCGGATAAAAGATAAACAAAATTTATTTCCCTAACAATATTTCTAAAGCATAGTAAAACACCCAAAATTATTACGAATTATAACGAGCGCCCGGGTTCCCTAGAATTTCCACAGAGATGGCAACGCACCAGTTAACAGTGACTTAGCTTGCCAGTCTGATGAGGGAGAGAGAGAGACACAGAGCGTCCCCCTGTTCAGCGGTTTTGATGCGTGGCTGCAGGCCCCTCCTTCAGAAAGGAACATGGCCGCTACACTCCTCCTCCTGCACACGTAGATGCATCTATTTTGTTTAGGTTTCCCCGATATGGAGCAGCAAGAAGTCAAGGAGAAACTTCAGACAGGGGAACTGAAAAGGTAAACGCGCACTGCTGCGGCTGCAGTATTTCTCCGCGTAATGAAGCGAGTGCGCATCCAGATCTCTCTGTCACTCTCTCTGTCTGGCCTCTTATTCTGTGTTCCAGCGTTATTTCGTTGTACAAATGCATTTGTCACGTAGGGAGGAACCTATGCGCAGCGCTTCCAGCGGAACTCTATGCCACAACAGCGAGCTTGACTACGCTCGCGGCTGCAGCGACCGCTCTCTGTTCGAAAGAAAATAACTTTCATGATCATGAAAATATATAGATTATTTTACCTTAAAGAAATCTGGCGTTTTTTTTTCTGCCAAAAATACTATGGGATATATTGAAATTTCGGGTTTGCTTCGGGCTCGGGCCCGCAAATCAAGTTAATTGGTCGGGTTCGGACCGGGTTCCACTTGAATGCTCGCGGGCCTGTGTCGGGTCGGGCTGGATTTTTTAGGCCCGATCTTACCAATGTAGATTGGTGAGATTCTCAGCCACCTGAGAGGAATTACTGCCATGAACATATAGAGTGAAAATAGCAAAGGTCCCAAAATTGATCCTTGGGGAATACCAGTTGGCAGACTGAGAGCTGCAGATTTAAATGACTGGACTTGGAAAAGTTGGGAGCGGTCAGTGAGGTAAGAGTCAATCCATTGCAGTGCATCAGAATAACAGTTTAAATTACATAATTTTGACAGTAAGATTTTGTGATTAACAGTGTCAAAAGCCTTCTTAAGATCCAGGAAAACAGCACCAACAATCCCCCCGCGGTCCAGCAAAATCCTGATATTTTAAGTGAAAAAGCAGGTAGCGGTCTCCAAGGAGTAATTGGCTCTAAAGCCAAACTGCATTGGATGGAGAGAAATAGAGTGTGGTGTCGAGGTGGTTTATAATTTGTTTAGCTACCAGTTTTCCTGCAATCTTTGACACTGTCGGAAGAATGCTAATGGGTCTGTAGTTGGACATGGAATGAAGGTCTTCACTCTTAAAAATGGGAGAGACAATGGCTGGTTTCCAAGTGCTCTGGAATGTTTTTTGTAAGAGGGATAGATTGAGGATGTTGGTATTGGGGCGTGTCAGCAGTGGCGGTTTGTGAGGAAACTGGATTTTCTATAAAGGACTGTATTAATAATAAAAAATATTAGGTTGGTTCGTTCCCTTCAGTTTCCAGCACACAGAAATGAATGAATGAGGACACAGAGACAATACTTAGCTTCAGTGAAGATTTACTCCGCACAAAACAGCACAGATTTGTACGAAGGGTTACAGACAGATGAACAGGCTGCTGCATCCAAAGTCTGAACAAAGACCCTCAGAAAAGGGCTTGGTTTATATACCTGGCATTTACATATTCAGAAGATGGTCCGAGGGTCTATGGTGTGAAAAACCCACCCACATGCTGTTGCAGGCTGGATACTTGAAGGTCATAAAGCTTCAAGTATCAGATCTCTCTGATGTTCCCACAGACATTTGCCAGAGCACAAACACCAGAACACACAAAAAGTAAAAAGGGAGGATGAGGAGGAACTGTGAGGACAATAGTTTGGTTGTGCTGTCTTAGGATGTAATATAATTTTGAGATGATAATACATGCTCAGTGAATTAAGTTTAAACCATTAGTGTAATAAAAGGTACAAGTAAATGTAATAAAAGTAAAAAGAGAGTTTCTAACTATTCTATTTCTAATTATTCCTAACACGGTTCTACACTAACTTGCTCCCTGGGCGAAAAACTGCACCAGCCCCCCCCCAACACACACACACATACACATACAGAATTTGACAACATCCTTTTGTGTTCCCCATCTTTTAGCTTTTTTTTTTTTTTTAACATAAATATGAATAAAAACGAACAGGAACATTAATCCAGAATAACTCAAGGTAACCCTTAAATAACGTATCATATTTTGCTCTACATAAAAATATATTTTGTCAAAATTATACAAATATGAAGATGCTGCAGAACAAAACAAACAAAGCCTGGCAATATTAATAATAAGAAACAACCAATTTCTTGGCTCTTTTATCATTTTTTAGAGCTGGACTCCTGCATCATTTTAGCAATAATTTCTTGGTGTGTGACGTCCTGTGTGTGTCTTTGTAAAGCATATCAGAGGGTTTGGATCTAAAAAAACTTATTGATTTAAAAAAAAACAACAACTTATTGTGCCTGGGCTTGCTCCGGGGGGTGCGGCGCTTTCTGGCTCCTCTCTCTCTGTGTGGGGTGGGTGATGCTGGGCCTGGGGCGTCGGCGCCTCTGGGGATGGGGCCCCGGGGATGGGGGACCTGGGCCCTATGCTGGGGACGGCTGTTTGACCACCGGGGGACAGTCTACCAGCTGTTCCCAACTTAGCCCCTTCCTCATATAATCTCATATTAGGGTGAGGGGGTGGGGGGTTTAGCCTGCGATGCACTTTGGGGGGGGGGGGGGCTACTTGGCAGCCTCCCCTGGCTGCCGTATGGAATGGGCCCCCCCTCTCTCAGTTTTATTTGCACCTTAGACATGTAGGGCCCTTGGTAGGGGGGGTGCTTGGACATCACTGTGAGTAATCAGCAGATGTCCCCTCAGTGCCCTACCCGCCAATTTTAACTGCACCCCCGTAGTACACACACCTTTACTCCTCAAATTGTACATTCAAACATAAATACACACATGCGCACACACACACCCTCACAAACACGCACACACATTTTGCAAGGAAGGTAGGACCTAGGTCCATCTGTCCCCTACCCCATCCCTGGTGGGGGGTACTGGGTCCTTGGCAATGGTGGCCGTGTCCCCTGGGTGCCGGTTTCCTGGGCCCGGCCGTACTCTCTTCGCGCAGGGGGGGGGGTTCACATTACACCTGAGCCGGGGGTGTCCGTGTCCCTGTGGGTCGGGTTCTGATCCTTGCCCCAGGGTGCCGGTGCCTCACCAAATTTCCAACTGTGGCCGAGCCTGGTTGGGCCATGTTTACAACAACCCTCGTGGGCCCCCTTTTCCCCGGGGTGCCCCCCTCCTAGGTGGGGTTGGCTGTCCCCTGCCTTGCTCCTTCCTGGACCAACCGTGGGCCGGGTGGGTGGCTGCCTGGAGCGCGGGGAGGGTCTCCCTTGGGGGGTTCTGGCTCGTACCTGGAGTTGGGGATGCCCAGAACTCCTGGGTGGTGATGAGGTGTTCGTCTGGGGCTGTGGGCACCCTTCTCAGGTGGGGCCCTGCGCTGGGCCCTCCCGGCGCGGCGGGGGGCCTGCTCCCCTGGTTGGGCTGGGGCGGCACTCTCTGTCCCCCCATGCCTCCCTGCTCTCTGGCTCTGGGGGCCTCTCAGCGGTCCTGCTGTCCCTGGCCTGGGTGGCGGATGTGATCGCCCGGGGGGTGGTTGTTCTCTGCCTGCTGCCGTGTGGCATTGGGGGGTTCTGGCTGCTGCTGGTGCTGCAGCGGGGGACTTGGTGTGGGGATGGCTGGTCACTCTCCCTCCTTCTTTTCACATTCCACCATCCATTTAGAAGAACATAAACACTCACCTGAGCACAGGTGTTAGCTCACCTTTACACTAATAGTTTGCATGATTGAATGAATGAAATATTTCACACCAGTTAGTTTGAAGGCATGGGTGTGTGTGTGTGAACACTATCTGTTTTGTGTACATGTTTTGTGTACATGTTGACAGGTGGACATCTCTGCAGCTAGCAGGTGTGTTGATGGCATTTGAGTGTGTGTGTGGACAGGCCCCGCCCTTTGAGATTTGTACTGCACTTGAAGCTTACCGTAATGATAAACATCCAGTAAACTTGTTGCCTTATGCTGCTTCATGGTTCTACCCCCCCCTCCTATTATCACCCTCCTATCCCCCCCTCTCTAACATCCCTCTCTCTTCTTCCCTCCTTTCATTTTTCCATCCAGTCCAACATCAAAGATTTTCAAATATGATTGAAATTAATAAAGTATGGCCTCAATTACAAAAGGGGTTTACTCAGACATTCCTCTGGTTTGTCTGAAGATTAATAAACCCTGTTGTTAAAGTAAAATCTGTCCAACACAAGAGGCCCTCAGTTGTCATCTGTTTGCCCAGCTGTTGGACAGGACAAGTTAAAAAATATATATATATATATTGTGAACAGCATTTTTTAGGTTTTATAAAACATTAAAAACTAAATCATAAAACTCATCAGTGGTATTACTCCAAAAATATTTGGCATTTTTCTAATTTTGTGCAACACCAACAGTAGAAATCCTCCAAAAAACCTCAATCCATAAAACATGATCCATAGTTTATTTATGATCTCATAAAGAGCAGCTGTTTTCCAGCATTACCTGCTGTCTTTATGTCAAATACTGACACCAACTAAACCACAGAAAAGACACGTCGTAAAAATATCTACAATAGTTGGTAAATAATCCCACTAATAACATGAGCTGCTGAGTGATCCAACAGCACATGAAGATCCAGGTGTTGCGTAATGTAGGCTGCTCTTCTGGCGGCGGCACCCGCCCCCCCCCCCATTCTGACAGATGCAGCTCTGTCTCTATAGCCGCGTTTACATGGGCAAAATATCTTGATCGAATCAATGGTCGGGTTAAAATTCACCCGTGCACATGGGCACAGAAAACCTTTTTCCGATTATAATAATAATAATAATACATTTTATTTATAAGGCGCCTTTCTGAGCACTCAAGGTCGCCGCACAGCATGTATACAGTATAAAATACAATAAACAGGTAAAACAACAACAACAATTTAAATAAATACACAATTAAATAAAAAATATATAAAAACGCGAAAAGGTTAATGTTAAAGTGAATAGGCCAGTTGGAAAAGATGAGTTTTTAACTTTGATTTGAAATGTGGGAGTGTGTCAGTGTTGCGGAGGTCAGGGGGGAGTGAGTTCCAAAGCCGGGGAGCAGAGCAACTGAATGCCCGGCTCCCCATGGTGACAAGATGGGCAGAGGGGACAGAAAACTGGATAGAAGAAGAGGAGCAGAGGGAGCGAGCAGGTATGGAGATATGAAGGAGGTCAGAGAGATATGGAGGTGTAAGGTTGTAAAAGGCTTTGAACGCGTAGAGCAAGATTTTGTATTGAATGCGGTATGGGATGGGGAGCCAGTGAAGCTGTTGAAGGATAGGTGTGATATGGTTGATGGAGGGAGTGCGTGTGATGATACGAGCAGCTGAATTCTGAACCATTTTAAGTTTATGGAGGGATTAGAACAAACGTTCCCATGGGTCACACTTTCGTTCGGTATAAATCATTTGGGCATGCGCAGTACTGTTGAAAAACCCAGAAGGAAGTGTCCCGTTGTAAACAACCCTTTGCTGTCACATACATTTATGCAGTAGCTCGGTAATATATGAGACGATCTTCCAAACTTGCTTTTATTAATGTTATGTATATTATGAAGCGTCTATTCGCTCATCGCTTTATATTTAATCCGTGAGGTCGGTGCTTTTTTGTGCAAGAAAGGAGCTTGAAGCCAGGGTTAGGAGAGGCTATAAACACGGGCTAACAACATTAGCTTGGCTGCACGTAAATGTTTAACATCAGCCTTTATTTTGTCGGGACACAACTGGAAACACAAATCCACGTGAGTGTTTGGACAGTTTCTAAGGACTGAGCGACATTTCTGCTTTGAAGCTCACACACCGACCCAAATGTGTGAGCTGACGGGCTCGCAGTCCGAATTCTCACACATAACAACACAACAAAACGCACACGTAACAAAGCAGCCCCCCCCCCCCACACACACACACATTAATAAATCCGTCTGTTCTGCTCAGAGAGGTTCACTCGGTCCACTGGCACCGGAGCCCGAACGCAGAGCTCGGGTGCCGGGTCCAGACCTCACTGGGCACGAGGCGCTCCTCCCTGGCAGCCCCTTCGTGAGGGGTGAAAGAGAGGCAGAGAGCCAGTGGGGTGAGAGCGGAGTGGCGCTTTTGAGGGGGCCGCCGCAGAACAGCTGATTGGTCCTGTATGCGCTCCAAAGCTTTCTCTCAGCGAAACACCGTCTATGAATGACGTAAACCAGAGCAGAAGTGACACACAATCGGAATGACCGTTTACATGTACCACGATCGGATAAAGGATCGGTATAACCCACCTATCTCGATCGGAAAGAAAGTTTGATCCGAACGAGTCTGACCGGGGCACACTATTCTGAATGGCGCGTTTACATGACCCATTTTCTTTCCGATCAGGCATTCTTTCCGATTACTTTTGCCCATGTAAACGCGGCTTATGACGGGAGGCGCAGCTGCGGCTAGAGTTGATTGTTAGAGTGAAAAAGATTCTCAATTACCTGTATTAATGTGATTTACCCAACAACCAGTGAGTTGCGCCCCCCTCTCTCATTTTTTGACTTGTAATGTTTCAAAGACTCCCTCAAAAAGGTGTGGGCGCAAGTGTCTTGCAGCAGAGGGCGGTGGTCAAGTAAACGTTGGGTCTGCTATGTCGGAGCGGTGAATTGTGGGAAATAATCCCCATTGCCTGCTCTGGTGGAAATTGGGTTGAGCACGGGTTTTTCTTCTGCCTAATTCCTTTTCATGTGGCTGTTTTATGTTGTTTCACTCTTAGTTATTTCTTCCTTTTATTTTAATTATTTTTGCACCATAAGTGTGGATGGGGGTGAGGATGAAGACATGGGTGCGATGTTCGGTGTCTGATGTATAAAAAAAAAAAAGCGCGATGTGCAGGGTGCCGCAAGCATGCTAAAATAAAAGCTGAAGACCTGGGGGGTATTCCAGAAAGTTATGCTAGTTCCCACGGTAAGTTTGAGGCTAAGGAAGTTGATAACCTCAGTTTTCGGTTCCAGAAATGGAGGTATGTTCCAGGGTATGTCAAGTTGCCATTGCATCTCATGCCCTGAACATAACCTGGTCTGGAGCAGGTTTAGTTGAAGGTTAGTTTGTTTTCAGAGAGGTGAAGCAGCATGGTGTGTCCATTTGAAGATGATTTAGTGGATGAAGAAGTTCAGATAATACTTTTTCCACCGTGAGAGGGTGATGAGACCACGTATGGATGTTGGAAAAATAAAGTTTTTTACATTGTTGATCTAACTTAATTATTTGCTTCAGTTAAGATAAATCGTTTTTTATTGTTAAGTCAGCTTAAAAATAACATGTAGTTTTCAGACAGTTATTTTACTTTAATTCAAATTAATTTAATTCAGTAGGTGTAACTTTGGTGCTGCTGGGCACTGATGGGCACCGCAAGGGATTGTGGGATACTCCCTTTGCCTGTCTGGACGGATTAGAGTTCAAGTGTGGGTTTTTGACCAAATGTGTTTAGCAGTTTTACTGTGTTTCGCCGAGTGATTTTGTCCTACTATGCTTAAGTCTGTGCACCATGAGTGAGAGGGAAGGAGAGGATGATAAGTTTATATCGCACTCCTACCTTCCTCTGTTGCAATGATAATATTGGGAAATTCGTAATTGAATTTATGCCCTTAAGGCATATTGTTTGGTTCTTTTTATTGTTATAAAAATGAGTATATCTGCCGGCTCAAACTTAGACATATGAGGGTTCAAGAATTATAATCAGTTAAGATGGAAAAAAGATTAATTGAATCAGAGTAACATGACATTTAGTTAGATAAATATGTAAATTTGAGTTGTATAAACACTAATTAAGTTTTACAGATGTAAGAAATTAGGTTATATAAATTTAAGTCAATTACTTGTTACCAATAGAAGTAATTCATTTAAGTTGGCAACATTTGATAAGTTTTATATATATATATATATATATATATATATATATATATATATATATATATATATATATATGGCTGGGTATGGGCGGCTGGGTAGCTCGGTTGGTAAGGTGCAGGACTGTCATGCTGGAAACCCGGGTTCGATTCCCACGGCGGAATGGACAATTAATGGTGATTAATGGAATGGGGCAATTACCATAACAATGGAAATGGGGCAAATGCCATAACAATGACGGGCAATTAACATCACCCAGTGAGGGTCCTTGGGCAAGACCCTTAACGCTAATGCCTACCTCACTACATGAGAGATAATGAACCACATGTCATGCCGGCTCAGACGTCGCCCGGCCAAACAAGGTCTGCGTCAGGTGCTGGGGGACCAGAGCACTCTGATGGAAAGTGGGCTACTGGAACAAGACGGAAATGGACTAGATGCGAGAACAAGGATCTGTTAGGATGCTACTACTCAAGTAATCCATCCCAGAGGGGGTACATGCAGAGAATGTGGAATGAATGGATGCTTCGAAACCCACAATCAAGGCTAACTGCCAAACAACTGGTAGCCCAATGCTCGAATATCCACAAACGCCAACTCCTATCACAGCTTGAGATTGAAGTGATACAGTACAATGCCAATACCACGGGAGAGCCAGAACAACAGGTCAGACAGGAGGTTACACCACACTCACACCCTGAGATTGGGTACACAGCCCCAACAACCACAGTTACGCTGAGCGAGGCAGCAACTGACCTGAAAAACAAGATAATGTCCACAATGAACACTAGGCAACCCCGACACCAGCTACAACGGTTAAGTGATGTACTGCCTGAAAGTCTACTGGAAACTGTGAATGAAGCATTGAGGGCAATTCCTACCACAACCATCACAGAAACCAATGAACTGGTTTACACTTCAGCAGCAGTGATCCTTGAGATGCTTGGCTATAAGAGCAACCATGGAAGAAAACAATACCCACCATGGAAGCAACGGTTAGAGGCCAAAATCAAGGCAACTCGGAAGGATGTGAGTAAGCTAACAGAGGCTCAAAGAGGTACAATGAGAAAGCAAGTACCTAAGAGATACAGCCAGATGCCCATACCTGAAGCCCTGGAAACTGCCAAACAAAGGCTCCTAGCCTTGAGTAGCCGCCTAAAGAGATACACAAGAGACAATGAAGCCAGACGAATAAACAGGCTGTTCGCAACTCAACCAGCGAAAGTGTACGCTCAGTGGCAGGGTCAAAACAGCCGAGCAGACCCACCAAGGCTAGAAACTGAACAGTACTGGAAAAGTATATGGGAGAAAGAGACAGCACATAACAGCAATGCCCAGTGGCTGGTCTCTCTGAGAAAAGAACACAGCAACCTCCCTGAACAGAATCCAGTAACCATCACAGTGGCAGACATCCAAGAAAGAGTCTCAGGTATGAAGAACTGGACAGCACCGGGCCCTGACATGATACATGCCTACTGGCTAAAGAAGCTTACCACACTCCACGAACGCCTGGCAGCACAAATGAACCAGCTGCTAAGAGATGGGACTCACCCCGAATGGCTAACGGAAGGGCGAACGATCCTGATCCAGAAGGATCCCTCAAAGGGTGCAGTCCCATCCAACTACCGGCCAATAACCTGTCTCTCCACAACATGGAAGCTCATGTCAGGCATCATTGCAACCAAGATAAATAGGCACATGGATCAATTCATGAGTAACACACAGAAGGGCATTGGTAGAGACTCCAGAGGAGCCAAACACCAACTCCTGGTCGACAGAACAGTCGCCCAAGACTGCAGGTCACGACACACCAACCTGTGCACAGCCTGGATTGATTACAAGAAGGCCTATGACTCAATGCCACACACATGGATCACTGAATGCTTGGAGCTGTACAACATCAACAGGACTCTAAGAGCCTTCATAAGAAACTCAATGAAGCTGTGGAAAACCACCCTTGAAGCCAATGGGAAACCACTTGCACAAGTGTCCATCAAATGTGGGATATACCAAGGTGATGCTCTGTCCCCACTGCTGTTCTGCATAGGTCTGAACCCCCTCAGCCAAATAATCAACAAGACTGGCTATGGATACCGACTCAGAAATGGGGCCAACATCAGTCACCTCCTCTACATGGATGACATCAAGCTATATGCTAAGAACGAGCGTGACATTGACTCCCTGATCCACACCACCAGGATCTACAGTAATGACATTGGGATGTCATTCGGGATCGAGAAATGCAGCCGGATGGTGACAAAGAGAGGCAAGGTAGTCCACACAGGGGGGGTCTCACTCCCAGAAGGAACAATAGCAGACATTGAGGACAGTTACAAGTACCTTGGAATTCCCCAGGCAAATGGCAACCTGGAGCAGGCAACAAGGAAAGCTGCAACAGCTAAGTACCTTCAACGAGTAAGGCAAGTCCTGAAAAGCCAGCTCAATGGCAAGAACAAGACCCGGGCAATAAACAGCTATGCACTGCCAGTTATCAGATACCCTGCAGGAATAATAAGATGGCCAAAGGAAGAGATACAGACCATGGATGTTAAAACACGGAAGCTCCTCACCATGCATGGAGGGTTCCATCCCAAATCCAGCACCCTGAGACTGTATGCTAGCCGCAAGAAAGGAGGCCGAGGACTAGTGAGCGTAGAAGCCACTATCCAGGATGAAACATCCAAGATGCATGAATACATCAAGCTCAAGGCCCCAACTGACAGTGTGCTCAGTGAATGTCTCAGGCAATGGAGAGCAGAGGATACAGTGCTGGAGGACAGATCCTCATGGGAGGACAAACCCCTGCATGGGATGTACCACCGGACCATAACTGAAGTGGCTGATATCAAGAAGTCCTACCAATGGCTAGAAAGGGCTGGCCTACAAGACAGCACTGAAGCGCTCATCCTGGCAGCTCAGGAACAAGCCCTGAGCACCAGAGCGATAGAGGCTCAGATCTACCACACCAGACAAGACCCAAGGTGTAGGCTGTGCAAAGAGGCGCCTGAAACAATCCAGCACATAACTGCAGGGTGTAAGATGCTGGCAGGTAAAGCATACATGGAGCGGCACAATCAAGTGGCTGGAATAATATACAGGAACATGTGTGCAGAATATGGACTGGAAACCCCAAGGTCAAAATGGGAAACACCTCCGAAGGTGGTAGAGAATGAGAGGGCAAAGATCCTGTGGGACTTCCAGATCCAGACTGATAGGATGGTAATGGCGAACCAACCAGACATCGTAGTGGTGGATAAAGAACAGAGGAAAGCCGTTGTGGTGGATGTGGCAGTGCCAAGCGATGGGAACATCAGGAAGAAGGAACATGAGAAACTGGAGAAATACCAGGGACTCAGAGAAGAACTGGAGAAAGCCTGGAAAGTGAAGGTGAAGGTGGTGCCTGTGGTAATTGGAGCACTCGGGGCAGTAACCCCCAAGCTGGAGGAGTGGCTACAACAGATACCTGGAAAGACCTCAGACCTCTCAGTCCAGAAAAGCGCAGTGCTAGGAACAGCTAAGATACTGCGCAGGACCCTCAAGCTCCCAGGCCTCTGGTAGAGGACCCGAGCTTGGAGGAGAAACCACCCGCGGAGGGTGAGAGGGGCGTTTTTTTTTTTTTTTATGTAGTGTATAGCAACAGACGGGCTATTTGTGATGAGGTCATCAAGGTGTTGTAGAAAGTACGAGAGAGAAATAAAAAGCATGGTAACTGCTATCCAGAGTCCGGTGAATTATTCAGAGTGAATTTAAAGGAGAAACACTACAAATGAGGATGGGATCCTGCTTGCGGTGAACACGGAAAGGAATTTATCAAGATAGAAATAACAAACCCACGAGGAATATAAGTGAGTGAAATGGCACTAAACTTACCCGTGGTCACTCCCTTTGATGTGCTCAGCGATTAAACTAACGTCGGCGTTCGCTGGCAGAAATGGCTAAGTAGTTTTAAACTCTATTTAGCTGCGTCAGGAGTCCGTGAGGATGTGCGGAAAAGAGCTTTACTGCTTCACTTGTTGGGAGCGGAAGTTCAAGACATCTTCTTTACTCTGGATGATGCTGGGAATGACGACAGCTATGAAGCTACGGTTAATAAGTTGAATGCATATTTCACACCACAAAAGAATATTCCTTACGAGAGGCATGCGTTCAAACAAGCAGAGCAGTCACAAGGAGAGTCAATGGACAGTTTTGTGAGCAGATTAAAAAAACTGGCAGCAACTTGTGAATTCGGATGACAACAGAGATGATTTCATTCGTGATCAAGAGACAAGTTGACAAGTGTACATCAAACACCTTACGCAGAAGGTTGTTACGTGAGAAAGATTTAAAAATTACAGGACTATTAGAAATTGCAAGAACTATGGAAACAGCAGATCAACAGGCAAGAATGGAAAAACTAACAGTAAATGCACTGGAGAGGAAAAGTTACAAAAAAGCAGACTGAATGAGTAAATCCAAAATGCCCACCACTCAAAGGCAGGAAGGAGGTGAACGCAGAATAAAATGTTTCAGGTGTGGAAGATCAGGGCACTTAAGTCGAGAGTGCACAATAACAAAACACAGAAAGTGTAACAACTGTGGAAAAGAAGTACATTTTGCAAAAATGTGCAAAACAAAGATGACACATAAAGTTAACAGAGTTGTCACCACTGAAACCCAGAGAGAACACAGTGATAGTGTTTACAGTGTTTACAGTGTTTACAATCAAAGACTGTGACGCAGAAGGAACCTTGACAGTATTAATACATGAACAACCAGTAAAGATGCTCATAGATTCTGGAGCTTCATGTAATATTGTCACAGAATGCATTTTTCAACAGTTAAAATCGAAAAGCAATATTGAGCTACAGAACCCAGTGAAGAAAGTTTATCCTTTTGGATCAAAGAAAGCGCTCCATGTTAAAGGTGTTTTTTCTGCTACATTCAGAGCTAATGAGATGTCAGAAGCCGTCACTGCACTGATCCAAGTTGTGCAAGAAGCACTAATTTGTGTGCTAGGCAGAAAAACTGCTATGAAGCTGGGACTTCTACACATTGGCCCATTTGAACAGGTGAACTCAGTTCAGCAAAAATATGTTGCAGTTTTCACTTCTGAGCTTGAGCACAAGTACAAAGACTGTTTTCAGGGTTTTGGGAAGCTCAGAAACTTCCAACTGAAACTGCGTATAGATAAAAGTGTGCAGCCAGTTTCTCAGCCTGTTCGGAGTGTTCCTTTTAGCTTAAGGAAGCACGCGGAGAAAAAGCTAAAACAACTTGAAGATGCTAATGTAATCGAGAGAGTAAATGGACCAACCCCATGGGTCTCACCTCTGGTTGTTGTGCATGGAAAGAAGGAGCCTAGACTTTGTGTGGATAGGCGCAAGGCAAATGAAGACATAATACGGGAAAGACACCCCATCCCCATTATAGATGAAATCTTGGAGAATATGACAGGAGCCACCGTGTTTTCTAAGTTAGACCTGAAATGGGGATATCATCAAATAGAGCTGGAACCAGAATACAGGTCTATAACCACTTTTGTCACACACACAGGGCTTTGGCACTATAAAAGACTGATGTTTGGCATTTCATCTGCGCCTGAGATATACCAACACATCATTGGACAGGTACTCCAAGGCATTCCTGGAGTACACAACATATCGGATGACATCATTGTTTCAGGGGAAACCATGCAGCAACATGACGAGAGATTACACCAAGTTCTGCAGCGACTCAATGAGAATCACCTGACAGTCAACAGAAAGAAATGTCAATTTCAAATGACACAGCTGGAATTCATGGGTCACGTCTTATCCATAAACGGAATTGGAGCAGCCCAGTCAAAGATTGAAGCTGTAGAAAACACATGACGACCAACAAATGCTGCAGAAGTCAGAAGTTTCTTACTATTGTGGCAGATTCCTTCCTGATCTAGCAACAACCTCAGAGCCACTGAGAAAACTCACAAGGCAATCTTACAAGTGGACATGGGGTTCAGAGCAGGAAAGTGCATTTGTTGAGTTAAAAGGCAGTTGACCAGTTCTCATGTAATGGCATATTTCAGACAAGAGGCAGAAACACATGTGATTGTTTATAATGCAAGTCGAGCTTTGTCTGATGTAGAGTGGCGCTACTCCCAAACTGAGAAAGAAGCTCTGGCTATTGTGTGGGCATGTGAGAAATTTCACGTGTTTCTATACGATAAGGACTTTGTCTTAGTCACTGACCACAAACCCCTGGAAACCATTTACTCACCAAAATCCAAACCACCAGCGAGGATAGAAAGATGAGCTCTGCGGCTGCAACCCTACAGTTTTAAAGTTCTGTTAGCCGTGACAATGAATCAGCAGAATTCTGTGGTCCTGGTTTATCCATTTCTTGTGGAGTGAAAGCGTGAGGCACTGCATGGTGAACTTGTCAGCAGCCGACCCTACGTTGAATATTGTGTGCAGCTGTATAAAAACTGGTGACTGGAAGAAATGCGACCCAGCCTACCAAACTGTTAGAACTGAACTATGCACGGTTGGCAAAATAGTGATGAGAGGTTCTCGAATTGTGATTCCTTTAGCAGCACGACGACAGACGTTGATGTTAGCACATGAAGGGATTGTCAAAACAAAGCAAAGACTGAGAACCAAAGTTTGGTGGCCTGGAATTGATTGAGAAGTAGAAGACTTGGTGGGATCATGTCATGCCTGCCAAATCAATAGTTCTACTTCACAGAATGTCCCTACTGTTAGGACGGAGCTTCCAGCAAAACCGTGGCAGATGCTTGCTATGGACATGTGTGGACCATTACCATCAGGACATTACTATGAACATAACCAACTGTCTGAAACATTTATTTGCCACTCATGGTCTCCCAGAAAGCATCGTAACAGACAATGGCACTCCATTTATCTCAAAAGAATTTAAGCTGTTTCTACAGAAAAATTGAATCTCACATCGCCGCATCACTCCATGTTGGCCTCAAGCTAATGGAGAGGTAGAGAGACAGAACAAAACACCTTGTAAAGGCCCGTACACACCGGGACGAATTTCGCCGGCGAAAAACGCCGGCGAAATTCGTGACTAAAACTCGTGACTAAACAAAGGGCACCAATGAGAGTGTGCACACCGACGCGAAAAAACGCCACGCGTCAAAGCGTCAAAAAAAAAAAACGCCTCGGGTTCGTTTTTTCTTTTTGACGCCTCGCGTCGAAATCTATTCGACCAATGAGAATGGCGCTTTTGCTCACGTGTCTGGAGCTTCTGAAGTTACAGTAAAACACAACTTGGGGGCGCTCAAACACAACACTGCCTTTCTGAGCACACATACCAGCAAAGACGACAGACGCCAAGTAGCGGCTACACTGCCGCAAAGAAATAATGACGGACATTCTAAAACAGGGGTCACCAACCTTTTTGAGACTAGGGGCTATTTCATGGGCACCAAGTGGTATGAAGGGCGCCACGGGACCTGTTTACTAACCACCCCCCCCCCCCCCCCCCAACACACAAACACAATTTGACGACATCCTTTTGTGTGCCATATTTTTATTTGCTCATTTTACACAAAAACATGCATCAATTTTCTAGACTCGTATTACAGGGGGGTCAAACTCAGTTGCAGAGGGGGCCTAAATCCAAAACACACTTTAGACTGCAGGCCGAGCAAGATAAACATTAATTGAACAAATAAAGCTAAACTTTTAAACCTTTAACTTAACTTTAACTTTTTAAACATAAATATGAATAAATCAGACAGGAATATTAATCCAGACTAATAAATATATTCTGTCAAATTTATGCAAATATGAACAAACAAAGCCAGGAAATATTAGAAATAATAAATCCAATTATTCTGTTTTCTTTGCTTTTTTCTCATTTTCTTAGAGCTGAACTCCTGACATCATTTTTGATTGATTTGCTGCATGAGCAGTGTTATTTTTGGAGCATTCCCCTTCCATTCATTTTTTACATTCTGGCTTTAACTGGGACAGTGATCTTTGTGTATTTTGTGGAAATGATGTAGAAACTGTGGAACATCTTTTCCTTTAATGTTTTCATGTAAAAGAGTTTTGGTCTTTTTTTCATAATTGGCTTAAATCCAAAAATATCATCATTAACCCTTTAAATTGGAATACAATTAAAATTCCATTACAATTAATTGACAAAAATCTGACTTCCTGATTACTATACTGATTGTAAACCATTTTATTCATACTTGTAAATTCTTAAAGGTGAAACCTCACATTAATGGATTACTCAACCTATTCTTTAAATCTTTACATTACATGAATTATAAGAATGCACAGACATTGTGTAATTTATTTGATCTATTTAAACTTTTGTACCAGACCCTTATTTTGATTGATTTTTAAGTTATATTTGTTTTTATATTTGTTTTTTTTGTCTATCTTTACCTGAGCATTGATATTGTTGTCATTGACAGACATGCCGTTATTGCTTGTTGAATATTTGCTTCAATTTTAAAAAAAAAATTTTTTGGGTGCATTTCCTGCGGGCGCCACAAGGGGTGCTCGGGGGCGCATTGGCGCCCGCGGGCACAGGGTTGGTGACCCCTGTTCTAAAATATCCCCGAAAACGCGCATGATACATTTTCAGCTCTTGTACCAGTCGATAAAACTCACCATGTTCTTCTCTTCTCGTAACTATGGGATGTACCCAAAATCGGCGTCTTTTCCGGCGTCTTTCATCATTCAACAGAACAATAATTTCTTCATCATTGGAACTGGAGCTGGAGCTACTGGTGCTTGAAATATTCACGTTTTCTTTGTATGATTCTGACAAGCGCGTAAATACTGGCTCTCTTCTTCTGAGTGAAAACCACCTTGTGTACAGGAGTATTTATTTCTGTTTACAAAGCGCCATCTAATGTCAGGGAATGAAATTGCCTGTTGGCTCGGCTCATCGTCAGCGAAAATCGCCTGGGTGTGAACACAAAAGACGTGCCGAAAAACGCTGGCGAATAACGCCTGGCGAATATTCGTCCCGGTGTGTACGGGCCTTAAGGCTATACGTGCTGTTCATGCTGAAGGAAAGGATTGGCGGGCCGAGCTGGATGTTTTTCTATTGGCCTATCGTAGCACTCCTCATTGCGTCACAGGCCGCAGCCCAGCTGAACTCCTGTTCAAGTGCAAAATCAGAACCAAACTTCCAGAACTCTCACATCTCCAACAAAATCCAACAACTGATGATGCCGCTGTTTGGAGGAACAATGCTCTGAGGAAGGAGAAAGGACATTCAGATGCAGACAAACGCAGAAAAGCTAAAGATATTCCAGTGAAACAAGGGGACAGAGTACTGTTACGCCAGCAAAAGCAGAACAAACAGTCAACACGTTTGAACCTGAACCCTACACTGTCATCAGCCAAAAAGGTCCATCAGTATGGCTGGAAAAAGACGGGAAAAGAAGATGACACATGTATCACACGTGAAGTTATGGATTGAGCCTGAACAGGACACTTCTATGCATTATGATGGGGCTGAACCTATTACATCAATGCCTGATCCACCGCAGCAGCAGGAAGGTCGACCTCAAAGAGTCAAGAAAGCTCCGACACATCTTAAGGACTTTGTCACATAAACAAACAAAGCCACAAAAAGGGGCAGAATAAACCCCGGCGTTGTTAAATGGAAGGGTAGTCCACCCCTCTCCATTTAAAAAAAATAAAAGATTTGTTTGGAAAATTGTTTAACCAGATTGTTTTAAGCAGAATGTTCATTGTTCTAAATGAAAGTTTAGTGGTAAAGTATATTTTAAGTTAAGGACTAAAGAAGAGCAAGCTTGGAATGAGGATGGTAGTTATGTTAGGATGTGGTTTTTGAGAAACATGCATTTCAGATGTAAAACGGAGCTTATTTTGTGAAGTCAGTTGAACTTGAGACAAGATATGTTTATTGAGAGTATTTCATTTCATTTTACGACCGATATTTACAAGTTTAGTATAAGAGGCTTACTCATTTTCTGTTACTGTATGTAGCACAAGTCATCTGAGAAAAGGAGGGATGTAGTGTATAGTAACAGACGGGCTATTTGTGATGAGGTCATCAAGGTGTTGTAGAAAGTACGAGAGAGAAATAAAAAGCATGGTGACTGCTATCCAGAGTCCGGTGAATTATTCAGAGTGAATTTAAAGGAGAAACACTACAATATATATATGCGTCACAATGAAAATGGAAATAAGATCAGAAACTTGTGCGTTTACTTTGTCTGTTCTTTTTTTTTTTTTTTTTTTTTTTTTAACTTGTCCTGTCCAACAGCTGGGCAAACAGATGAGAGCTGAAGGCCTCTTGTGTTGGACAGATTTTACTTTAACAACAGGGGTTATTAATCTTCAGACAAACCAGAGGAATGTCTGAGTAAACCCCTTTTGTAATTGAGGCCATACTTTATTAGATTCCATCATGTTTGAAAATCTTTGGTGTTGGACCAGACGGAAAAGGAAAGGAGGGAAGAAGAGAGAGGGATGTTAGAGAGGAGGGGGGATAGGAGGTTGATAATAGGAGGTGGGGGGTAGAACCATAAAGCAGCATAAGGCAACAAGTTTACTGGATGTTTATCATTACGGTAAGGCTCAAGTGTAATACAAATCTCAAAGGGCGGGGCCTGTCCACACACACATTTAGATGTTATAAACACACCTGTTAACTGCAAAGATGTCCACATGTCAACATGTACACAAAACATGCACACAATACAGATATTGTTCACACATGCATACTCATGCCTTTAAACCAACTAGTGTGAAATATTTCATTCGTTCCATCATGCAAACTATTAGTGCAAAGGTGAGCTAACACCTGTGCTCAGGTGAGTGTTTATGTTCTTCTAAATGGATGGTGGAATGTGAAAAGAAGGAGGGAGGGGTGACCAGCCATCCCCACACCCAGACCCCCACCGCAGCAGCAGCGGCAGCCAGAACCCCCAACGCCACACGGCAGAAGGCAGAGAACAACCACCCCCCGGGCGACCACATCCGCCAACCAGGCCAGGCCTGCTATATTTTTCTTGTTTTTCCAATTTATTAAGATTGTTTTTTTTAGCAATACAAAGAGTTATGAAAATGATATTTAATAATTCTCCTTCTACCTCGATGGCACTCATGTCACCAAGCACGCAAAGTGACGGTGAAGCCGTGATGGAAACCTTAAGCCAGGCTGATAGATCGGCACATACCTGCTGCCAGAGAGCCTGGACAGGCGTGCAGAACCACAGTGCATGCATGTAACTATCAGGTAGATTACTGTCACAGCGCTCACAAATGTCTGAGTTACTGAGACCCATCTTGAACATCCTCTGTCCAGTGTAGTAAATCCTGTGAAGAGTTTTGAAATTGATTAGCTGCAAATTTGGACTTTTAGTCAGTTTAAAGGTGTTTAGACAGAGTTCTAACCAAAAGTTTCCATCTGTGCTGATGCTCAAATCTGCATCCCATTTTGTTATTGGAAGTGAAATATTATCTAATTTACATAAAAGTTTGTATATTTTGGAGAGAGTTTTGTTCATTGAAAAATTAATCAGAGTGGTAACTACCTCTGGTAGCTTTAAATCGTTGTCTCTGTATTTAAACTTTTTAGTAATAATAGACTTAAGTTGCTGATATTCCAAGAAGTTATTTATCCCATGCTTGTCTTGTAGTTCCTGGGGATTTATGTATCATTTGTCAATAATTAAGTGCTCTAGTAACGTCACGCCCCCTGCTTGCCAAGCTGGGAAGTGTATCATCTTTTTTGTTTATGAGGATGTCAGGGTTGTTCCAGATGGGTGTCATTCTGCACAGTTGGATTGACGAGTTAGATATTTTTAGAAATTCCCACCAGGCTGTTAGAGTGGCGTTTATATTAATACTTTTGAAACAATCCTGTTTTTTAACTGTTTGGCTAATAAACGGTAGATCTGACAGGTTGATCTTTCCACATAACGCCTGTTCCAAGTCTAACCATGAGTTGGTTTCTGGATTATTTTTTAACCATTTTAAGATGTATTGTAATCTATTTGCAAGAAAATATTTGTGGAAGTGAGGTAGTTCCAAGCCTCCACAGGTTTTTGCAGATTTTAAAGTTTTTAGACGTTTTTTAGAGTTTTTAAACGCACAATATGACAAGGAATAACACTAGTTTTGGTGGTGGTGAACGACAAACTGTCGCCCAAAAAAGTGCTGACTTGGATTCTGACATTTAATTCTTGCAGGTTTATTGTTCCATAGAAAGCTTGATATGGATGAGTCTAATGTTTTGAACCATTTTAGTGGCGGTTGTGTGGGGATCATTGAGAAGAGATGATTGACTTTGGGTAAGATTTTCATTTTAACCGTGGCTACCTTGCCCATGAGGGACAGAGGCAGGTTGGTCCATCGGGCTAGATCGTCTTGTATGCTTTTCAGTAATGGAGTGTGGTTTAGCTGCACCAGTTCTGATAATTTGGGGGAAAAATAAATACCTAGATATTTGATATTGCCTGATTTAACTGGTATTGTGATTCTTTGCTCCGCATAACTGTTCAATGGTAATAAAACAGATTTATTCCAATTAATGAAGTAGTCTGATAAGGAGGAGAATTCATTAATAATAGTTACTGTTTCATTTACAGAGTGTGAATTATTTAAGAACAGTAATATGTCATCTGCATAGAGACTAATTTTATGATGGCTGTGTTTGGTTTTAATTCCTTTAATGCTCTCATTCTGTCTTATTGCTGCAGCTAGGGGCTCAATAAATATAGCAAAGAGAGAGGGGGAGAGTGGGCAACCCTGTCTGGTTCCTCTTCCGAGAAAAAATCTTTTGGAAGTCTGTTTATTAGTTCTGACAGATGCATTGGGGTTGTGATATAATATTTTGATCCAGTTGATGAATGATTCTCCAAAACCAAACCTATGGAGGGCAGCAATGAGGAACTTCCAATTTACTCTGTCGAAAGCTTTTTCAGCATCCAGCGACAGTATGGTCATTTCCTGGTTTTTAATGGTGGCAAAGTCAATTACATTAATGAGTCTGCGGACATTGTCATCAGAGTGTCTGCCTTTGATGAATCCAGTTCGATCGAGGTGAATTATGTGAGGAGTGATTTTTTCTATTCTCTGTGCTAATGCTTTGCAGATAATTTTAACATCTGCATTGATTAAAGAAATGGGGCGATAGCTTGAAGGACTAGTGGGGTCTTTATCTGGTTTCAGGAGGATAATTATGTTGGCGGAGTTCATGTTAGGTGGCTTTGATTTGCTCTCCTTGATAAATGTTACCATTTCAAAAAACGTTGGTGCCAGCTGTTCCCAGAATTCTTTATAAAACTCACTAGGAAAGCCGTCAGGCCCTGGTGCTTTACCATTAGGCATAAGTAGTAGGGCTTAATGAAGCTCAGACAACGAAAGCTGTGAGTCTAGGTTTAACATCTGATCTTCAGTTAATCTGGGTAGGTTTATTTTATCTAGAAATTAGTTGATGCTTTGTTCTGATGGGTTAATCTGTGATGTGTATAAATTTTTATAAAAGTCTTTAAACGCGGTATTTATTTTGACCGGATCATGAGTGACATCTCCTTTTTCATCAACGATGGAAGTAATTGTTGATTTTTCTTTATTAATTTTAAGCTGATTAGCAAGAAATTTGCCAGATTTGTTTGAGTTTTCAAATTTTTCGAGTCGTAGCCTTTGTATTTGGAATTGTGTTTGTTTATTGATGATGTCATTTAACTGCAGCTTTAAATTTTTCAGGTCGCTCAGAATGTGTTCCTGTGCAGAGGCAGCATAAGCAGTCTCCAGAGTTTTGATTTTATTTTCTATTTCTAATAAATCTGCTTTCTCTTTGCGTTTTTTATGCGTTGTATAAGAAATGATTTTACCTCTCATGACTGCCTTTGCTGTTTCCCAAAGAAGACATGGTGAAGTATCCTTAGTATTGTTGAATTCTAAGAAGGTTGCCCACTCTTTTTTTAAAGAATTCAATAAATTCCTGGTCTTTTAACAGAGACGTATTAAACCTCCAGGTTGAACCTGAGGGTGTGGATATTTCCCTAGAAATATTTACAGAAACTGGTGCATGATCACTGATAATCATTGGGTGAATGTTGGAACTTTGGGGATCTTTTAAGAGAGAGTTACTAATTAATAAATAGTCTAAACGGGAGTGTGAATGGTGAACTGGAGAGAAAAAGGTAAACCCCTTAGTGTTTGGATGACATGATCGCCAAGCGTCGCAGAGACCTAGATCATTCATGTACTGCTGTAGGGTACTCACAGACCTCCATATGCGTTGGTTTGCTGCTGTGCTGAGTCTGTCAAGTTCAGGGTCCAAAACAAGGTTGAAGTCTCCTCCTATAATGATTGTGGAGTCAGAGTGAGCTGAGAGTGAGGTGAAGAGTCTGTGAAAGAACGAAGAGTCGTCAACATTACGGGCCATAGATACTGGCTATGCAATAGTCCTTATTCTGAATGGATATATTAATGATTACAAATCTGCCTTCTGGGTCAGTAACTGTATCCTTATCAGTAAAATTTAGGTTTTTATTAATCAAAACAGCAACTCCTCTTTGTTTGGAGTTGTAACTAGCAGAATACATGACTGGAAATTGTGAGCAGCACATGAGATGATCAGCTGATTTAGATAAGTGGGTCTCCTGCAGTAGAGCTATATCTGCTTTTAGATCATTCAGGAGGGATAACACTTTCAATCTTTTTGGCCCAGAGCCAAGTCCACGCACATTCCAGCTAACAAAATTAAGACTGTTCATAACTGCTCTGACTAGAAAGGTGTAAAGCTAAGTAATGCGTGTGTGCCCGTCCGTGTGCGCATGCCCGCATTGCAAACCTGCTGCACAAAGAAGCACTGTGCATGTGTGCGCGTGAACGTTTTCTGGCTATGTGAGCTGTGTGTTGCGTGCGTCCTATGAGAGCCTGTGTGAGGTGTTTGCAGTTTGTCGGCGTGTGTGTGCGGGATCTCTTGTACACGTCCATATGTGCGCGTGCCCGTTCAGTGCGTAAATAAATACTTACCGAGGATGCGTTGTTTTTCAGTGATTTACATATAAGGAAGGGGGAGAGGAGGGAGACCAAGGAAAAGATAGAAAACAAGAGCAAAAAGAGAAAACAAAAACAACAAAACAACAACAGAAACATGAGTGGGACTGAGGTGAAGAAACAAGACTTTTCCTGAGATGGAGGTGTGGATTATTGATGATGGGATGGGATTAGCAGGTTTCTTCTGGGCAGCGCGGATGTTCTCAGCACGCATCTGAAAGTCTTCAGCACAGCCAGGGTGTGATCTCCGGGACCCGGAACAGCCGCCCGTCGACGTATAACTTATCAACGGCCACAACCGCTCTAGAACCGGCAGTCAGATGCTTCCTCCTCAGCAGGAACAGGATCTTCCTTCTACGGAGGATTTCTGCCGGGAACTGGTCATTAACGCTGTAGTGCGTTCCTTTCAGCTCCCGTCCGCGGCCCTTCACCAGCTCCTTTTGTTTAAAATGTTCAAACTTAGCAACAATAGGACGCGGGCGCTGGTTGTCGGACCTTCTTCCTCCGAGGCGGTGAACCCTGTTGAAAGAGATCTTCTGCCTGCCTTCTGACTTCCAGGAAGGACTTCACCGTGGCCTCCGGGACTTCTCCTGCCTCCTCTGGAATCCCGGAGAACACTAGATTGTCCCTCATGCTCCTCGACTGAAGATCCAGGAGGGTTTCCTTGATGGATCTGTTCTCCTTGGAGAGACGGGCGGTGTCATTGCCCAGGTTCTTCACGGTCTCTCTGAGGGCCTGGTTCTCCGCTGCTAGCTCCCGCACCTGCTGCTGGCTGAACTCCAGAGACTCTTGCAGGCCAATTCTTTGTGGAGGATCTCCAGCAGATTAAGGCGGCAATCAAGGCTGGAGAGCTTTTTGTCAATTGAATCAAGGATGTCGCTCACGCCGCTGCCTGGAGAGGACTTTGTACTTTGTCTGTTCTTTTACTACAAGCAGAAATTCTTTCTTTTACTGATGCAGCTGTGTTACTGTTTGATGGTCTTATAATCTTCATACACCGTCATGTATTAGTGTAGCATCTCTTTTTTTCACCACGCGTTTCCATGGTGACTCCGGAAATCGGCAATTCATTGAGAATGTCTTTATGTACCTGTCGTGCACGTGCATTAACCCAGGGTTACCAAGTCGGGCATAACTACGGCAACTTAGTTCAGGCAAGTTCAGGCAGATTTCAGCCAGAGTTCAGGGTTAAAGTCTGGACTAGTTTAAACAGTTTGTACTTTATTGTACAAAATGTAAGTACAGCCAGGGGAGCATACATATTACATGCATTTTACACCAAAACTTTCAGGTTTATATAACTTTCATACAAACATACAGCTTTCTTAAGGCTTTTAGAGATTTTACTGAGATATATTTCAATTTGTTTGATTAACACGGGGGGGAAATAGAAGAGGAAGAAAATTTGCATTTATGAATATACAATTTGCCAAATATAATAATAAGTTTAATTATTAGTTTTTATTTGAGTCTAAGTTTTTATTATAAAAGCCAAAAATTATATATTCAAATTTCAGAGTGAAGTTGGGGTGGATATGATTTCTGATTAATTGTAAACACTTCTTCCAAAAAATTCCAATTTCAGTACAATTCCAAAAAAGATATTTAATTGCTTTTGGATGTTCTTTGTAAAAGGGACAGTTAGGATCAATTGTTTTAATGTATCTTAGCATAAATTGATTAGTGGGGTAAATTTTGTGAATGATTTTAAAAGAAACTTCTTTCGTTTTTTTTAATTTATCATCGATTTTAGGGTCACCCTCCAGCCTTTTCTCCAAATACTGCCGGGAACAAAACGTCTTCAGTAGTTTTGAAGCCGCAAAATAACAGGAGGAGAGTTGATCGTAGGAGACATGGACGACTGTTTTGCGCGCACCCCCTCTATTAAGCGAGGCCGACCGTGTCCTCACAGCAACCAGACCTCATAGGATCCGGGAGTTGGCGCCAGTGACCCGGCCTGTGTTGTCTTGCTTATCTTAAAGTAAGCCAAGTCAGTTGCTGGGTTTCTATGTCTTTTTATTTAACAGTCTCTTTCAACGTACTACACAGTGCATGGCTATCAACCGCTTCCTAGCTCTCTGCTCCGTGCACTAGCACGTGATCATTCTCTAAGCATTCTGGGTAACACATGCATGCTGGGTAATGGAGTTCAACATTACTCACTTCAATACACAACATCTTCCTCCTTTTAAAGAAAAACATTTTTCTCCTTAGACCAAGTCTAGATAATAAACATCTCAACATTATGTGTAAACAGTTTCTCACAAAACATTTTCAAATACAAACATTCTTATTCTCTCTATTATTATAATAATTATTATTATTATTTTTTTAACCTTCAGCAAGTCTCAATAAGCCTCTTTGGAGGCTGAACATGTCTCTTAGGTCTTAGCGATCTTGTCACATCCGGAAAGTTGGGTGAATCTGAAAGTTTCGACCTGGTAGGTGATGCAGACCCTGCTGTCAGACTCTCTTGTGGGTGTACTTGCTCTTCTGTTGTTAGGTGTAAAGATGCATTAGAGTCCGGCAAGCTTGTATCTGTTACTGCAGTGTTTTCTACCACAGGCTGAAGCTGCAGATCTGCGCGGTTTCTTCTCAGAGACAGTCCACTCTCCAACTGGACCTTATAAGACCGTGGAGCTAACACCTCTTGCACACATCCTTGTCTCCAGGTTCCTGTGGAAGCATCTCTAAGACAAACCGTGTCTCCTGGCTTTAGGAAAGGACAGATGTTTAGCCTTTCGATCATACAGAAGCTTTTGCTTCACCTTTATTACTTATTTTGACTTCCAGACTTTGTGTGCAGCCTTTGGGGTCAACAAGTCTTTATGTACTGGTGGGTTGGAGCGAATACGGCTTACCATCAGCATCTGAGCTGATGACAATCAATTTCGTAGAGGTGTACTCCGGTAGATCAGAAGACTTTTTTGAAAGTCATCTCTGTCGTGTGCTTTTTTCAGTGGAGTCTTCACGGTCTTTCAAATAAATAAATAAAAATAAATAAATCACTGAGCTTTCCGCTAAGCCACTGGACTTTGGATAGTTTGGACTTGATGTTGCATGTCTAAATCCCCAATCTTTAGCAAAGTCAGCAAACTCACTGCTGGAAAACTGTGGTCCATTGTCTGAAAACAGCTCACAAGGAACACCGTGTCTGGCAAACACACACTTCAGGAAACTAATCACTGCTTTACTTGATGTTGACTGCAGTGCTCCGACTTCAGGATAGTTTGAAAAGTAGTCTGTTACCACCAAGTAACTTTTACCATTACAGTCAAACAAATCAGTTCCAACCTTATAATAAGGTCTGTGTGAACTGGGTGAGACATCAGTGGCTCCGCCTGTTGTTTCGGCCTGTAAGTGCGGCAAAGTTCACATGAAGCTGTCGTCTAGCTGATGTCTTGGTTGATTCATGGCCAGTACATGACATCCCTTGCTCTGCGTTTACACTTGACCTCTCCGAGGTGACCTTCGTGTATCTTTTGAAGCATCAGCTTGCGCAGGGAGGTTGGAATGACAAACCTGCTTCCTTTTAACAATATGTCATCCACCACTGTGAGCTCTGCTCTGCAGTTCCAGAAATCTTGGATTTTCATAGGGCATTCTTTTTTGTTTTCAGGCCATCCTTTGAGTATTGTTCTTTTCAGTTCTTTCATGGTTTACATCTGCATTTGTCTCTGTTCGTATTTGTTCTGTTCGGTCAGCAGATGTCAGAACCATGTCCACATATGCTTGTATTTCTGCACCTTTTCCGCTGTCTTATTTTTCGTCTTTGTCCACTGCTCTTGATAAAGTGTCTGCTGTGTACATGTACTTTCCTTTTGTGTACATCATGTGCACGTCATATTTTTGCAGCCTGATTAACATCCAGCTGTATCCTTACAGGACAATCACTCAGTGCTTTGGACATGATTGACACCAATGGTTTATGGTCGGTTTCAACTTCAAACGTTTGGCCATAAATATATTGATGGAACCGCTCACATGCATACATGCTGGCTAAAAGTTCTTTTTCTATTTGAGTGTACCTGGACTCCGCACCTGTCAACGCTCTGGATGCGTAGGCTACAGGTAGCCACTGCTCATCGTGTTGCTGCAGCAGCACTGCTCCCAAGCCATGCTGTGACGCATCCGCTGAAATTCTGGTCCTCTTCTTTGGATCATAGAACTTTAGCACTGGTTTTTGTGTCAAAGCCCCTTTCAGTTTCCTGAAAACTTTGCTCTTGTTCATGACACCAAATCCATTCATTTTTCTGTTCAAGAAGACTCCTAAGGGGTGTTGTCAGGGTTGCCAGTTGTGGGACAAACTTCGCGAGATATGTTACCATCCCCAAGAACCGTCTAACTTCATCTATGTTGGTTGGTCTTTCCATATTGTTTATAGCTGATGTCTTTTTTGGGTCTGGCTTCACTCACTCTTCACTGACGACATCTCCCACAAAGGTAAGTGTCTTCACTCCAAACTCACATTTGTCTTTATTTAGTTTCAGATTTACTTCTCTTGTCTTGTCCAACAATTGTCTCAGTCTTTTGTCATGTTCCTCTCGAGTAGTTCCCCAGACAATGATGTCGTCCATCATGGTCTCTACTCCTGGTATGTGTTCATAGATCATGTGTATAGTCTTGTGATAGACTTCGGGTGCAGATCGAATTCTATAAGGTAGGCGAAGAAACCTGTACCTGCCTTCGGGCGTGTTGAATGTACAAAGTTTTGAGCTCTCTTCGTCTAACCTCAGCTGCCAAAAACCTGACGAGGCATCTAATTTACTGAACCACTTAGCTCCAGCAAACTGTGCCATGATTTCTTCCCTGGTTGGCAACTTGAAATGTTCTCTTCTGATTGCTTTGTTTAAGTCTCTTGGGTCTAGACAGGTTCTGAGAGCACCTGTCTTCTTTTGAATGACTACCAGTGAGCTGACCCATTCAGTTGGTTCATCTATCTTTTTGATGACCTCTAGTTTTTCCATGCGTGCTAGCTCTTCTTTCAGTTTTTCTCGCAGCGCAAATGGAACTTTCCTACTTGGATGCACGACACTTTTATCCACGCATATTCTATGCTCTCCAGGTAAACATCCTAGTCCTTCAAAGCAATCCTTGTATTCTTTCATGAGCGAGTCATTATCATTTGTGACTTCTGGTGATGTCACGACAAACACTCTTTTAACTAGGTTCAGCTTCACAGACGTGCTTAGCCCTAGAATCGGTTGCACATTCTTATCCACGACAAGCAGTTGTGCTCGTATCCTTTGGTTTTTATGTTTGAATGTTGCAATGCAGCCTCCTTTTACAGGAACGCGTTCGCCTGTGTAGCCAGTCACCTTTGTTTTTATTGGATTAATTTTGCTCTTCACTGTCAGTGTTTTGTAATCCTCTATTGATAACAGATTTATTTGTGCACCCGTATCAATCTTGAATGGAATTATTGTCTCATTCACTTCAAGTGGTGCTATCCATTCTTCTTTTTCTGCTGTGCTTACATGCACCATTTCCACAATGAATTCGTCTTCCTGTTCTTCCTCAACTGTGTGGACTTTTTGTCTTGTGGGAGCTTTACAACATTTAGCATAATGGTTGCTTTTCCCACAGTTATTGCAAGATTTTCCATATGCAGGGCATGATCTTGGCTTGTGGCTGTTTCCACATTTGCCACATTTAAAACCTGCATGTTTCTCCTCTTGTTAGGATATGTTTTATTTTTCTTTCTTTCTTTCTGTATTGCATGCACTGTTGTTTCATCTCTCAGAAGCTCTTTTGCTTGTGCTCTTGTGGTCTCAGCTGCTCTACACATAAAAACACACTTATCTAATGTAAGTCCAGTTTCTCTAAGCAGTCTTTCTCTTAGTCCATTATCCGCTTTACCGCAGACAATCCTGTCTCTCACTAGTGAGTCTCTCAGTGTCCCGAATTCACATGTTTTGCTTAATGTGTGAAGCTCTGCTAAGTATTGATCAAAAGGTATTCCTTGCTTTTGGTCATGGGTGAAAAACTTGTACCTTTCAAAGGTCACATTCTGAGTGGGGACAAAATACTTTTCCAATTTTGTCATTAATTCTGCCAGAGTCAGGTTAGCTTCATCCAGCTGAAAGCTGTTAAATATATCCAAAGCATCTTCTCCAATAACATGCAATAGGATATTAGCCTTAAGTTTTTCATCACCGTTCCCTGCTTCACTTGCTGCCAAATAAATGTTAAATCTTTGCTTGAAACGTTTCCAGTTATCAGCAAGATTGCCTGTCAATTGCATGGAAGTGGGCAGACTTAGCTTATCCCTGGCGAGTTGGGGTATTTGGGCATCCACAATCCTCTGCTGCTGTGCGTTGTTCACCAAATCAGAAACAAAATCCTCTTCTGTTTGTTCAATTTCACCCTCGGCTCCTGCTTCACTGTCACTGCTGCTCGTAGCCATCACTCGATGTGGCACTCGCTGTTAGCCTGTTGCTCCTCGGCATGTTTTCACTCACAAGACTTTTTCTCTTTAATCTTGCTGCTCACTACTGACACCATGTGTTGTCTTGCTTATCTTAAAGTAAGCCAAGTCAGTTGCTGGGTTTCTATGTCTTTTTATTTAACAGTCTCTTTCAACGTACTACACAGTGCATGGCTATCAACCGCTTCCTAGCTCTCTGCTCCGTGCACTAGCACGTGATCATTCTCTAAGCATTCTGGGTAACACATGCATGCTGGGTAATGGAGTTCAACATTACTCACTTCAATACACAACACGGCCGAGCCGATAAGTTCAGGTAAAACTTTTAATCTGAAATAATAGGCATGTTTATGTTTATGTTCGGGATTTGGAGGCTATGGGGTTATATTTAAACAGTTCCGGATGCTATTTTAAATGGCAAAAATAACCCACATCCTTCCCTTTTTTCAGGAAAAGAGTCTTCATCTGAAAAGATTGAAACAGGATCACGGAGACGCTGGACGATGTGGAAAAAAAACCAAGAAGCTAAAAGGACACCAGATACGAACCCCCCCCCCTCGAAGTTTTCCGTATGCATCTTCAGTGTGTAAAAATATTTTGTGAGAAAAAAACTTTGCTTTTGTATAAAACTTTAAATAACCCAGAAACATGTCATCACCCAATGGACAAACGTCAATCAGCGACTTAAACGCGGTAAACGGCAGAGGACGTGACCGTATAGATTAAATGAACTGTGTGGAGGGGATCCGCATTTATTTATTTGAAGTTACAGGACTATATGGTGTGTGATTTGAACTATAAACATTTTCATCTTTGCTAATTATTGTGTATTCTCGTGTGGTTATGGACAAATGTTGGACACCCTGGGCACTATGGTAATTATGTTTCTTTTAGGTTCTACGTGTTGGGCGGGCGCGGCGTCACTCCCTCCCGATTCCCCCGCTGCAGCGGCAGACGTCGACCCCCACCGCCGTGGGGCCTGTGTAGCGCGGGCAGCACGGAGACACGGGGGTCCACCGGCAGCTGTGCCTGAACCGCACAGGGTCAGAACATCGGCACCCCGCTTGCGAGGGGCGCCGGAGGAGGGAAAGGAGAGGCGAGGAGCCTGCGGGGTGAGGGTGGAGCGCAGGCGTACCGATGTCTCTGCACTTCTGTCAAAAGTGCCAGGAAAATATACGTCTATATCTGCGCTACGAGCTCTCCATGGGAGCGTGAATTCAGTGCTGCAGGAAACATTGTCACCCTGTTATGATCCTCACTGAAAGCTGACACAGTTAACATGTTGGTGTTCCGGTCACGCAACACGAAGACGGACAAATAAAAGTAGCAGCACGAGTCACTTAAGCAGCCAATCAGACAAACATGTGTTCACTTTTTTTTTTTGCACTTTAAAAAAGGTTGTTCATGTTTAGCCTATGCTGAACCTGTCCTGCGATGACTTTTCTCTTTCTGACCATCGTCGGAAAACGTTGGCGGATCTTCCTTTGGGGTTCACTTCCCCGTTCGGACCCTCAGCGTGGGTTAATAAAGAATCAATCAGAGTTCTTCTGGGGGAAACGTTCTATGACTACTGTTCTCCTTCACTCCCTCCATAACATGAACCGCACCCCGAACACTCTTTTGCTGCACGCCCTCCCTCCTTCTTTGTTAGGTTACAGTAACATTGCTGTTCTGGCCAATGTTCTAGAATACAGGCACCTGCCCAACAAAAACCCCCCAGCGGCCGAGTGGCAAACTCAAGAACGCATGTAGCTTATAATGGAAATGAATACAAAGAAAATTAATAATAAGCACACAGTATTTTTTATTAAACACATAAACAAAGAACAACTAACTAGCTAAATAGTTGTTGTAGAGTGAATATGTGTATGTGCTGAAACCCTGGTGTGTCAGCAGGGGGGTGAAGGAGGCAGCGAAAGAGTGTTCGGGGTGCGGTTCATGTTATGGAGGGAGTGAAGGAGAACAGTAATCATAGAACGTTTCCCCCAGAAGAACGCTGATTGATTTTTTATTAACCCACGCTGAGGGTCCGAACGGGGAAGTGAACCCCAAGGGAAGAGCCGCCAACGTTTTCCGACGACGGTCAGAAAGAGAAAAGTCATCGCAGGAAAGGTTCAATATAGGCTAAACATGAAAAACCTTTTTTAAAGTGCAAAAAAAAAGTGAACACGTGTTTGTCTGATTGGCTGCTTAAGTGACTCGTGCTGCTACTTTTATTTGTCCGTCTTCGTGTTGCGTGACCGGAACACCAACATGTTAACTGTGTCAGCTTTCAGTGAGGATCATAACAGGGTGACAATGTTTCCTGTGGACCCCCGTGTCTCCGTGCTGCCCGCGCTACACAGGCCCCACGGCGGTGGGGGTCGACGTCTGCCGCTGCAGCAGGGGAATCGGGAGGGAGTGACGCCGCGCCCGCCCAACACCTAAAAGAATCCTAATTGACATGGTGCACAGGGTGTCCAACATTAGTCCATAACCGCACGAGAATACACAATAATTAGCAAAGATGAATATGTTTATATTTCAAATCACCATATGCAATCCTGTAACTTCAAATGAATAAATAAAAGTGTGGGTCCGCGGTGATGACGTCCCGCGGGTGATGATGCGGTTTTACTGTCTGACACCGAATCCCAGGAAGAGCTACTAGGCTGCGCGGATGATCCATGATCCATAAGGATCACAGGCCCCGGTTCTGCACAGACGTGTGCCGCAGACCCCCCCCCTCCTCCATGCACTTCATTGAATCTGTACGGTCACGTCCTTTGCTGTTTAGCGCGTTAAAGTCGCTGCTCGACGTGATGACATGTTTCTGGGTAACTTGAAGTTTTATACAAAAGCGAAGTTTTTCAGCACAAAATAGTTATACACACTGAAGATACATACGGAAACTTCGAGGGGGGGGGGGGGGGGGTCATATCCAGTGTCCTTGTAGCTTCTTCTTGTTTTTTTTCCACGTCGTCCAGCCTCTGTGATTCTGTTTATATCGCTTCAGACTCCTTTCCTGAAAAAGGGAAGGATGTGGTATTTTTGCTATTTAAAATAGCCCCCGGAATTGTTTAAATATAACCCCGTAGCCTCCAAGCCCCAAATATAAACATGCCCATTTAGATCAAAAGTTTTACATGAACTTATCGGCTCGGCCGGGTCACTGCCGCCAACTCCCGGATCCTCTGAGGTCTGGTCGCTGTGAGGACGCGGTCGGCCTCGCTTACTAGAGGGGGTGCGCACAACACAGTCGTCCATGTCTCCTACGGTCAACTTTTATTCTTTTTTTCCGTCTTCATCTTCGGACCCACCGCTCCTGCCGCCATTGTTTTCCAACAGATGGCGTCATGGCGGCGCGGAGCGCTGTATCTCGACAGCTGATTGTCAAATTTCACCTTACTGGAGCTGGGGTAACAAGTCACGGTGATTCGTTCTCCTCGTGTTATATTGCGGCTTCGAAACTACTGAAGACGTTTTGATCCCGGCAGTATTTAGAGAAAAAAGGCTGGAGTGTGACCCAAAAATCTATGATTAAAAAAAAAAAAAAAAAAGAGAAGTTTCTTTTAAATTCATTCACAACATTTACCCCACTAATAAATTCATGCTAAGATACATTAAAAAAATTGATCCTAACTGTCCTTTTTGCAAAGAACATCCAAAAGCAATTAACCATCTTTTTTGGAATTGTACTGAAATTAGAATTTTTTGTGTTTACAATTTATCAGAAATCATATTCACCCCAACTTTACTCTGAAATCTGAATATATAATTGTTAGCTTGTATAATAAAAACTTGGACTTAAAAAAATAATTAATCTTATTATATTTGGCAAATAGTATATGTCAGGTTCGCCGAGATACCAAAGGTTCAGAAATGAAAATGCCAGGCAAAAAGTATAGTTTAAAAATTTTTTATACAGTGTAAAAATGTTGTATTAATACAGTTGTCCAGTCTCGATCTTTAAACAATACTGTAGCGTCCCCTTATCCCGAGTCACTAAGGCACGGAGACTAAATCCTTTTTATGGTTTTTATTTTGGCTACTGTAGGCCGTAACCAACGCCGTACAACATGCAGCAACTCTCAATCTTCTCGAACTCTCTCTCACCACCGCTGAACGAACTACTGAGAGCCAACACCCCTCTCTGAATGATGCGTTCAAGTAACTCTCGAACTTAGGAACGACCAACAGTCACCCAGTCCAACTCAGTCCGCTACAATACTTAAAAACCAACCCGAGTAAAATGGTTAAAAATACAGCTGGGACAACAGACCAAAAATAAATAAATAAAAGAATAGGTCAGAATACAAATAGTAAAAAAAAAAATACAACTGGGTCAACAGTCAACAAAATAATAAAATCCACCAGGATAAAACGGTTTAAAAAAGGTAAGGCTGGATCAGCAGTCCAAATAAATAAATTAAAAAGAGCTTTCAATCCCAACTAAGTCTTAAGAGGGAAGAATCTGCAGAGCTCAGTTTAGATAGGTCCAGCGCAGCTCCTCTAGTTGCAGCCTTTGCCCCTGCGACGTTCACTGAGGATGTAAAGAGACGTCCTTACTCTCAGCACCAATGAGTTATATCACTAGAGGAGACACGCCCGCTTTAGAAGCCTGGCCGATGGTGGCGGAGCGCGACGCCATCTTGGTGAGGTCGACGACGCCCACATGACAATGATTTCTATTGCTTTTAGTGGTGTCTAAGTAGCTTTTATTTATTTTTTTACACACACGCACACGCACACACAAATGGCGATATTTCGGAGTACTTTTGAAGTGTTATTCCTGGTGTAACTGCATGAAATGCTGCATAGTGTACAGAACTATCTGGGGAAAAATGCATTTAACGTTGGTAATGTTTAGAGGACTTATTTGTGAACCTTCTGTTAGGACAGTAAAAATAAGCCACCCCCCTTGTTAGTTATTTTATATTTATTTTATAATTGTTTAATTTTAAAACGGTTTCAAGTGTTTGTGGGTTCATTACAAATTGTGTAGTACTGTAAATGGCCAGCAGCTGGAACGAGCGCTGTCCAGCAAGAATGACGTCATGCTGAAGAGCACAGAGCGAGTAATCCCTGAAGTATAAAACATAATTCAATCAGGTAAAATTTGAGCATGTCATGGAAGTAGGAGGAGGAGGAGGTGGAGGAGGAGGAGGAGGGTCCATCAAAATCCTCTGCACGGATGAACACAGTTCAGTGACGAACAGTAAATGCCAGAGTGTTATTCTATGGAATTCATGTTGAATGAACAGGATTTAACTCCACACTACTGTATTAAACAAATAGAGAAAACTGATAAAGAGATGTCCTACTTAGATGGACAGATCCTTAAGTCAGATCTGGAAATTGAGATCCTAAAACACAAGCTACAGGTATGGTGTGTATTGTAGCGTCCCACTGACGCAATAATGAAGCGGAGGCGACCGTTTCTAACCGTGAGGCTTTTTAATGAATTAGGAACAGTTACTGTCGGCCGTAACCACGCCAAATACAGTACAACGATAATGAGAACTCTCAATCAGCGCGTCCATCCTCCCAACCACCTCATGCACCCACGACCCCTCTTTTATTGTCTGCTCCTCCGCCCATTCTCCCGCTCATCCAATCACACTGGAGCAACGATGTAACACAGAACACATTAACAGAGTCCCAACAACGTTAGTCGCTACAGTATTGTGATTGGTGAATTCTACAAAGGTTTTGGGAGAATATTGAATTCTTACTGTTGCTTTTCAATTTGTAGGAAATAAGGAAGACCAAATAAATTGTGACTTGAATTTATTCATTGTGGTATTCTTTTTTTATTTATCTTTTTTTTTTCTTGTTGTGGTAATTCTCTATGAATTAATGCAGCCTCCTCGTCTATTGGGTCCTCCAAAAAAGAACAAGTCATTCTTGTCACTTAGTTTGGTTCTGTGTGACGGAATTGTGGGCAAAGAAGGTTAAAGCGAAAAATACCGCTTTGTCTTTAAAAAGGGGAGGGGACCGGCAGAAACCTTGAGTTTAGAGAATAAAACCTGTTCCCGACCAGGTTAGGTTCACAGCATAAGTAACCATGGACACTGACTCCGAGTATAAGTTACCTCTCTTTCAGAAACGGGTTTGACTTACTCTGCTTTCTCTGGTTTAACAACCTCCCATTTTGAAACAGAAAACCCAGAGTTTCCCTGATTTCAGGGTTAACTCACTCAGAGTTTACACTTAACCTCCTTTCGGAAACAGGCCCCTGCAGCATCATGCATGTCAACATGTGTATGATTAAATAAGCCCCTGCAGCATTAAAAAAAAAAAATTAAAATACTTACCTGTGATATGATATACCTTCCTCCTTCATGGACTCAGTTCTCTGATTTTGGCAGTTGAAACCCGCACAATGAACTGGTATTATGCAAAAAATGTGTTCACATGGATGCACTGCACTAGTAACTTGACCTCACCAAGATGGCGGTGCTCTCCTCCCATGAGGAATCACGTGATGTCTCCTCTAGTGATATAACTCATTGCTCAGCACTACAACAATGTCTGGACACACTCTCTCTCCAGAGTTAAAAATGCCCACGTTCCTTTACTTAGCTGAGAATTCGCGTTGAGTAGTTCCTCCCACACAGCGCGTCACGTCCAGGCCTCGTCTTCTTCTCTCCCAATCCCGGCAAAGTCCTCACTTGCCTCGGGTGTTTGAATTCCTCCAGTGAGCGCGCCTCCGTGTAGCGCTGCTGGGTCTCCGTGCAGTTCCTCCTCTCAGGCTCTTCCTCGTCGGAGCTTTGCCGTTTCTCCTGCTCTCGCCTGCCCTCTGGCATTTAAGAGCGGGCATGACGCCCACAGCCAATCGTATGGGGTTGGGGAGGGGTTTCCCAATTAGTTCTTTTTTTGTCCCTGTAAGTCCTTCCACCAGGTAATAATTGTCCAAATCACTATGGGGCGCCGAATGGTGAAACTGCGACAGATGAGGTAAATTTTTACATTCGGCGCCCCATAATATTCGGCGCCCCATAAATCACAGCAAACCAAAACAACACACACAGAAAAACAAAACAAAGAAACAAAGCATGCACCAAATTTGGGGAAAAAAGGTAAACCTTCTGACATATATATTCATAAATGCTAATTTTATTCATCTTCTATCCCCCCCCCTGTTAATCAAACAAATTGAAATGTATCTAAGTAACACATTAAGAAAGCTGTTTGTATGAAAGTTGTGGAAACCTGAATGTTTTTGTGTAAAATGCATGTAAAATGTATGCTCTCCTGGCTGTACTTGAATTTTGTACAATAAAGTAAAAAAAAAACTGTCTTCACCCACTCCCTTAAAACATTTAAGCCACTAAACAGAGCAGCAGTTATCATTGATTTCTTACTAAAAATGATCCTAAAGTTTTTTAAAGGGTTTCTTATGTTATTTAATATGTGATATTGTTTTACAAAACATCACAAAAGACTTTCATGCCACTTGATTTATGCTCAGGAAGAAATTGGCTGTTGAAAATTACAAATGTAGTTGTATGCCCCAAGTGCCATTGTATTTATTACCTTTGATGAAGCAATGAGGATATTACTGTATATCTTAATCAAACTTGGGTTGACTTGTCAATACTTTTCACACCTGTTTTTAAACAATTGGGGGAAAATATAAGTGCAGAGCAAACTCAGCTTAACAGATCAGATGTGTAATTCAAATTTGTCACAAACAATATATGTCTGGAAAATATGTGTGCTTTTGAAGTATCTTGTGCACATAAATTGCTAGGCAAGGCACTTATCAAACAAGTGATACATTTAATATCCAGAGACAATACATGTCCTAATGCAGTATCGCCTTTGCACATATTACAAAATACGGTGTAGGTACCAAGACCATTCGGCCTGGAACTTCCATTCGGGGTCCTTTCGATTGAGTATGACGTCACACTATGACATCTACCTGGGCTCTACGTATTTTCATTTCACGTTCCCTTTAGTAACCTAAAGGAGTTTTCCCTCATAAATTGTGTCTGACAATATTCTTTGTCATTTTTATAAAGACATGTTGTCAAAATCTGCTCATTATTCCAGTTTAAGTTCAGCCGTGGCTGAAAATTTGTCAGCACGGCTAAATGTTGCCCTTCCGGGTCCGTTCTGTCAAAAATAAAGTACTGGGTCCACGGATTAAAAAAACTATAAGAGAACATGAATTCAATAATAATCATAACAAAAATAAAGGCACGTTTCGAATACAATCTCGCTCTATCTCGCAGGTCTGTTCGTTTACAACAGACGTCATAATATTTTCTTCTATAGTAGTATAAAATTGTCCAGACCAATCACTGTCTGGCACGTCATCAGACCAACATACAGCAAATCACATAATGTGACGTTAGCACTAGTCCAAGGACCCCGAACAGAAGTTCCAGGCCGAACAGTTATGGTACCTAAAGCGGCAATGGTAATTACGGAGGATATGCACCAGAAATGCTTCAACACTTAGATAAGAATACACTACAGATACTACAGGATATTTACCTTCTTCAGTATCTTTACTCCAGATATTTCCAGATTTGACTTCTGGGGCCTCATTTATAAAACCTTGCGTAGGATTTGCGTCAGAAGTGGCGTACGGATGAAACATAGGACGTGCGTACGCACAGAAATATTCGGATTTATAAAACCGTGCGCACGCACATCCTACGCATCCTTCCCTTAATAAATCACAACCAATTCTAAATGCTGCGCAGCTTTTGCGGCTTCATGACACGCCCACAGTTGCCCATAAATAGTCCGTGAAACGCCCACAAATGAATATTCATTGACAGCGAAACCATGGCAAACACAGAGAAAATAAAAAAAAAACGTAACTTCACTCGATGTGAAGTAGAAGTTATCGTTGGCGAGGTGGAAAAGAGGAGAAAAATGTTGTTTGGAGGGCACAGTGTGGGGATTACTAATGCCAAAAAAGCACGTGAGTGGCAAACAGTGACAGACGGACATCAAAGTCGGGGCAAAAAACGTCTGGCGCTGCATCGCTAGAGTGTGTCTGCCACGGGTGGGGGACAGGGGACACCGGAGCCGACCCCTCTTGATGAGGGAGTGGCGGCAATTATTGGGGAGTCCCTTTTACGTGGAGTAGTGACTGAGGCGGGGGGGGGGGGGGGGGCACGACGCACCTGATGCACCGGGTGACACACCCCCAAAAGCTCCAACAGGACGGCTCGAAGAAGTCGGAACCGGCTCATAAGCCACTCGTCCTGATGCGTTTACTCCCAATTCTTCCATTTGCCACATCTTCTAAGATCCAAGATCAGCCATTGTGCGTCATTACGTCATTGTGATGGGGCATTTTATTTACATCCATTTAATTGCATCTGACAAGCTACAGATGTCGGTAATAATCGACGTGGTAATGGGAAATTGTTCAGCGCAAATGTAATTTCTTGTTGCTTTCTGAATGGTTGAGACAAACGCTATACATTGTCTTATCAAAAATAAAACAAACTAAAGGCATATGCATGAATACCATAATTCTGTAGCTTACAAAGAAATGTTTTACTATGAAAACAACTTTCCCCAGTGGACAATTAATACGTCTGTCTGTCTGTCTGTCTGTCTGATTCGCACGCATCTGGCGGCGCGTGCACACGCAGCGGCTCTATCGGCTTTATTGTTTTTAAAAGAATGTATTTTTAAGTCGTTTATTTATTATTTTATATGCTGCTTGCACTTTGGGGTGAGAGGAAAGCAATTTCATCTGTGCTGTATGTCTTACGGATGCAGCATATTTGACAATAAAGCTGACTTTGACTTTGACTATATCTGCTCCTCCAGACGGACACATTGACGAGAATATCAGTTTTGTACATTATTTCGTTCTGTTAACTATATTATTTATGAGGATGAATTGCACAACATGCCAATATTGCAGAACATATTTCACTTTTCTTTTTGCAAGTAAGTGTTCATTTGAATTTCTGTTGTAATTGTCGTTTGATTTTTTTTTTTGTTTGTTTCACTGCTGATCGATCAAACAGGTGTTCATATAGGCTGTTATTGTGAGACTTGCTTTGTGAAGTCTTCATGTTATTTATGAGAGGCAGTATTGTCATTTTCACTTTCACGTGTTTCTTCCATCTGCCGACGGTGTCGCCGTTTCTCATTTCACCCGTTTTTGTGCGTACGCCTGGGTCAGAGCTTGCGTGAAGGACCGCACATTTTCCCGTCAAGTTTGCTTTTTATAGATCTCAACTATTGCGTAGAGAGTGGCGTACGCCTTCTTTTGTGCGTACGCAACGTTTATAAATGAGGCCCCAGGTCATATTCTGAACTTGGATATGACCAAAATAAGACACAACCAGTATCTTCTGCCCGGATATATTCAGATGTGCTGCCTGTCTGGATATGCACCAGAAATGCTTCAACACTTAGATAAGTATACACTACAGATACTACAGGATATTTGCCTTCTTCAATATCTTTACTCCAGATATTTCCAGGTTTTGACTTTATGTCATATTCGGAACTTGGATATGACCAAAATAAGACACAACCAGTATCTTCTGCCCGGATACCTTCAGATATGCTGCATGTCTGGATATGCACCAGAAATGCTTAAACACTTAGATAAGTATACACTACAGATACTACAGGATGTTTATCTTCTTCAGTATCTTTACTCCAGATATTTCCAGATTTGACTTCAGTTCATATTCGGAACTTGGATATGACCAAAATAAGACACAACCAGTATCTTCTGCCCGGATATCTTCAGATATGCTGCATGTCTGGATTTGCACCAGAAATGCTTCAACACTTAGATAAGAATACACTACAGATACTACAGGATATTTACCTTCTTCAGTATTTTTACTCCAGAAATTTCCAGATTTGACTTCTGGTCATATTCTGAACTTGGATATGACCAAAATAAGACACAACCAGTGTCTTTTGCCCGGATAGTATCAGATATGCTGCATGTCTGGATGTGCACCAGAGATGCTTCAACACTTAGATAAGTATACACTACAGATACTACAGGATATTTATCTTCTTCATTATCTTTACTCCAGAAATATCCAGATTTGACTTCAGGTCATATTCGGAACTTGGATATGACCAAAATAAGACACAACCAGTATCTTCTGCCTGGATATCGTCAAATATTTTTGCATGTCTGGATATGCACCAGAAATGCTTCAACACTTAGATAAGTATACACTACAGATACTACAGGATATTTCCCTTCTTCAGTATCTTTACTCCAGATATTTCCAGGTTTTGACTTTATGTCATATTCGGAACTTGGACACGACCAAAATAAGACACAACCAGTATCTTTTGCCTGGATATTATCAGATATGCTGCATGTCTGGATATGCATCAGAAATGGTCTAGATTCTTTAGATATTTAAGAAAGTATCCCCAACAGATATTTACGGATTCTGGCTCTTTTCACGCAGTGAGTCCTGGTTCAGCATCATCTTCCACTTCCACATGTTTTGTGTTGGGAAGTGGTTTTCCCTTTGCATTTTGTTTTTCTCTGCTCCCAGTTTGAGCTTTTGAGCGACATTCCTTCTTAATGTGCCCCATTTTCCCGCAGTTATGGCATTTGGCATCCTTAAAATAGCACTCATTTGCTGTGTGGCAGGGGGTGCTCATTACGTCGATCGCGATCGACCGGTCAATCTTCAAGGACAAAAGGGTAGATCGCGGGCCAGAAAAGATAAAAAAAAAGTACTTCTTAAAAATCCACCAGCCAATCAAAATCCTCACCGAGAAGTACGGGACTTGATTGACATGCAGAACGACCAATCGGACATTCTCTGAAACATATGTCACTGCAGACGCATGTTTAAATTCACTGAGCGCAAACTCTCTGTCATCAGAAAGTCGCTCTCTGCCCCGCGGCGCATTAAGTCCCCGGCAGAAGATCACTCCGGACAACCGGAGTGTTTGTTGAAGCCGCCCCGCGTGTCTCCTCCTGCTGTCAGCTCTGCGGTTCTCCCCCGATAAATACGAGCTCATTTAGGAAGCTGTTATTTACATGGCACGTGCGTTGTACGGAGCCAGCAGCACCTTTGAAATGCCATGATGCTCCCCCATTGCACGGTTTACAGCAGAGCATGACATACGATGGTCGCTGCTTTCTGTCTTTGTAAGAAAATGCCTGTTAATACAAAAGTATCAAAGAATCAAGTATCAAACAATAATGTTTAAATAAAGAAATTTTTATATATATATACACACACACACACATTTTATAGGTAGATCTTCAACACATTGTCGATTCAAAAGCAGCTCACACGCCAAAAAAGTGTGAGCACCCCTGCTGTGTGGTTTTCCCGTTGCACCTGTAGCAGTTTCTTGTCTTGTGTCGCGGCTCTACCTTGTGGACATTGGCTGTTCCTACACTCTCATTTCCAACCACCCGCAGCTGACGGGCTTCTCTGTCCACTGTTTCCATATTAAGGCAATCTCAAAAGCTTTGGTGAAAATAAGGTCGGTTTCTGAGAGTAATCTTTGCTGGCAAGCCTCATTGTTTATTCCACTCACAAAACGATCACACAGTGAGGAGTCCAGGTTAGCATCAAACTCACAATGGGCTGCACTCCTTTTCAACTTCGCCGCATACTCTGCCCCCTGCTGGTCATGCTTCTGATTACATCAGTTAAAACGAAATCTCTCTGCCACCAGCATCGGCTTAGACTCAAAATGTTCCTTTAATATTGTAACAATCTCATCAAACGTCTTGTCCTTAGGTTCACTAGGCTGCACCAGATTCCTTAGAAGTCCGTAGGTGGATGCGCCCATAACCGTTAGTAGCGTTGCCACACGTTTTTCGTCGGCTACATCATTAGCTTTGAAAAATTGTTCGATCCGTTCCACATACGCCGACCATGGCTCACCGTCTGGCTTGAATTCATCAATTCTTCCAAATAGGGACATTGTGCTTGCATTACATTGCACAGACACCAAGTGTCTCTCCCTCCTGAAGCAAATAGGTTTTAATCCTCGTCGCCAGTTGTAGTATCTTCAATGATGAGACGTTGGTTTTGGTTGGCTCTTTATTCTGCCATTATTACAACTTCCAACAACCAGAATGCAGCGCGTGCTTATCTTTAACAGTGTAACATTCACGGCCTTACAATAAAATCAGACTTCAGTGTTAAAAACAATAACTAGTCAATATGCCACAGTGTCTTTGTCCATTCTGCTGAAATGCATCTTTCTATTAATGGAACGTTGTTGCTGAATCTTGTTAGAAGCATTTTTAAGGTCTAAATCGGCAGTAGATGGTATGAACTCAATAAACAAGGTGTAAAGAAGAAGAGCTGTGACCACACCTGCACCACTTGCGGCCATCTTCAGTTGGAGAAGGGCGTTCCACATTATTAAGCAGACCAACATTTTCAAAAATATTTTGGAAAGAAAAAGAAATCTCTTTCTTGCTGAAAAAGCATGAAATAGTTAAATGCTGTGGACAAGGTATGAAATCTTGAATATTTAACAAAAACTTAAGTGAGATCATTGTATTATTGAGCTTTGTGGCGGAGTCAGACCACACACAGGCAGAAGGTTTCTGCTAGAAAAATACATTGGAATGAGAGAGCAGCAGCTAAAATACCCTTACAAAGCAGGAAGCACATATTTAAAGCTGCTGGTGTCTGTTGAGTCCCACAAACCTCAAGATGTAGGATTCTCCAGAGGCTTGGAGCTATCGTAAACCTTATATTCGGCAGTGACGTGCAGTCAGGGGAGGCAGGTGAGGCTGTGCCTCACCTGTCATTATGGGAAGAAAAGAGAAAAAGTAAATTCATTTATTATATTTAATCAGTAATTTGTGCTTTGCAGTCATTTTCCATTTAAATGTACCATTTTTGGGTGTTTTTCTTTTCAAAATCGCTGAATTTCCGCATTTGCCGTTCAGATACTAAGAAGCGACGTGCGATGAGGCACCAGCCTGCTGAGCCTCACCTTGGATTGCGCAATACCTATGCAGTCAGACGGTACTGCTGTCTCTCTGTATGTCGGTTCAATCACTTGTACTATATGAGCTGAGTTTACATAATTTAGCAGATGTATATGATGTACAGTGTTTGTTTTTATAAATAACTGTATGTGAGGGACGTGTTTCTTGTGCTGAGCGCTAAACGCCGGCCAAAAAGCCGCTGGGTGAGGCCAGAAGTTCTCGTGCCTCATGTTAGGGGGCGCCGGTGAGCCCTGAGATTATGACACTAAAAAGTAATTGAAGTGATAGCAAGCAGCAAGTCATTTTCTTCAGAAGGAGCGGCTTATGGACTTTATTTACAAGTAAAGGTAAGATGATAATAACGTTTGTTGCTTTAGAAACGTTTTTTTTAGACAAATAACTTCTGTACTGTACTGTCAAATAATAATTTTTAATAATCAATGTGAGCAGAAGGCTTGAAATCGCGGAGATTAGCCCCGCCCACCGCGACCCGAGTGATTAGATGAAACGGGAGAAAATGTAAAATTATTATGAAAAAAATACAAAGTACAGTTGGACAAATAGTGACTCAGGTGTTGCAGCCGCTGCATCCTGACTTCTGAAGCCGCGGTGCAGCTGTGTTTGTTCGGGAGAAGAACACAGTGATAGGCAGTTGTTGTCGCTCTTTTTTCTGCTTTGCAAAAAGATCCTTATACACTGACATGCCACCATCAAGAGAATTTGCTGTTTTACGTACGTGCACATATTAAACTGCAACGTTATTGACGCACAGGTAGAGAAGAAGCGGAGTGATTTTTTAGCCAATCAGAATGCAGAACACAATGCACGATGCAAATCCGTGAAGTACCGAAACCGTGAAAAGTAAACCGTGTTATAGCAAGGGATCACTGTATATGGAAAAAAAAAACCATGTTGAAATTATATTTTAAACAAAACACGTTAACTGTTGTCAATCAAATGGTGAATAAGTTACTCAGTATGGTTCATATGTTTGTAAATATGACTGATGACGTCAGTGCCTCACCAGCCATAAACCCCACCGCACGTCACTGATATTCGGTGACTCCTCCTAAACAACACTCACAAGGAGAAATGGCTGCAGTGGGCCTAGACATACAGTGGCTTGCAAAAGTATTCATACCCTTTGAATTTCTCCCCATTTTCTCACATTATGACCACAGAAAAATATATTTTATTGGAATTTTATGTGAAAGACAAACACAAAATGACACACACAATTATTAGAAAGAAAATTATTGAAGAGTTCAATTTTCTTTACAAATAAAAAATTGAAAATGCAGTGTTCAACAGTAGTCAGCCCAGTGCATCCACTGGATGCACTGGGAAGTTGCTTGATTGATTAAATGTTGACTTAATGACTAAATTCAATTCAATTCAATTCAATTTTATTTGTAAAGCCCAAATTCACAACAACTAACTCTATAACTACATAGTAAAAGTCCAGCAAATGATCTTCATCCAGATGAAGTTGGGGGACGGCTGGGGGCGCAAGAAGAGCCGGATACAGGATCCACAGCCAGGTGCAGGAGTAGGAACATAAGTAGAGGTAAGCCGGAAACGAGGTACACGCTCAGGTACAGGAGCACGGATGAGCCAACTGGCATCTGGAAGCACAGTACATGAATCGCACTGCACGAGTGAAATGAGCGCGCAGGCTCGCCGGGGGTGCTGATCCCTTGCTTTTATAAGCCAAGGTCATAGCACCCACAACCCAGTGTGACAGGCGTTGTTTGGTTATGGGCTTACCTGTGTGAGGAGAAGCCCACGACACAAACAGCTGCTAGGATTTTTAGAAGCCAGCCGACCTCTCCACAGGACACAGTGTGTGAAGCCTTTCTTGCTCCGTAGAGGAAAAAGGAGGCGGATTGAATGCTAAGAACTGAATGGGGTGGTGCCATACCTTAGTATGGTAGGGTTGAAAACCTTGGGTGTAAATGCCGGATTCGGTTTCAACAAAACCTTAGAATCCCCTCTGGAGAACTGCAAACAGGACGGGTGAACTGACAACGCATGGATGTCGCTCACTCGTTTAGGAGAAGCTAGTGCAACGAGCAGAGCTGTTTTAAAAGAGAGTGCTTTGAGACTCACTTGTTCTAGTGTCTCAAACGGTGCGCACGATAGTGCGTCTAGCACCACCGGTAAATCCCAAGGGGCGACAAGGCTTTTCGACACCAGTCGGAGCCGACGTGCGCCCCTCATAAACTGACAAATAAGCGGATGCTGGCCCACTGTTTTGTCATTAAGACCAATGTGACAGGCGGATATGGCCGCCAGATACACTTTAATTGTGGAAAAGGACAAACCTTTTTCAATCAGTTCCTGAAGGAACAATAGAATGACTGAAACGGGGCTCTGAAAAGGCACTACAGCCATTTTTATGCACCAGTCCTCAAAAACGCACCATTTGGCGCCATAGGCGGAGCGAGTAGACCGCGCCCTGGCACTCTGGATCATGTCCACGAATTTCTGCGGGAGTCCCGCTGCCATGAGATTTAGCCTCTCACGGGCCAGGCCCACAGAGCCAGGCATTCCGGATGAGGGTGAATGGCACTAGCTGAATGGCTTTTTTGTTTTGCAGTGTTTTGATCTCTTCCTGCAAAATGCGTGCGTTTTGCCCCCATTGAAAAGGGGAGGGGTGGGTGCAAACTGGAGTCTGTAACCTTTGATGACAGTCCTTATGACCCAGTCTGGCGCCCCGCAGCGTCACCATTGCTGTGATTTGTCCGAGAGCGGGCCGAGCGGCTTCTTCGTTGAGACACTGGTGGGCGTGGCCAACGCAAACTGCGCTGACACAGAGCTCGCTGCTACCACGGAGCTGGGCTGCTGTGCCACTGGTGGAGCAACAGCTTCCTCCTGTGGTCTCATGTGCAGCCGCGCAGCGCCCCACCGGCTTCCCGTCATATGTATGTGTTTTTTTTGTTTGTTTTATTTTTGTGTTGAGGCTGCGCCCTTGGCTTGGGGCCTGGCTGCGCGCCTCGGGGATTTTTTTATTTGTGTTTGTTTTAAAAACCTTTCCAAACACTTTTGGGGACGCAACTGTGGCTCCACTGAGCTCTCTATGGGTCCCTCTTTTCTCCTCTTTAACTGGCTGTGAACTGTGAGAACCACCGGGGCCTCTGCACGCCTTTTGCTTGGGCTGGAACACGCCCTGGGGAACAACTACGGGAACGGAACGTGTCGTGGAAGGGGGGAAGCAGGTTCCTGGCTGGGCCCGCTCTCCCTCCCTGGTGGTTGCGCCCTAGGTGGCACGCCTCTTTTTCTTTGCGCTCTGAGTGACAGGAGGCGCTGGCTGGGCTGCCGTTGTCACGTTGGGAGCAAACTATTTCTTGGCCCAGGCCCCTTTGGCCTCAGCAGGCTTTCCGTGGCCCCGGTCGCCTGGCTGAGGCTGGCGTTTTAGAGTGCGGTAAGCCGGAAGTCATGGTGGACTTCTGCATAGGGTGCAGGTGGGATGCCAGCAGCGGTTTGACTGGAGGGATATGTGAGAACCCGTTCTCCTCCATGTTGGCCAAGTCCAAGGCCGAGCCTCCCAGGACGGGGCTTTTGGCTGAAAAGGGGGTGCTCCAGGACCTGGTCGCTTCTTCCAAGCACTCAGGGAATACTGGCAGCAGCCTGCTGGAAGACTTGGCTTTAGGCAGTCTTTTTCCCCCAAGACCGGGTCCGCCTTGGACAGGTTAGCTTGGCGCGCTAGTCTGCGTTTCAGGGTCTTGAGGGAGAGGCGCGCACAATGCTCGCAATTAGCCGGAGATGCTAACGTGTCCTGGGCATGTTGCAGCCCCAGACACGCAGCACAGACAGAATGGGTGTCTGCCCCCGCAATTTTGCTGCCGCATGTGCAGGCTCTAGGCAGAGGTCTGACCATTTCCATGGCGAGGAAAGGTGCCGGCTCCATGGCTTTGTCGACTCCGGTTGAGAGCGAAGCGTGAAAAACTAGTATGGTGGCTAGTTAAATGGGTGCTGTTTGTAGACAGACCAACCGCGTAACCCAGACGAGCTTAGGAAACACCGACTAGCGTTCAGTGACCGAGTTGTTAGCTCGCTCTAGGAACAGTTAAACTAGCTTCGGATACTACACCTGCCGTCTGAGGATGCTTCTGGGAGCGAGAAGAGTTGTTAGACTGAGGAGATGAGATGGTGTCAGGTTCTTATACCAGGAGGAAATCCCGCCTCCTGAGAGCAGACGTCACCTTCTGTCTGCCAGTAAGGACTGGCGTAATGTAAAAAAGCTTCTGGGGGACAGCGCTGGGGGCGCAAACTGTGAGACGTATGATGAGCTCAAAGTCTCTGCAGAATTATGATGGGAGAGGATCCACTATTTATTTATTTTTTTGTTTTTGTTTTTTTAAATGTATCAATATATTTTTCCTGAATTTTTGTCTTTGAAAATCATAGAGAGTGTTATTTGGTCATTGTTTTATTTCATAAATAATGTTATTTATTTTATTAAAAGGATCATGAATGATTGAAACTTTATTCATACAACACTTTACAACTCCTTGCAGGTACCAAAGGGCTTCACAATAAAAAAGAGATCTAAAATGGGAACAAAAGTTTTAAACTAAAAATTCTAGAATATTCTGTTTTAAAATATAATTTTCAAGCCAAATGGTTTCATCTACATTCCATGTTATATCATTCTCACTCCCCACATCTGCTCCTGGTCCGGCCCTTCTATCCAATTTTAGAACTCAATGTGGCCCCCCAGTTAAAATAATTGCCCACCCCTGGGTTTACAGGAGGGTTTTGAACTTGATTCTAGAATCAACTGTGAGCCAGTGAAGTGAAACTAAAACAGGAGTGATGTGATCTCTTCTGCTAGTTCCTGCTAACAATCTAGGTGCTGCATTCTGAACAAGCTGAAGACTTCTTAAGAAACTCTACTCTATCTTCGTCGTGGGCGGACGAAGAAAAATACACATTCAAACTGTACTTTAAAAGTGTTGAAATTACATAAAATGCACACATTCACTTCTATTTTTAGTTTTAAATGTATTGCATGGCTCTCACGACATTACATTTAAAAATATGTGGTGTTTATGGCTCTCTCGGCCAAAAAGGTTCCACGACCCCTGCTCTAAAGGAAGAATGCTGACAAGACAGGAGTACTTAAAACAGCCCAGGAAGGAAGAAAAGAGAGTAGACACAGGGAGAGACACATGTCAGTCAGGCACAAACTAGTCCAGACAGAGAAAACAAGCCATTAAAAAGTTATATCCTCAGGTGAATGAGGGAAAATTGAAAAGATGACCTATGGTGGACAAGGGTGGAAAAGCGAACTAAGAAGTTGGCGCCATCTGGTGGAGGAAGGAAGGCATTTGCCCCCAGAACGCTGGGAAGACAGAAAGTTCACCACAGTAAAGTACAGCTGGGATAAAAATAAATGAAAAAGTAGAGGAAAATAGGCTAGGTCTGAGGTGAAGGTCAGATCTCAGCACAGAAAGAGGGAAAAAATAGCCAAGAGCTGAGATATTCCTCAGGTGAATGAGGAAATATTGAGAGACTTGGGTTCCTGGATAGACTTACAGGCAGGAGGCGGCAGTGAATGGGGGAGAAGAGACTGGTGGTACATGGGTTGAATTGTGTGTGATCCAGGCTGAGGTTCAGAGTAGGGTGTCATCAATTATGGCAGACAAGGATACCCGCTGGTGAGATATATATGTGATGAAATATATGGCACATTTTGCATCTAAAATGTATTGCTGTCGTTTAGTTGGTGTTAGTAACCTATTTTGACATAAAGGCAGCAGGTAATGCAGGCAGTAAAACAGCTGCACTTTTTTTAGATATTACTTAAACAGTTAATTAATAAATAATCCTTTGTTTATGAATGTATTGAGGTTTTTTGGAGGATTTATATTGTTGGCGTTGCACAAAATTCGGAAATGCCAATTATGTTTGGAGTTATCCCAGTGATGACTTATATGATTTAGTTTTTAATATTTTATGACCTAAAAGTGATATTCACAATAACAGGTTTTTAAAAAATCAAATCCCTGTCATATGTTTCACAAAGACACACACAGGACGTCACACACCAAGAAGAAATTAAATTTATTGCTTAAAATGATGTCAGGAGTCCAGCTCTAAAAAAATCACAAAAGAGCAAAGAAAACAGAACAAATGATTTGATTTTTCATTTCTTATTATCAATATTTCCAAGCTTTGTTTTTGCTTCTGCAGCATGTTTGTTATTTGTAAAATTCTGACAGAATATATTTTTATGGAAAGCAAAATATTATACGTTATTCAATATTTAATAGGATTTATTCTGGATTAATATGACTGTTTTTATTCATATTTATGTCCAAAAGTTATGTTTTATTACTTAAACTTTATTCATTTTAAAGACAAAATTACAATATTCCACACAAAGACAGAATACAGAATTGAGATGTAGTTCACTGTGAAAAAAACAACAACTCTATAACTATAACTTTCAAACAACCAAGCAAAAAACAAAAGAAAATTAGAAAAGACATACAAAAAAAAAAAAAAAACAGCAAAACAAAAAAGACAAATACATGCCAAATCTGACAGTTAGGCCTTATACATGCATAAATGGATATAATATTACATAACAAAGAGTTGAGGTCATTTCTGGTTTCTAGAGCTGGAGATGTCGTTGACCTGTGTGTTCAAAATAGTGAGACCATTTACTGTTGAAGTCAGCCTGTTCAGTAATCTATATGATAACCTCTCTAAAAAAGTAATGTTTTAAAGGTTAAAAAGTTTTAAAGGTTAAGCTTTAGTGTGTTCAATGAATGTTTATCTTGTTTGGCCCACTACCTAAAGCATGTTTTGGATTTAGGCCCCCTGTGCAACTGAGTTTGACACCCCTGCAATATGACTATGTAAAATTCATGCTTTTTAGTTTGTAAAATGGCTATATAAAAATGAAAATAGGGAACACAGGGTGTTGTCAAATTGTGTGTGGGGGGGTGGGGTAGGGTTCTCAGGTAGGATATGAGCAACTTCAAAAGATTCAAATACATTGAGTCTTTTGAAAAACGATAACGCTCCAGTAAATAGTCATTCAGATGAGAAAAATACATTGATAAGTGGTCATGTTCAGAGCACAAGTGGCCATGGCAACTTAACATGCCTTGAAACATACCTCTGTTTTTGAAACCGAAAGCTGAGGTTATCCGCTTCCTCAAACTTACCGAGGTAACTTACATAACCTGCTTTCTTGAACAGGGCATAAGGATCGCTTGGGTGTATTCAGACTGAAAATTTGTTCCAAATTATCGGGGGAAACAAACTCTGGTTCACTTAATGTGTCTAGTTTGATTACACCCTTAATTAACCCAGTAACAAGAACAGAACCAACCTAACTTATTGGACACAAAAGGGGAACATATGGTGGGTGATCAAACCACTTAAGACACACAAGCGAGACTGAAAAGGACAAAACCTAACAACAACAAAAAAACAACCAAACACATTAAATTTATCTGTTAAATGTCAGCTAAATTTGGCACGAAATTAAGAAAAATAATTAAAATTTAAAGCAAATAATAATCAACAGAAAACAAATATATCTTCTCCTTCCCTGCTGGCCACAGAAAAGTCCAATGCGCTGATTGCTGACGTGTATGATTTCTTCCAACTGTTCATGTTGTTGTGTCGAGCCTGATGTCTTTTTTTCAGCAGATGGCAGTATCAATAGCAACAGTAGTGGTCTTCTGGCGCCGGTAACTCAGAGAAACGATATTACATTAATTAACTTAACCCTTGTGCTATCCTATGACCACACCCTTACATTGACGTGTTACCTGTTACCAGTCCTTGGGTCATTTGGTACCGGGCCGCACAGAAAGAGAAAGGAAATTGCATTACTTCCGTTTTATTTTACTACGGAGTTTTAGGGCCACCAAAAAAAACAAAAAAAAGTAAAATTACGAGATTTTATCTCGTATATTAAGGAGATAAAAACTCGTAAATTTAGGAGATAAAACTTGTAAATTTGCGAGTTTATATCTCATAAATTTACGACTTAAAATCTCGTAAATTTACGAGGAAAAAAGTCATAGATTAACAAGGAGAAAACACCACAGTTTTCCGTTTATCAGAGCCAAGCTTGAAGATGAAGTATATGGAGCCTTTTGTGAAGCTTTATTTCCGGATTATAGGTTTAAAAAACAAAGAGATTCAGAACCTTTTGGTGACTCAAAATCAGATTATTTTCAATGGAGCCGGCTTTCCGGGTTTCGGTGTCAGTAAAGCAGAGTTTAATATGTAAAAATAAGGAACTCAGAGACACGTTTTGGTGTAGAGGACCACTGCAGCCTTTATTTTCCTTTTCATTCACACACCCTGGCAAGGCAAGGCAAGGCAAGTTTATTTGTATAGCACAATTCGTACACAAAGTAATTCAAGGTGCTTCACAAAAAAGAAAAATGCATTAAAATCACAATACATCATAGAAATAATCAACATAAAATTTACTTTAAAAGAAAAAAAAAAGATTTAAAAAGAAAGGAAGGAAAGGAAGAAGATGAAGTTCATCTGTCACCTTACGTCATCAACCTGTCATCCGAACACCAATGCGGAAGTAAACAGTGTTACATACACCCCCTCCTGCAGATGAAACGTTTCAACATAAAATGATGAAGAGGAATGAAAATAGTCTGTTATATTAGCATTAGAACGTTGAAAATCCCAAAAGGTGCTCCTCCTCGGAGAGAAGCGTCATACAAATGTAGAGATCTAGTCTTTAATGGAGAAGGAAAGGATTCAGGTGGGCAGTTTCCTGCTGCAGGGATACCGATGGCTTCATCGGGCTGCAGAGATCCTGCAAACCAACCATCAATAAATAAAACTTTAATAAATTGTAAATCAAACAAATAAGCTTCTAAACATCTGGAACGTTATCAATAAACTTTTCAAGTGAGTTTAGTCGGTCTGCTCTGCTGCTGCGCGGCGTTCACTTGCTCTGTGTGCTCACTTCCACATTAATCTCGTAAATTTACGAGTTTTTTCTCATAAATTTATGACTTAAAATCTCGCAAATTTACGAGTTTTTATCTCCTCAATTTTCGAGGTAAAATCTAGTGATTTTCCTTTTTTTTTTTTTTTTGGTGGCCTCTAAAACTCTGTTGTACTATTTATTTCGGAATCTGAAAGATTTTTTATTTTAAAAAATTGCCAGATTCTCTGTTACATCCGTTTATGTCACTCTTGACGCAAGTCAAGGTGCTCTTCTTGGTCACATGATAGGTTACCGCTAAAATAAAACCCAGGAGATAGCAAATGAGTAAAAAAAAAACGTCTTTGGAAAGTTTCTTTGCCAATGAGAAAAGACAGGACACAGAAGAGGAGCCATTGACTTCCAAAAAAAAGAAAGCTACATTTAATAGACAGTACTTCTTTTTTGCACCAAGAGTGTGGAAAGGGGAGCGGATTATGACGCCTGTATGATGTACAAAGCTATGCGTGTCAAAATTAAAGCTTAGGTTTCGTTTTGTTACGACTGTCCATTCTCCATCTTAGCGTAGTGACAATAATAATGGGTAAAATAATAAATAGCTAGCAATATTAAAAATGCGGCCTCTAGAGTCTGTTCCGAGCCCCTCTCCAGAGTCACCCCTTCAGAGCCTCCTTGCTCAGTGCCCCCAGTGCTTAAACTGCCATCGCTTTTTCACTCACCACACTGTATTTACTTGTTGTCAGCACGGGTAGTTACAACTTGTCTGCTTACCCCGCCCATCCTGCAAGCTTCTGTAGCAGTAAGTGACGTCACGTCTCAGCACCTGCGTTAGAGACCTCTGTCTGCAACACGGCGCAGCACTTACCCGTGTGCAGTGTTGCCAGATTGGGTGGTTTTCCGCCAATTGGGCGGTTTTAGTTCTAAATTTGCAGGTATAAATGGCTTTGGGCGGGTATGCATAATTTGGCCGGTTTTAGGGTCGGTTCGGCGGGTTTTTTCCGCTCATAAATATATAAGAGCAGACTATGTTAGGCTGTGTGCCTGTTGGAGTCTTATGTACTGAACGCACCAGGCAGAGACACCTAATGGGCTCCAACATCTTACCTGTTGGGGTAAGATCTTAGAAATTGTGTTCTTTAAAGCCTGATACCGCTGTCGCTTGTGGGCGGAGCTACCAGCTAAAGTTATGGTCTGATCGCTGCATGGAGCGGTGTCTGTGTACATCAATGTATGGTAGACACGAAGAATGTGGAGAGATCAGGATTATTATTTTGAAGAGTTCTATTTGGTAATCATGTTTCCATGTTTGAGTTCATAAGATCATCCCAGAGAAAGTCTCTGCTTCAACTCCCGCAGTGAAAGCGGCGTCTCAATCTAACGCCCGTATTTCGATATCTCTGACTGAGTTTAATGTCAAAGCCGCTCCCCCGCCTCTCTACCTGTTCACCTGTTCATATCCTCTGCAGCTCAGAGTTGTTTGTCCCCTGCGCTCCTCAGTGTGTCCTACACAGAGAGCGCAAAATACGGTCATCATAGCAGCAGGTTGACACAATAGTCGGGGCGCTCCAGCGCAGCACAAGGATGAAAGCGCAGCACGCAGGTTATAACGGGGATAAGAAAATGAATGGAAGAAGGTGGTCCACTGAAGAAATATTCAATACTTTACAAATTTGATATATATATATATATATATATATATATATATATATATATATAGTGCACAATGATAAACACAAACTTGTTCCGTGATTTTTTTCTTTTTGTACTTTCTGGACACGCTTTGCCCCTTTTGATTAGGTACCACACAGCATCTCCAACCTTGTATTGTGTGTGGCAGGCATTTTTGTCATACTGTCTTTTTGAATGAGTAACTGACTCACCCATAGCCTCTCGAGTGATTTGATGAGCCAGTTCCAGTCGCTGGCGCATTCATTGCACGTACTCCAGGGCTGAGAGTTCATTGTCAGAGTCTGGGGGCAGACCAGCAACAAGGTGTATTGGTTCACTTATTTCACACCCGAACATCATTAAGTAAGATGTAAAAGCTGTTCCACTGTGCCTGGTCACCCTGTGGACCATGACTGTATGGAAGTTTTTCTGTTCCATCAGATTCTGAATATTTTTAACCCTTGAATTTTCCCTCTGAATATTTTTAAACCTTGAATATTTATTCTGATTTTTTTTTACCTTTGAATTTTCATTCTAAATTTTTTTTACCTTTGAATTTTCATTCTGAATATTTTTAACCCTAAGATTTTGATGGCCCAGAAATTCAAAGTAAAAAAATTTGAAGGGGAAGACGCTGCATTTAGTGTTTCACTAGAACAACTAATCGATGTAAGAACACATCGATATCCAGCCAATGAAATCAGGACAATGACGTGACGTCAGCGTTTGATACATTTTACCGAAGTCAAACATGGATGCAGACTCGGCAGGCGGTTCATCGGTGAGTAATTAATGTTTTATATATCTCTATTATCGTCTGATTGATGTCGTTTATAGAGCGCAAAATGTGCATCTTTTGTTGTTGCTTTATTTTATTTATTTATTCTAATTTTCCCCGCCGCGAACTATATGTTACCTCTCAGCTTCCGGATTCAGACCGTTATGCTGCTTTGTTTATGTAATATTTGTGAGGGTCCCACCAGGACAGGTGTAAAGCCTGTGTCAGGCCGCAAGAACCACACGAGATTTCGCGTTACAAAATATACTCTTTAATAATTGCAATACCAAGACTCCAACTCCAAACTCCTCCAAATACCCTAAAATGTCCAGAGTGTAAATAAGACTTAGCTCATGCAGTTGATGAGACCCCTCCCCGGGGTCTGAGCTCCAGCGCCGTCCGACTCCCCGGGGTATAGCTGCGCCAGACGGCGGTGAATGAATTACGTGCGCGGCAGATTGCAGCGTCCAAAGCCAGTACCTGGAGTGGAGCAGCGGCAACCGGCTCACTCCTAGTCCCCGCCCTATTCTTCCTCCAGAAGGCACTTAGCCCCCCTTCCTCGCGTTCACCCACTCCTCCCTCACTGTCTGTCTTCACCGCCGGCAGCCCTAACCAGCAGCGAACGGCACCCTCCCTCCAAGGTTTGAGTGGCCGGCTCCTCTCGCGAGATGCTCCTCCCGGAAGCGCCCTGCAGCCCCTCCTTTATCATTTTCTTACAATCAGTCCTCATGATGCTCACCGGTGCATTCCTCCCCGCCCCTCCATGGCGGAGTATGGGATTACATTTCTGCCATTAATTGAAAGGGCGTAAAGACAACTGAGCGGGCATATTTAGGAACTGAGTGAGTGAACCTTACATCCGCGCTGGCGCAATTCTAACTAAGCGACCCCGTATTTTACAATTGAACGGCTGCAATCCTAACTGAGCAGTGATCTTGCTCAGTCAGATCGTTTTTGCGCGCTCACATGAATTTACTGTGCGGTCAAATTGTTTTTGCGCGCTCACATGATTTTACGCTCAGTGTTAAGGGGGCGTTTTTGTCACTTTGTGGGCAGAAACCTTTCTGGTTGATCTGATTGGCCGAAATTTGCATGTCTTATAGTGAGACAGAGGGGCGGAACTTTCATTTTTCAGAGCCGGGCGGCTCTTGAGCTGCATGCAGCTCTCTGCCTCTTAGCATAGTTTCTAATAGGGATGGGTATCGTTAAGGTTTTAACGATACTACTACTCTTATCGATACTGCTTATCGATCCGGTACTCTTATCGGTACTCTTATCGATACTTTTTGAGGACGAAAAAAAATAAATAAATAACAAATTAAGAACATAAAGTGTTTTATTTCCTCATTATGGAACAACACTGTTTTTTTTAACAAAACATTTTACTTTATACATGAGAATGTTCCAGACAGGATATTTATTTATTTATTTAATCTAATTGTTTTTATTATTTATGAGTGTGATGTTTCATTTGGTCTTTTGTCCATTTTCCACAACCTTGAATAGACTTTTCTGTCTGTCAAACACCAGAGTTAAGATAAGTTAAGTTAAATGATGGAAACAAATTCACTTTGTTGCAGACTCCTTTCTATTTTGCCAACTCCATTTATTTTTCTTTAAATCCAGTAAACACAATAAATTATATTAATTTTACGGATGACAACTATCATTAGTTATTAATTATTATTAAGTATTAGGAAGCAGCTGATAGTTTGTCGCGGGTCTGGAATCAGAAGCGGTGAATCTAAGCCCCGCAACTCTACCTGTTTGTTGTATTCTCCGCGTGCAACGCCCCCCCACCCCCCCTCCCGCTGCCCCAGCCTGTTCTGCACAAACAGCGCAACATGCGGTCATCGTAGCAGCAAGGTGACAGCATGGTCGGCAAACGTAATAATTTTTACGAAGAAACATTAGTTCTTAGTCTAGGGCGGCATGTGTGCCCTACAAGATCACCACTGACTGTGTGTGTGCGCTGCCTTGTCTTGTGTGTGTGCGCGCGCGGCGCGTGCTGTCTGAACAACAGCCCCGCCCCCCGTGCACACAAATAGACAGACAGAGCTCTCCTCTTCAACGAGAATACCGAAATTAATATCATCATCTATAATTAACGCAAAATTGACTGACTTGGTGAGTTAAATATGGCAGATAACGTTTATATTTTGTGGGACAAAAAAAAAAAAAAAAAAAAAAGTAACTTCTCCAGTACCGATAGCAGAACCGTTAAGGTCAGATCTTAACGATACTGCGGTCTTGAAGAATGCGGCCCCGGGGCTCGTTCAATACCGGGGCACGGTACCCAACCCTAGTTTCTAAATACAGCACTTTCACAGCCATAAGGTGAAAGTTTGACATTTTCTCCTAATGTACAGAGCAGCCCTAATGTGTTGTTGTGTGACTTCGGAAACCCTGGAAATGCAAAGAGGCACGGCACAGTTTAAACTGCAGCTATCAGCCACGCGGAGGAACACGGGAATCAAGCAGCTGCAGTTCGGTTAAGTTAGATCTTCACAGATTCAGACTTCCTGCTTCAATAACTCTTCTGATAAACGTTCAAATGTGTTAGCAAGTACCTCAATCATTTTGTATTAACACAGAGAGTGAACTACAAAAGAATTTTTAAAGAAAAAAGATAATTTTTATTGCCTTTTAATCAGAATTGTTCGTTTTAAGCTGTGAATGCAAACAGGGCAGCGAGCCGGCTGCTAAAGGACCGTCAATGAAGTGCACACCCTGTGAAACACCATCCTGTAAAAATCAGTAAACTTTTAAAAAGTGAATACATGTCTATATTTATATGAACTGGTAATGAAGACTCGTCAACATAGTCATGCTACATTATTATTATTATTATACTAAATTTTGTTAGAAAGTCAACCTCTATTTTATTGCTTATAGTTTTTAAAATTTAATAGAGATATGAATCATAACATACATGCTCAGTAGCTCTGAAGATACTGTATTTACTGACACAAAACTTACTGTACTGACTAATCATGACCTTATTTTCCTACTACAATAAAGATTATGTAAAAAAATCTAGCATCTTCAGAGCTATTGAGGATTTTTGACCAAATCTGATCAATTTGTAAATATGAAAAATTCCTATAAATGAACAAAGTGAACTATTGACATTTATGATATATATATTTTAGTATGACAATAAGGTCAATATTAGTCAGTACAGAAGGTTTGGTGACAGTAGCTTCAGTATCTTTATAACTACTGATAACTTTAGTCATGATTCATATCTATTAAAATTTGAAAAAGTATGTGCAACAAGATAAAAAAAAAGATGGACTTTCCTCCAAAATATTTATTGTAACACGAATATGCTGACAAGTCTTCATTACCAGTTCATATAAATATAGACATGTATTCACTTTTTAAAAGTTTACTGATTTTTACAGGATGGTGTTTCACAGGGTGTGCACTTTATTGACGGTCCTTTAGCAGCCGGCTCGCTGCCCTATTTGCATTCACAGCTTAAAACGAACAATTCTGATTAAAAGGCAATACAAATTATCTTTTTTCTTTAAAAATTCTTTTGTAGTTCACTCTCTGTGTTAATACAAAATGATTGAGGTACTTGCTAACACATTTGAACGTTTATCAGAAGAGTTATTGAAGCAGGAAGTCTGAATCTGTGAAGATCTAACTTAACCGAACTGCAGCTGCTTGATTCCCGTGTTCCTCCGCGTGGCTGATAGCTGCAGTTTAAACTGTGCCGTGCCTCTTTGCATTTCCAGGGTTTCCGAAGTCACACAACAACACATTAGGGCTGCAGGGCTGCTCTGTACATTAGGAGAAAATGTCAAACTTTCACCTTATGGCTGTGAAAGTGCTGTATTTAGAAACTATGCTAAGAGGCAGAGAGCTGCATGCAGCTCAAGAGCCGCCCGGCTCTGAAAAATGAAAGTTCCGCCCCTCTGTCTCACTGATAAGACATGCAAATTTCGGCCAATCAGATCAACCAGAAAGGTTTCTGCCCACAAAGTGACAAAAACGCCCCCTTAACACTGAGCGTAAAATCATGTGAGCGCGCAAAAACAATTTGACCGCACAGTAAATTCATGTGAGCGCGCAAAAACGATCTGACTGAGCAAGATCACTGCTCAGTTAGGATTGCAGCCGTTCAATTGTAAAATACGGGGTCGCTTAGTTAGAATTGCGCCAGCGCGGTTGTAAGGTTCACTCACTCAGTTCCTAAATATGCCCGCTCAGTTGTCTTTACGCCCTTTCAATTAATGGCAGAAATGTAATCCCATAGCGGAGCGGTAACTCCCATCACATTTACAACGCGAGTCGGTCACTGTTTGTTATTCTACGGCGTTCTACTACCGAATTACAGACGTTTGGTGTTTAAGGACACTTGTGTTCGAGTTGGAAATAAATGGCTCTTAGCTCTGTTCAAGTGCAACGATGTCCACTTTTAGTCTGTTACCATTTACATCCCGACTGGGTTTCCGACCATGATTTAGCGAGATAATGTTTTGTTTTTGATTATGTTTTTGTTTATATACTAACCTTTTCCTGTGATATTATGGATCACATGTGCATGTTTAATTGTTCATTTAAAACACAGTTTTTGCAATTTCCTACTAAATGCTTTTAATTGAATCCTCTATCTACTGAATCACATTTTTTATAATGACCCAGGATGGAGCGGCTCTGGAGAGATCTGTGGGTTGCTGTGACCAGCGCGTGCTACAGTGACCTCCATCACCCTGAAGAAGAGGGCTTCCTCAGCATTGCCAGTTTAGCACCTCTTCTGCTGCCACTATGTGTTTTTACCACGTCAACAGGATGACCTGGACACTTTCTGCAGTGGTTGGGATATCATCCTTTAAGAACAAAGAGTAACATGACTCTTAACCAGCTGTGGGTACTGGGTCGTGCACGTCATCCCATTCCCAAACCAGAGAACATGGAGGTATATACAAATATACAGAGTACTTTGTGATGTTGGTTTATTTGCTCTTTACCATTTATTTATGTCTGTGGCTTGCATACCTCAGGGCATGGAGATTCTGCATATTGGACCATTCAGACGTCACTGTGCTAAACATCAACTGCCCACTGACAGATGAACAGATGGCAGCTTTAGGAAGTGCAGTTGACCCAAGAGCTGAATCAGACTCCTCTGGCTGTGATGTTTACATTGCAGCTGTTCAGTTTTGTGGACATTTTTTTCCACATCAGAGGAAAAAAGATCTGTTAAGAAGCCAGTGGGGAAAGCTGAGAGATTGTTTAAAAATGTGTCAAAACAATTAGATCAGTTAATTGGTCATTAGTGTGTGTGTGTGTGTGGGGGGGGGGGGGGGGGGGGGTTCAGTCTCCAAAGTTTTGTCATACCAGAGTTTTAGATGAACACTAATGTGGGCAAATTCCTTACAAAAAACCCAACTACATTGTTACTACAATACCATGTCGTTACCAATAAATAAAAATACATTAACATCTTTTTGCATCGGTGGTCTATTTTAGAGCAAAAACCCAATGTTTTTTTGTTTTTTTTTTTAACAAAATCAGTAAAACAAGTGACATTCAATGCCACAACAAACTTCCTGATATAACAAAACCTTTTTTATGAACATAAAAGAAACCAATAATTCTCAGGTGCCCAAATCCTGTATGACATGTCTCCATACAGGCAAGGAGATCACATCTGAAAGATGTGTAGTCTTTGTAATGACATGGAGTGTTCAAGGTCTCATAGCAGGTGGAGGCTGTGGGATAGCGGCTGGCCATCTCCAATTTCTATAGTCAGTGTAGCTTTAAGCTAATTTGGACAAATATGTATTTAACAGATGTATTAACACAACTGATAAGAGTATCATAATCATGTTTATAAATGAATGCTATATGGGCGACAGTGGCTCAGGTGGTTGAGTGGGTTGTCCAATGATCGAAGGGTCGGTGGTTCGATCCCCCTTCCCACCAGCCAAAAATGTCGTTGTGTCCTTGGGCAAGACACTTCACCCTCCTTGCCTCCAGTGTGGCTCCACTGGTGTGTGCATGTGTATGAATGATCCCGGTGATGGTCAGAGGGACTGTAGGCGCGAAATGGCAGCCACGCCTCTGTCAGTCTGCCCAAGGGCAGCTGTGGCTACATCAGTAGCTTACCATCAAGAAGAATGAATGAGGAGTGAATGAATAATGGACACAATGTAAGCACTTTGAGCGTCTGGAAAAGCGCAGAAAAATCCAATTCATTATTATTATTATTATTATTGTTTTATTTCTGGATTTGAGGTTTTTTTTTTTATAAATTGAATTCAATAGCAGCCAAATACAACTTTTGTAGCACTTCCATATATGAATCAAACTTACCATTTTTAGTGAACTCCCGACGATACCCAAAATGTGGCTTTTGGTTTAAGAAGACCAATCGTCATCTTTATCTTCCTCCTCCTTTGGCCAACTGATGCGATGAAGAAATATCAGTAATGGGATGAAAGTGTTAAACATGTTAGGACAATTTTAACTTCAATACACAGCATCCCCCCTTATTTGCAGGGGTTAGGGCCCAGAGACTCCTGTAAATATGGCAAATTTGCGAATATCAAGAACCCCCACCCCCACCCCTGCGGACGAAGAACGTCCGTCTCCAATCCTTACTCATCAAAAACCCTTCTGATGCTTTGTGAAATATTTATTAAAGAACACTGGAATTTTGCTCAACGTAGGGCGCTTAATTTTGTATTTATTTAGAGCTATATACTGTACTGTAGTGTCCTTTAATACAGTAGGAGTGTCTCTGTCACTTTGTGCCTGAAACCACGAGCCCATTCTTCCTTCATCAGTTTAGTGCAAGTGGTCATTTTCTTCCAGAAGAGGCTGGTTTTCATTCATGTTAAACACCTGCTTTGGATGATCATTATTCTCCCCGATTATCTTCCTTGGTATATTTTCCCTGCTGCTTCTGAATCAGCTGATGCCATTTTTCCATGCAGGGGCATATTATTCAGGAACCGCTGGCAGCAGCTGTAAAATATTCTTTAGCATCCAGCGAGGACGCCTACGAGCCGGGTTGTATTAAGCAGCATAAAGGTCTGAACCTGGAAGCTGAAAGGTAACACATAGTTCGCGGCAGGGAAAAAAAAAAAAGAATATAACAACTGCAAAAGATGCACATTTTGCGCTCTATAAACGACATCAATGAGACGATAATAGATATATATAAAGCATTAATTACTCACTGATGAACCGCCTGCAGAGGCTGCACCCATGTTTGACTTCGGTAAAATGTATCAAACGCTGACGTCACTTCGTTGTCCTGATTTCATTGGCTGGATATTGATGTGTTCTTAGATCGATTAGTTGATCTGACGAAACAAATGCAGCGTCTTCTCCTTCGAATTTTTTTAATTTGAATTTCTGGGCCATCAAAATCTTAGGGTTAAAAAACATTCAGAATGAAAATTCAAAGGTAAAAAAAATTCAGAATGAAAATTCAAAAGTTAAAAAAATTTAGAAGGAAAATTCAAAGGCTCTTCACCACAACGGACAGATAGAGCGACCACATGACTACGGACGCCGCTCCGATCCGCCTGTCAATCTCATGCTCTGGTCTTCCCTCACTCGTGAACAAGACCCCAAGGAATTTAAACTCCTCCACCTGGGGCAGGGACACTCCACCCACCGAGAGATGGCAAACTACCTTTCTCCGGTCGAGGACCATGGCCTCAGATTTAGCGATGCTGACCCTCATCCCAGCCGCTTCACACTCGGCCGCAAACCGCCCCAATGCACGCTGGAGGTCCCGGTTCGATGAAGCCAACAGGACAACATCATCTGCAAAAAGTAGAGAGGAAATCCTGTGGTCCCCAAACCAGATCCCTTCCGGCCCCTGGCTGCGGCTAGAAATTCTGTCCATAAAAACTATGAACAGAACCGGTGATAAAGGGCAGCCCTGTCGGAGTCCAACGTGGACCGGGAACAGGTCTGACTTACTTCCGGCTATGCGAACCAAGCTCCTATTCCGGTCATACAGAGACCGGACAGCCCTCAGTAAGGCTCCCCGGACCCCTTACTCCCAGAGCACCCCCCACATGATGCCATGGGGGACGTCTTTCTCCAAATCCACAAAACACATATGGACTGGATGAGCGAACTCCCACAATCCCTCCAGAACCCTGGATAGGGTGTAGAGCTTGTCCACTGTTCCACGACCAGGACGGAAACCGCACTGTTGTTCCTGAATCCGAGGTTCAACTATCGGACCAGTACCTGTCCGCTGCCACTGGAGTCCCGCAGGCCAGCCAGGCCTGGTAGGACTCCTTCTTCAGTTTGACGGCATCCCTTACTTCCAGTGTCCACCACCGGGTTCGGGGTTTACCGCCGCGACAGGCACCAGAGACCTTGCGACCACAGCTCTGAGCAGCAGCAGAGACAATGGAGGTGGAAAACATGGTCCACTCGAACTCAATGTCCCCAACCTCCCTCGGTACCTGTTTGAAGTTCTCCCGGATGTGGGAGTTAAAGACTTCCCTGACGGAGGGCTCAGCCAGACGTTTCCAGCAGACCTTCACAGTACGTTTGGGTCTTCCAAGTCTGTCCTGCCTCCTTCCCCACCAGCGAATCCAACTCACCACCAGGTATTGATCGGTGGACAGCTCTGCCCCTCTCTTCACCCAATTGTCCAAGACACAGGGCCGAAGGTCGCCTGAAACAACTACAAAGTCGATCATTGACCTCCTTCCTAGGGTGTCCCGTTGCCAGGTGTATTGGTGGACACCCTTGTGCTCGAACATGGTGTTCATTATGGACAAACTATGACGAGCACAGAAGTTCAATAACAAAACACCACTCAGGTTCAGATCAGGGGGGCGTTCCTACCAATCACACCCCTCCAGGTGCCACTGTCATTGCCCACGTGGGCATTGAAGTCCCCCAGGAAGACAATGTAGTCTCCCGTTGGGGCACTTTCCAGTACCCCTTCGAGAGACACCAAGACGGCCTGGTACTCCGAACTGCTGTTCGGCCCGTAGGCCGAAACCACAGTTAGAGACCTGTCCCTCACCCGGACTCACAGTTGTGGTGGTTGCTGAGCCTCTCTCTACCCCCACCAGACTCAATGACAGGGATCTGGAGTTGGAGTCTATGTCACACTGAATTGCTTTATAATTCATTATTTCAGACTGTAAGGGGCAGTCCTACAGATTGCAAGGGCAAGAATGACAGCGGGGTCTACGGGAGAGACTGTCTGCATTAGTGGGCAAGCAACCTGGGCGATGAATAATCTCAAAGTCATACTCAGCTAGCTTCTCCAGCCACCGGTCTAGCTGACTTTCTGGTTCTTTCATTTGTGTTAGCCAACGTAGACTGATGTGGTCAGTACGCACCTTGAACGGCCGCCCAAGAAGATACTGCCGGAAATGTGACGTGAACTCAACAATTACCAGTAGCTCCCTTTGGTTGTGCAGCAGTTCTGTTCAGTTTTAGTTTTAGCTTTAGCCAAAGGACCAACACAAGTTTAGCACCATCCTAAACTTGTGAATGGATCCCTGAGGCCGGTGTCGCAGGCATCTGTATTGATGATCATCTCCCCATTATCTAGCGGGTAACCCAAGAGAGGAGCAGTGGTCAATCTGTGTTTGAGTGTTTCAAAAGAAGCTTGGTGCTCAGCCTGCCAGTGAAAAAGTGCATTCTCCTTTTTCAGGTTGTGTAATGGCTAAGCGATAGCAGCAAAATAAGAATAAGGAGGGGTAAGGACAGCTACAGAAGGAAGCTGGAGGAGCGCCTCCAGGATAACAACACCAGAGAGGTCTGGAGAGGTCTGAAAACCATCTCCGAACACGGGAAGGACAGCAGAAGGGGCCCAGAAGTGGGAGACCGTGAATGGGCCAATGAACTGAACCTTTTCTTCAATAGGTTTGACTGTGCTCCTGCCCCCTCCCCCACCCCCCACAGCCCAGACCAAATGGCACCCATTAACCACCCCCTATGCTCAACCCCCCACGACACCCCCACCCCTGAGAACACCTCTGAACTGTCACCAGAAACACACCTCCTTCCACCACACTCTGCTGGGGGGATCCATTCACCCCAACCCCCACCCAACACAATAGATAGTAGATCTTCACATCACCCCTACAAGTTCTCCATAACCACGGACCAAGTGAGGAGGGAGCTGAGGAGGTTCAAACCAAGGAAGGCTACTGGCCCAGATGGCATTAGCGCCAGACTCCTCAAGGACTGTGCAGATTAACTCTGTGGGGTTTTTCTGCATATCTTCAACATGAGCATAAGTCTGGAGAGAGTTCCGACCCTGTGAAAAACATCCTGCGTGGTCCCAGTTCCCAAGACTGCACGTCCCAGTGAGCCAAACCACTTCAGGCCAGTAGTCCTGACTTCTCATCTGATGAAGACCATGGAGAGGATCATCCTGGACCACCTCCGTCATCTGGTGAACGACAACATGGACCCGCTGCAGTTCGCCTATCAACCAGGAATAGGTGTGGAAGACGCTGTCATCTACCTGCTGCACAGATGCTTTTCCCACCTAGACGACACTGGTAGCACTGTGAGAGTCATGTTCTTTGACACTGCGCGAAAAGAGCCAGAATCTGTAAATATCTGTTGGGGATACTTTCTTAAATATCTAAAGAATCTGGACCATTTCTGATGCATATCCAGACATGCAGCATATCTGAAGATATCCGGGCAGAAGATACTGGTTGTGTCTTATTTTGGTCATGTCCAAGTTCCGAATATGACCTGAAGTCAAATCTGGAAATATCTGGAGTAAAGATACTGAAGAAGGTAAATATCATGTAGTATCTGTAGTGTATACTTATCTAAGTGTTGAAGCATTTCTGGTGCATATCCAGACATGTAGCATATCTGAAGATATCCGGGCAGAAGATACTGGTTGTGTCTTATTTTGGTCATGTCCAAGTTCCGAATATGACCTGAAGTCAAATCTGGAAATATCTGGAGTAAAGATACTGAAGAAGGTACATATCCTGTAGTATCTGTAGTGTATACTTATCTAAGTGTTGAAGCATTTCTGGTGCATATCCAGACATGCAGCATATCTGAAGATATCCAGGCAGAAGATACTGGTTGTGTCTTATTTTGGTCATATCTAAGTTCCGAATATGACCTGAAGTCAAATCTGGAAATATCTGGAGTAAAGACACTGAAGAAGGTACATATCCTGTAGTATCTGTAGTGTATACTTATCTAAGTGTTGAAGCATTTCTGGTGCATATCCAGACATGTAGCATATCTGAAGATATCCGGGCAGAAGATACTGGTTGTGTCTTATTTTGGTCATGTCCAAGTTCCGAATATGACCTGAAGTCAAATCTGGAAATATCTGGAGTAAAGATACTGAAGAAGGTAAATATCCTGTAGTATCTGTAGTGTATACTTATCTAAGTGTTGAAGCATTTCTGGTGCATATCCAGACATGCAGCATATCTGAAGATATCCGGGCAGAAGATACTGGTTGTGTCTTATTTTGGTCATGTCCAAGTTCTGAATATGACCTGAAGTCAAATCTGGAAATATCTGGAGTAAAAATACTGAAGAAGGTAAATATCATGTAGTATCTGTAGTGTATACTTATCTAAGTGTTGAAGCATTTCTGGTGCATATCCAGACATGTAGCATATCTGAAGATATCCGGGCAGAAGATACTGGTTGTGTCTTATTTTGGTCATATCCAAGTTCCGAATATGACCTGAAGTCAAATCTGGAAATATCTGGAGTAAAGATACTGAAGAAGGTACATATCCTGTAGTATCTGTAGTGTATACTTATCTAAGTGTTGAAGCATTTCTGGTGCATATCCAGACATGCAGCATATCTGAAGATATCCGGGCAGAAGATACTAGTTGTGTCTTATTTTGGTCATGTCCAAGTTCCGAATATGACCTACCGTCAAATCTGTAAATATCTGGAGTAAAGATACTGAAGAAGGTAAATATCCTGTAGTATCTGTAGTGTATACTTATCTAAGTGTTGAAGCATTTCTGGTGCATATCCAGACATGCAGCATATCTGAAGATATCCGGGCAGAAGATACTAGTTGTGTCTTATTTTGGTCATGTCCAAGTACCGAATATGACTTGAAGTCAAATCTGGAAATATCTGGAGTAAAGATACTGAAGAAGGTATATATCATGTAGTATCTGTAGTGTATACTTATCTAAGTGTTGAAGCATTTCTGCTGCATATCCAGACAGGCAGCATATCTGAAGATATCCGGGCAGAAGATACTGGTTGTGTCTTATTTTGGTCATGTCCAAGTACCGAATATGACCTGAAGTCAAATCTGGAAATATCTGGAGTAAAGATACTGAAGAAGGTATATATCATGTAGTATCTGTAGTGTATACTTATCTAAGTGTTGAAGCATTTCTGCTGCATATCCAGACAGGCAGCATATCTGAAGATATCTGGGCAGAAGATACTGGTTGTGTCTTATTTTGGTCATATCCAAGTTCCGAATATGACCTGAAGTCAAATCTGGAAATATCTGGAGTAAAGATACTGAAGAAGGCAAATATCCTGTAGTATCTGTAGTGTATACTTATCTAAGTGTTGAAGCATTTCTGGTGCATATCCTCCGTAATTACCATTGCCGCTGTAGGTACCATAACCGTTCGGCCTGGAACTTCTGTTCGTGGTCCTTCGACTAGTGCTGACGTCACATTTTGTGATTGGCTGTATGTTGGTCTGATAACATGTCAGACAGTGATTGGTCTGGACAATTTTATACTACCATAGAAGAAAATATTATGACGTCTGTTGTAAATGAACAGAGCTGCGAGATAGAGCGAGATTGTATTTGAAATGTGCCTTTATTATTATGATTATTATTTAATTCATGTTCTCTCATAGTTTTTTTAATCCGTGCACCCATTGCTTTATTATTGACAAAACGGACCCGGAAGGGCAACATTTAGCCGTGCTGACAAAATTTTCAGCCACGGCTGAACTTAAACTGGAATAATGAGCAGATTGTGACAACATGTCTTTATAAAAATGACAAAGAATATTGTCAGACACAATGTATGAGGGAAAACTCCTTTAGGTTACAAAAGAGAACGTGAAATGAAAATACATAGAGCCCAGGCAGATGTCATAGTGTGACGTCATACTCAATCGAAAGGACCCGAATGGAAGTTCCAGGCTGAACGGTTTTGGTACCTACACCGTATTTTGTGATACAGCGGGGAAAATAAGTATTGAACACGTCAACATTTCTCTCAAAAAACATATTTCTAATCAGCTATTGACACGAAATTTTCACCAGATGTCGGCATCAACCCAAGTAATGCACACATAGAAAGAAATCCAAACATTTATGTCCATAAATGAAGTTATGTGTAATAAAGTGGAATGGCACAGGGAATAAGTATTGAACACATGAAGAAAAGGAGGGGTGAAAAGGTCTGGCAAGCCAAGAAAGCAGCTGGAGTTTGTCAGTATTCCGAAGGTTAACCTGCCCCCTATTAGTGCAAAGTAATATCAGCTGGTATAGTCCTGATTGATGCCTTTTAAAAAGGTTTCTCACCAGCAAGGTGTTAGACAAGAAACATTGCATGATGGGTAAAAGCAAAGAGCTGTCCAAAGACTTACGCAACCTTATTGTTGCAAAACACACTGAAGGCATTGATTACAGGCGCATTTCTAAACTTCTGAAAGTTCCAGTGAGTACCATTGGGGCCATCATCCGGAAGTGGAAAGAACACGGCATTACCATAAACCAGCCACGGCCAGGTGCTCCTCGCAAGATTTCAGACAGAGGAGTCAGAACAATCATCAGAAGGGTTCTCCAACAGCCCAGGACCACTCGTGGAGAGCTTCAGAAAGACCTGGAATCAGCAGGTACCGTTGTTTCAAAGAAAACAAGAAGTAATGCACTCAACCGCCATGGCCTCCATGCACGCACACCACGCAAGACTCCATTTTTGAAGAAGAAGCATGTTGAAGCTCGTTTGGAGTTTGCGACACAACATTTGGATAAACCCATGACATTCTGGGAGAAGATACTCTGGTCGGATGAGACCAAAATTGAACTCTTCGGATGTCATAAGACACAACATGTTTGGAGGAAAAATGGCACCGCACATCACCCCCAAAACACCATACCAACAGTCAAGTTTGGAGGTGGGAGCATCATGGCGTGGGGCTGTTTTTCAGCATGTGGTACTGGTAGACTTCATATCATTGAAGGAATAATGACTGGAGAAAAGAGAGAAAAGTATCAAGACATTCTTGATCAGAATCTGCTGTCATCTGCCAGGCTGCTGAAGATGAAAAGAGGGTGGATCTTTCAGCAAGACAACCATCCCAAGCACACAGCCAAGGTAACACTCAACTGGTTGAAGAAAAAGAAAATAAAGCTGCTAGAATGGTCCAGTCAATCACCAGACTTGAATCCAATTGAAAATCTTTGGAAAGAACTGAAGATCCGGGTTCACAGAAGAGACCCCCGGAACCTTGAAGATTTGAAGGCAGTTTGTGTGGATGAATGGGCCGAAATCACACCTGAGCAATGTATTCCACTGGTTTCTCCATACAGGAGGAGTCTTGAGGCTGTAATCACCAACAAAGGTTTTTGCACTAAGTATTAAATACATTTCAGGAATAGAAGATGAATAAAATTTGCATTTATGAATATACTATTTGCCAAATATAATAATAAGATTAATTATTAGTTTTTGTTTGAGTCCAAGTTTTTATTATAAAAGCCAACAATTATATATTCAAATTTCAGAGTGAAGCTGGGGTGAATATGATTTCTGATAAATTGTAAACACAAAAAATTCTAATTTCAGTACAATTCCAAAAAAGATGGTTAATTGCTTTTGGATGTTCTTTACAAAAAGGACAGTTAGGATCAATTGTTAATGTATCTTAGCATGAATTGATTAGTGGGGTAAATTTTGTGAATGATTTAAAAAAAACTTCTTTCATTTTTTTTTATTTATCATAGATTGTTGGGTCAAACTCCAGCCTTTTCTCCAAATACTGCCAGGATCAAAATGTCTTCAGTAGTTTCGAAGCCGCAATATTTTTATTTTATTTTTTTTTTATTGAACAAATGCAACATACAAAACAAAAAAGTGCTCGAAGCCGCGATAAAACACGAGGAGAACCTACAACCGTGACGTGTTACCGAGCTCCAGTAAAGTGAAATTTGATTGGTCACGTTCTGCAACGCGATCAGCTGTCGAGTTACAGCGCTCCGCGCCGCCATGACGCAGTCTGTTTGAAAACAATGGCGGCAGCAGCGGTAGGTCTGAAGATGAAGACGGAGAATAAGAATAAAAGTTGACCGTAGGAGACATGGAGGACTGTGTTGCGCGCACACCCTCTAGTAAGCGAGGCCGACCGCTTCCTCACAGCGACCAGACCTCAGAGGATCCGGCGGCAGTGACCCGGCCGAGCCTATAAGTTCAGGTAAAACTTTTGATCTAAATTAACGGGCATGTTTTATATTCGGGGCTTGGAGGCTACGGGGTTATATTTAAACAATTCTGGGGGCTATTTTAAATAGCAAAAATAACCCACATCCTTCCCTGTTTTCAGGAAAGGAGTATTCATCTGAAGCGATATAAACAGAATCACAGAGGCTGGTCGACGTGGAAAAAACCAAGAAGGAGCTACAAGGACACCGAATACGACACCCCACCCCCTCGAAGTTTCCGTACGTATCTTTAGTGTGTATAAATATTTTGTGCTGAAAAACTTCGCTTTTGTATAAAACTTCAAGTAGCCCAGAAACATGTCATCACGTCGAGCAGCGACTTTAACGCGGTAAACAGCAGAGGACGTGACCGTACAGATTCAATGAGTGCGTGGAGGAGGAGGTGGAGGGGGGATCCACGGCACACGTCTGTGCAGAACCGGGGCCTGTGATCCGTATGGATCATGGATCATCCGCGCAGCCTAGCTCTTCCTGGGATTCGGTGTCAGACCGTAAAACCGCATCATCACCCGCGGGACGTCATCACCGCGGACCCACACTTTGATGTATTTATTTAATGTTCCAGGACTGCATATGGTGATTTGAACTATAAACATATTCATCTTTGCTAATAATTATTGTGTATTCTCGTGCGGTTATTGACTAATGTTGGACACCCTGTGCACCATGTCAATTAGGTTTCTTTTAGGTGTTGGGGGCGGCCGCGGCGTCACTCCCTCCCGATTCCCTCCCGTTTCCCCCGCTGCAGCGGCAGACGTCGCCCCCCACCGCCGTGGGGCCTGTGTATCGCGGGCTGCACGGAGACACGGGGGTCCACCCGCAGCTGCGCCCGAACCGCACAGGCCAGGGTCCAAACGTCTCGCTAGGGGCGCCGGAGGAGGGAAAGGAGGGGGGAGGAGCCTGCGGGGCGAGGGGGGAGCGCAGGCGTCCCGATGTCTCTGCACTTCTGTCAAAAGTGGCAGGAAAATATACGTCTATATCTGCGCAACAGCTCTCCATGGGAGCGGGAATTCAGCGCGGCAGGAAACGTCATCCCCCGTTAAGATCCTCACTGATAGCTGACAAGGTAAACGTGTTGTGTTCCGGTCACGCAACACGAAGACACACAAATAAAAGCAGCAGCACGAGTCACTAAAGCAGCCAAACAGACAAACACGTGTTCTCTTTTTTTGCACTTTAAAAAAGGTTGTTCATGTTTAGCCTATGTTGAACCTTTCCTGAGATGTTTTTCTCTTTCTGACCGTCGTCGGAAAACGTTGGCGGATCTTCCTTTGGGGTTCACTTCCCCGTTGGGACCCTCAGCGTGGGTTAATAAAGAATCTATCAGAGTTCTTCTGGGGGACACTTATACACTCGACCTGCTGACACACCAGGGTTTCAGCACATATTCATATTCACTCTACAACAACTATTTAGTTAGTTAGTTGTTCTTTGTTTATGTGTTTAATAAAAAATACTGTGTTCTGATTATTAATTTCCATTGTATTCATTTCCATTATAAGCTACATGCGTTCTTGAGTTTGCCACTCGGCCTCTGGGGGGTTTTGTGTTGGGCAGGTGCCTGTATTCTAGAACATTGGCCAGAACAGCAATGTTACTGTAACCTAACAGACTTCTTCTTTCTTTCAGATTCTTGTCCATCACATACACAAGATCCTCGGAGAGCAGCTCTAGTGGAAGGTCTGGGCAGATGACAAGTATGTTTCTTTCTCACTGTTGTTTTAGGAAACTTGACAAGAACTGCAGTCAGTTATAAGATATTGTCTTTTTTTTTTAGCTTCAGAACACCGCACAATGAGGAGATGACGGCAGCAGTGAAAGATGTGGAACCAAATTGGAGTTTCCACCAAGTTAGAAGTAAGCACCAACATGAAGTTGGATTTACACAACTCACCATAAGTTAGTGATAATGTGAGAGACTCAATGTCAAGTATTCAGTGTTACTTTCTTTTCAGAGATTTTTGGGATAGGATGGCAATTGTATTAGTGTGATAGACAGCTCATTTAGTGTCTTAACCATGTCTTAAGATCAAACACTAAGTTACAATAACGATGTAGCATTGATAATGGATAATTAAGATAAGCCTCTGTGACAGTCTGCATGGCACATTTTGAATATTTCACTTTGGAAACATGTTTGCAATATGTTGACCTCATCTTCTGTACATTTCATATTTCCATCCACTAGGAGCTTGTAATCGAGCTATTGACAGTCTCAAGTGCAAAGAGAGAGAATGGAGATGGAAGCAAGGAGGTCAAAAGGAGGACCAGTCAGCATGATCAGGTGAGTTGTCCTATTTGTGACCTTGTTTCATTTACTCAGGTCATGCATGGTCCAGTTGAACTGTGTATGTGTGTGTGTATATGTATGTATGTTGTTTCCTCTAATTAAAATAGTATTTTCCTTTCCTGTTGGTCCACAGCTCTTCAAAAAGAGGGTCAAAATTGCTGAGAAGATTCTCAATCAAGAGGATCTGTCATATATAAAAGGAGCCAATGCAAACTATGTCAGCGACGAGGAAAGTGAGGACAAACCATCTCATTATCAATTCTCGCCAAAGTGGCGCTCCACTAGGCTAACCAGGGTGATGCTGAAATGCCAAAAAGCCTTGGATGAAAACCGGAAGAGTGGAATTGACCCAAAATTACATATTAGACACTCAGCTGGCTTTACTGAAAGAAACCCACCCACTGCTTTCTGGCAGAAGAGAAAAAAGGATGCATGTTTGTCTGTGGTGTTTGAGTTATTTATTTATTTTGTAATAAAATATTTTTGAGTAATTCCGGTTTTCTGTCACCTTTAATTTTTATATATACTTTTGAGATGACTGGTATCTTGAAATATCCTGACCTCGGATATCACTGGTGTTTGTTCTTCAGATATGTCTGCTGGCCGTATGTTCCAAATCCTAACTTCAGATATGACTAGTATACAGACATCAGGTATTAACAGATATGACATGGATAGAATCTGGAAATATCATGACCTTGGATATCACTAGTGACGCATCTCATATCTGGAGAGAATCTCATCTCCAGATTCTATCAAAATAAAAGTGTCCCATACTCGGAGTTGATATGCCCAGATATGACTAGTATATGAACATCAGATATTAAAAGATATGACATGGATAGAATCTGGAAATATCCTGACCTTGGATATCACTAGTGACGCATCTCATATCTGGAGAGAATCTCATCTCCAGATTCTATCAGAATAAAAGTGTCCCATACTCGGAGTTGATATGCTCAGATATGACTAGTATACGGACATCAGATATTAACAGATATGACATGGATAGAATCTGGAAATATCCTGACCTTGGATATCACTAGTGACGCATCTCATATCTGGAGAGAATCTCATCTCCAGATTCTATCAGAATAAAAGTGTCCCATACTCGGAGTTGATATGCTCAGATATGACTAGTATACGGACATCAGATATTAACAGATATGACATGGATAGAATCTGGAAATATCCTGACCTTGGATATCACTAGTGACGCATCTCATATCTGGAGAGAATCTCATCTCCAGATTCTATCAGAATAAAAGTGTCCCATACTCGGAGTTGATATGCTCAGATATGACTAGTATACGGACATCAGATATTAACAGATATGACATGGATAGAATCTGGAAATATCCTGACCTTGGATATCACTAGTGACGCATCTCATATCTGGAGAGAATCTCATCTCCAGATTCTATCAGAATAAAAGTGTCCCATACTCGGAGTTGATATGCTCAGATATGACTAGTATACGGACATCAGATATTAACAGATATGACATGGATAGAATCTGGAAATATCCTGACCTTGGATATCACTAGTGACGCATCTCATATCTGGAGAGAATCTCATCTCCAGATTCTATCAGAATAAAAGTGTCCCATACTCGGAGTTGATATGCTCAGATATGACTAGTATACGGACATCAGATATTAACAGATATGACATGGATAGAATCTGGAAAAATCATGACCTTGGATATCACTAGTGACGCATCTCATATCTGGAGAGAATCTCATCTCCAGATTCTATCAGAATAAAAGTGTCCCATACTCGGAGTTGATATGCTCAGGACATGAACTTAGAAACAGTCATGTCCGGAGAGTATCCACCGTAGATATCACCAGGTATGGGGTATTTCTGAGGATATCCAGACAAATATATCTCCTGATTCTGGGGGTTTTTGCGCAGTGTGACTTCTCCAGTGCTTTCAACACCATAAAACCATCACTGCTCAGGGGGAAGCTGGAGGGAGCTGGAGTCAACAGTCGCCTGGGTGCATGGACCATCGACTACCTCTCCAACAGGCCACAGTATGTGTGTCTGATGTGGTAGTCTGCAGCACTGGGGTGCCGCAGGGTACCGTGCTCTCTCCTTTCCTCTTTACCCTGTATACAGCGGACTTCACACACAACACTGACAGCTGCCACCTCCAGAAGTTCTCTGATGATACAGCCATTGTCGGGCGGATATCCTAGGGAAACGATCTGGAGTACCTGGAGGTCATCACCAACTTTGTGGACTGGTGTGCTCTGAACCACCTGCACATCAACGCCAGCAAGACGAAGGAGGTGGTGATTGACTTTAGCAGGAAACCACATCTGACTGCACCGGTGAACATCCAGGGCTTGGACATTGAGGTCATGGAGGACTATAAGTACCTGGGTGTTCACCTAAACAATAAATTGGACTGGACACACAACACGAATGCCCTGTACAAGAAGGGCCAAAGTCATCTCCACCTGCTTAGACAACTGAGGTCCTTTGGGGTGTACAGGACACCGCTAAGAACTTTCTATGACTCTGTGGTGGCTTCAGCCATCCTTTATGCAGTGGTCTGCTGGGGCAGTGGAACCTCAGAGAGAGAAAGGAAGAGACTGAACAAGCTGGTCAGACGGGCCGGCTCTGTCCTGGACTGCTCCCTGGACTCCATCGAGGAGGTTGGTGAGAAGAGGATGTTAGCCAAGCTGACATCAATCATGGACAACCCCTCTCACCCACTGTATCAGACTGTTTCAGACCTCAGCAGCTCCTTCAGTGGCAGGCTGCTGCACTCATGATGCAAGAAGGAACGCTACCGCAGGTCCTTCATCCCAGCTGCCATCAGGCTGTTCAACACCAGCCTAAGTAAATAGTTTTATAGTTTTTTTTAGTTTTTTTTATCCACTGTACAAAACTGTATACACAGATTGACCTATGTACTCCTGCACATCTCTTTCCCTGTTTATTTATCAGAACACTCTTGTCTTTGTACAAATTCTTTCAAAATGTGTATCTGTTTAACTCGTCATTACTGTCTCTACATACTTGTGCCAAACTTCATGCTATTGTGACAAGGAAATTTCCCATTCGTGGGATTAATAAACAAATCTAATCTAATCTAATCTAAAATCCTTTACAAATCTGCAATAGTACAAGGCAAGGCCAATAAAACGTGGGAGTGGGCCATGCATGTACCTTACAGACTTTGTCTGGGTCGGTGGCCACCCTGTGCTCTGACATAAAATGACCCAGGTATACAACTTGATGGCGAAAAAAGGCAGCATTTGGTGGGTTTAAGCTTTAGATTTGCTTGCTTAAGTCTGTGAAACACTTGACCTAGCCTCTGTAGCATCTCAGGGACATCCTTTGCTATCACAATGACATCATTGAGATAAACATGACAGGTCTCCCGCTGCATGCCAGCCAGGTCAAGGTCCATTAAATGCTGGAATGTTGCGGGTGCGTTGCACAACCCAAAGGGCATTACATTGGATTCAAAAAGACCATTTCGAGTGCAAAAGGAAAGCGGCATGGCGGGCTCGTGATGAGAGTTTAACTTGCCAGTATCCTGAGGCGAGATCAAAGATGCTGAACCACTTTGCAGTGGCAAAGTGGGTGTATTGGATGCGTGGCAGTGGGTATGCATATTTGATGGTGCGGTCGTTGAGTGCCCTGTAATCAACACACAAACAATAATTTCCATTTTTATTATGCACCATTGGTCTTGCCACCCGCAGCCATAGCAGCATCAAACTTTGTAGACTCTCTCTGATCTGGCAGTCCGCACACTGTTGTTTCTCATTAGCCATCTGACGAGGAGGTTGCTTCACTCGAGCACCAGACCGTGTTATGATGTCATGCTGAACAAGGCTGGTGCGGCCCAAGTCATCCGGCCCCCTGGAAAAAACACTTCCATATACACAGTAACAAGACTGTTAGCTGGGCCTTTTCATTGTCATTAAGATGGAGGTAACTTTGGGCATAAAGCTCCTGGAGATGCTCTGGGACTGCAGGCACTCCCAAGCAAGGAGTTGTGGGCAGGTTGACTGCCACTGGATGGAGAAACAGTCTCTGCTGGCTGGAGAAGGCTTACAATGGCACTTCCTTTAATAGTCACAGGTTTGTTGCCAGGGTTAAAGAGGCGCAGCAGCACAACTTTGATGGACTGAGCATCAACCAGTACCCTGGCAAGGAGAACTTTATGCTTTTCAACAAAGCCTCCAAACTTTACAGTCCCCTTGACCAAATACTCTTGGCCAGGCTCTACCACTACAGTTCGGGCAACCCTCGGAGCATATTATCTTGGAGAAGCCTCTTGTTGAAAGTAAGGAACCTCTTCACCTAACAAAACAATGTGGTGCTTACCAATATCAAGGCAGGCTTTAGCTTGAGTGAGGAAGTGGTGACCCAGCAATACCTCAGCGCCAGCTATGTCTGCAAAAAGGAAGTTTACTTCCACTTGACAGCGGATGATGTTGGCAGGAAGCTGGGTCTCACCTAGCACTGGCACGTCCCCAGGTCCCACCTCAAGTAAAGTCTCTACAACAGATGGAGTCAGTGGAGGCCTCGCATCAAAGTGAATGGTGTTAAAATGGTGTAAAGGTAACATGCTTCTCCGAGCTCCACTGTCCAAAACTGCACACACCTCCAGTCCATACATGCTCATGCAAGCCACTTTGGGCATTGAGATGGATGACTGTGGGCTTTGACCTTTCACCTGGAGCACTTGGGCGTGACTGTAGTAGTCTTTCTTGGAGAAGACGAGCACAGACGTTGATTGTGGCCCCACCCACCACAATTATGACAGCAGATATCTCCCTTTCTAAAGTTGTTGCGCTACCTTGGTATGCCAGCCGGAGCAAAGGGAAAACTCAGAGTAGGTGAGGGGTTTGGTGGAGGTAAAAATGGAGCAGCAACAGTCTAGCTTTTCTCCCTGCCGACAACGGTGTGGGGTCCATGTTCGGGGATGTTACAAGCCCCTTGCTGCCTTAGGGTTGTGACATAGGAAGCAGCCCTTTTTGTGATCTAATGGTGAGGAGTTATCTCATGAACTTTTGCTAAGGTGGGTGGGCCATTTTTCTAAAGGTTACTGGATTATATCACCCAGACCATTGGTGAAAACTTCCATAGCTATAGCATCTTGTTTGGCACTGATCGGTCACCATAAGCTACAGCTACTTTCCCATAAATGTCATCCCTGAACATGTGAAGAGGCTCATCAGCCCTGCGAACTCTCTGCCTCAGTTCCACTGCTGCCGCTGCAGCATGATCTGAAGAAGGTCAATAAGCAGTTTCCAGTTCGTCCAGCAGGTGGCGATAATCCCACCTGGCTGAGCTCGGGTTTTGGTGGATGAAGGCTCCTGCTGGGAGGCAGAACTTTAGCTGGGCTGCCATTGTCTTTTCAGACTAGTGATTAGCCTCTGCGCTAATCACTAAGGAACAGGTCTGACTGTTAGGAACTTTCTCTCTTGAATCGCAGTCCTCCTCGCTGTCCGAAGGAGAAGGTTTCACCCCAGACATAAAGCAGCTCTCTGATAAATGTCCATATTCAATGGTTTCATATGGACGGAGGCGAAGATGCTGCATGGGGAGTGTGCATGTAGTCTGTTTGGACTGGGCTGGTGTGCTAAGCTTAAACTTTTCCATGTGGCAGGGGGAAAATGGGTTTGAAGCGGGATACTGTTATTTAAATGTCATAGTAGGAGCTGAACGCCAAGCACCCAGACCCTCACCGGGGCTATAATTTTGACTTTTAGCCTCGACAACGGGGTTTGTGCTGGGAGACTGAGCGGGGCTGTGCAAATAGTTCTCCTCCCTTAGCTAGTGAGCTTGCATTAGCAGCGCAGCTTTCAACACAGAAAAGGGGTTATGATGTTCACATCTAGCCTGAGCTTTGCTTTTATGGATATTCAGTGTTCCATGTTCCTCCTCTTGAACATTGGCTAGTGACATAAATTGACTAGAATATGTAGTTTTATTATCCCCATTGGCATCGTGGGACTTGTGAGCGGCTGCCATTATAATTTGTCGTTTTCCAGTAGTTAGAGGTCGGCTACAGTCACTTGGTTTCAAAAGTTTATGATCCTCTTATTTTATTGTCTTGACTATTAATGCTCACCACTCTGTTAACAAATGAGAGTTGCTTTGTGGTCGCCAGTGTTCAACCTTTCCTGCGATGACTCTTTTTCCTTTCTGACCGTGGTTGGATAACGAAGGGGAGATCCTCTCCAGGGCAGAAGGCGGAGGTTTCTTCAGGGATCACTTCCCTGTTCGGACCCTCTGAGCCTTCAGAGCGGGTTAATAAAGAATCAATAACAGTTCCTCTGGGGGAAACCTTTCTTTATTACGGTTCTCCTTCACTCTGTAACACAAAACATGAACGCGCACCCCCAACACACTCTCTTCCTACACATGCACACGCTGATAAACCGGTTTAAGCAGATACACATACTCATTATACAACAGGAGTCCCCAAACTACGGCCCATTTGACCCGGCCCCCTGAACAGGACAAGAGAGGGACCCTTTTTTTTTTACAATATAATTTTGGTATAAAATTACCATATAAATTCTCGTGGACCATAGGCTGTCCACGAGATCGAGACTCATGGACGCATGGAAAACTGAATCCCTGGTTTTGTTTCACGTCAATAAAGCTTAGTATTTGTTCTGACTATTGAAATGCATTTTCTCTGTTCACAGATGTATGGCAGGCTGAAAAGGCTAATAAAGTGAGTCAGTTGTTCAATTTATTTGCAGGTAAAACTTCTGCAAATGTGTTGAATACAAAAGAGCCATTCACTGTTACTTTGTACTTACAGTACAGACCAAAAGTTTGGACATACCTTCTCATTCAAAGAGTTTTCTTTATTTTCATGACTATGAAAATTGTAGAGTCACACTAAAGCCATCAAAACTGTGAATTAACACATGTGGAATTATATACATAACAAAAAAGTTTGAAACAACTGAAAATATGTCATATTGTAGGTTCTTCATATTAGCCGCCTTTTGATTTGATTACTGCTTTACACACTCTTGGCATTCTCTTGTCACAGTAAACCACTGCTGTCTCAGTGGGCTCGGATCCATTGGGCGGTAACTGTGGGGGCACACGCGGGCGATCCGGGCCTCAATATCACTCCAGTGGGCCGGAGTGGTCTTCTGCCGGGGACTTGATGCGCGGTTGGGCAAGTAGGGACTTTCTGTTGACAGACAGAATTTCTGCTCAGTGTATTTAAACACGCATGTGGAGTGACATATGTATTAGGGGTGGGCTGCCTGGGCATAGCTGCTCCTTGTGACATATTTGAGTTGTTTGTTATCGTGAGATACACACTATGAGGCAGTGATGTACAAGTGGTTGAAGTACAAGGCTAATGGCGGGTCTGTGTACTAATCAAAGCCTTTTCAAACAACGTTGGTCATCCTGACTCATCAATATTACATGGTGTCAGAAGAAAAGACTTATGAAAAAAAAAGGAAATGGCGCAGTTTCAACCACTACCGAATCTGAGTTTACATGGCGGAGAGCTGGAGAAACTGGGGTCAGCGTTTTGAGCTTTTCTGTATAACCAGTGGCAAAAAAAAGTCCGAAAAGGTGCAATGTGCAACTTTTTTTTACGTCGCAGGTGAAGAAGCGGTAAAGGTATAAAATACTTTTGAATTTGGAGACAACGAGGAAGACAAATTTGAAGTGCTGAAAAAGAAGTTTAAGGACTATTGTGAACCTAGAAGAAATGTCATTTACACACGGCACGTTCTTCACATAAGAGCATAGAAACAGGAAGAAACCATTGATGCATATGTCACAGATTTAAGAAACAAAGCTTAGGACTGTGAATTCAAAGATTTACACAATTCCCTGGTATGTGACAGAATTGTGTGTGGCATTACGAAAGACCAAGAAAGAGGCAGATTACTCAGAGAAGCAGATCTCACACTAGAAAAGCCATTAATATCTGCCGTGCCAGTGAAATAACGACCAGCCAAGTGAAAGCTCTTACTAAAGAAGCAGAAGTGAATAGATTAATGACAAAAGAAAATTAAAGCTACAAGTAGCATTTAGCGTTCCCGAGCACATGCGACCGCCTGGCACGGGCGACCGCCCCGTGAGCGACACCCTGCTCGAGCGACGCCCTGCTTGAGCCGTTTCATGTTGTTCTTCCCCCTGCATTCTGGAGCGGCAAGCATGACAGCATCCTGTCGGTGGGGGGTGGGGGCTGTAAATCTGTTGGCTTTAAGGACTGAGACTTTTGCATATATTATAAAAAAATTCTTAAACCGGAGCCTCGTTTAGATCTGCTCATTTTCTCATCAAGAAGAAGAAGGCACTTTCGGATTAATAAGTTGTCAAACAAGCAATGATGATAATTACTAACACTGTACCTATAGATGTGAAAAATGGAACTGATCTCATTTCCACTACAATGTCTAGATAAGTGTCAGCTATGTCTGATAATGTGGCCGATGGTTGATTGATATTAAATTTCCTTAGGGATTATTAAAGACTTTATTCTATTCTATTCTATTCTATTCTATTCTATTCTATTCTATTCTATTCTATTCTATTCCATTCTATTCCATTCTATTCTATTCTATTCTATTCTATTCTATGCTATTCTATTCTATTCTATGGTTCTCCATCTGTGTCTAAGTTATATAAAAGCATTGTTTTTATATTTAGAGCTCTAAGCAACCAAACAGTTGCCCATATAAAAGATCTTTTAAATTTGTGCACTTCTAGCAGGTCTCTGAGTACATATGACCAATGTATGGTGGATGTTCAGAGAACACTGTAAAAGTGGCTTCATTGTTCTGGAGTTCTTCGTTTCACCCTCAGAAGAGCTGACTTGGTGATTTCTTTTAAATAGCTGCTAAAAACATATTTTTTTAAAATTGCAATTTCTAATTTGTGTTTTACATTTTGTGTTTATTTTTTTTGCTTTTGTTGGGAAACATTTGTTATTTGTTTGGTGCTTAAAGGGGCTACATATATACACATCATTTTTTAGAGACATTTGTTATCAGTTGTGTTTGTTGGTGTTGTAGTTTAATTTCATTGGATGTATAGAAAGGGAAAAGAAGTTGCAGCATTGATTATAAAAAAAGCATATAAGAGATATCTATTATCCTATGTTACATGTGTAGGAGGTAAGTGAGGTTAGGGTTTGTTTTGGAGCATATTCATATGTTTTGTTTGTAAAAAAAAAAAAAAAAAAAAAAAAGATAAACTGTTAACTTAATTGCATTTTGGATGAATACAAATTTGGTGAGTTTGTGGGTATGTTAAAGGCCTCAAAAAAGCGATTCTTCCGGCAGAATAATAATAATAAACCTAACAGATACAATAGGGTCCTTGCACTATGTGCTCGGGCCCTAATAAAGGAACATTTTAACCAGTGAAAGCAGAGCTTAAAGAAATACACTGCAACACATGTGGACTCAAGCAAACAGTTAAAAAATGTCCTGCATTTGGACAATCATGCAACTTGTGCAAGAAAAAGAATAATTTAGCTAAAATGTGCAGATCACAAGTCCAAAGATAGCAGCAAGGAAAGAAAGCGCATGGAGCAGTGAGAAAGTCAAAATGATATGTTTCTGGGAGCAGTAAAAACAGAGGAAAAAGTAATTACTGTGATGGATTCTGGAGATGCAAACACTGAGATTTGTACAGTGGCCGTCAGGGCTCACACTACTAAAAAAAGTAAAAACGCAACGGCATTACCCGAAACACAACAAAATTACCCGCAAGGCAACGACATAACCACAGCATTAGCATCAACCTCAGCACAACGGAAATGAGGACTTTTTTTTCCTACTGGCGGAAAAAAAAATCTGTTTCAAACTATTTGGTGCAACTGAGTTTTAGTGCCACCAAAAAAAAGTAAAATTACGAAATTTTAAACTGTAAATTCACGAGAAATAAGCTTATAATTTTACACGATTAGAGGGGAAGTAAGCCAGCAAGTGAACGCCGCGCAGCATTAGAGCAGACAGACTAAACTTAGTTGAACAGGTGAGCTGAATGTTTATTGATAACGTTCCAAATATTTGGAAGCTCATTTGTTTGATTAATGATTTATTTATGTTTTATTTATTGATGGGTGGTTTGCAGGATCTCTACAGCCTGATGAAGCCTTCGCTTCATTGTTGTGGATGTGCTGGGGGACCACGTCAGTCCTGCGTGTGTGAGAGGAGGAAGAAGCACGTGCAACGAGAGAGAGGGGGTTGGGGGCGCGGAGCGGAGGAGTGTGCATTTATATTGTGTGTTGGGAGGACGGAGAACCGTAATAAAAAGGTGTCCCCCTCCAGAAGAAGTGTTTGGAGTCTTTATTAACCTGCTCTGGAGGCTGAGGGTCCGAAAGGGAAAGTGAACCCCGAACGAGGATTCGCCTTCAGCCCTGGAGAAAATCTCCCCTGCGTTTCCGACCACGGTTGGAAAGAAAAAAAGAGAAGTCATCACGCAGGAAAGGTTCAACAGTCCCTGCAGCTGTCCACCTGAATCCTTTCTTCCTCCATTAAAGACCAGGGGCCTCATTTATAAAACTTTGCATAGGATTTGCATCAGAAGTGGTGTACGGATGAAACATAGGACGTGCGTACGCACAGAAATATTCTGATTTATAAAACCGTGCACATGTACATCCTACGGATTTTTCTCTTAATAAATCACAATCAATTCTAAATTTAGCGCAGCTTTTGCGGCTTCATGACACGCCTATAGTTGCCCATAAATAGTCTGTGAAACGCCCGCAAGTTCATTTTCATTGATCGCGAAATCATGGCAAACACAGAGAGGAAATAAAAAAAAACGTAACTTCACTTAAAGTGTGGATGCCATGCTTTGAACAACTTTGTCAAATAAGATTCTATTGATACCAATAGTTCGCGTCGAAAAAAATCTGAAGCATATGAATAATAGACATCTTTCGAAGGAATCAGAGATTTGAATTTGCCGCTAAGAGCGCAGGCTGGAAGTGACCCCGATATGACCTGTGACGTCACGAAAGGCATTGACTTCCGTAGTTCCGCTTCGGACAGCAGGTAAACAAAACAGGTAGTCTTCGTTTCTCTCGTTAATCATCGTTAATTCTCTGTTAATAATCAACATGCCAAGTCGTTGTGTGGCAGCTGGATGTAGCAATACATCTAGTGAAAGTGTATCTGTGTATAAATTCCCAAAACAAGAAAAGCTGCTGAAACAATGGACAAAACAAGTTCAACGCACGAGGGCGAAACCGAAGCCCTCGAGCAAACCGAACGTACTTTCCTGGAAATAAAGACCTGATCTCTATGGACAAATCGCTTTCTGGATGAAAAAATTGTCTGAAATCGGCAAATTTTAGCTTTATTTTCTATATTTCTCTGCGGATCGCTTCATCTATGGTCGCGGCCATCTCTCGTCTACCCGGCCTAATTGACCAATGACGGGACGTTTTAGTTGCTTTCGGATGCGTCAGCGGCTCTGATTGGCTCTGTCTGTACCACGTGGTCAGCGTGACGGATCCCCTAGAGACCAAAACTGGCGGACACACGCTAAACTTTCACAAACAAATCTGAAGAGTTTGCGATCAATAATGCGGGCATCGTCATTATTGAGCGTGGTCACGACCTCAGTTGTGAGAAGACGATAAAAAAAACAAATTTAAGTGGTCTTGGCTGGAAGACGGTAGCATCACTCTGTGCTTCGCTATCGGTGCTAGCCATGTTGTCTGCCTTTCGTTACGTCACAAACAGGGCGGCGCGAATTCGGCGGAATGCGTGAAGCCGGCGGCCGTCCTCGTTGTTTATATCGCGTTTTTCGCTATTTATTCTTTTTCGAAAAATATTAAAAACAATCGCAACATGAAATAGAGACTATTTACTATATTTTGGCTTATTAAAATAGGCCATGTCACCCACACTTTAATGTGAAGTAGAAATTATCATTGGCGAGGTGGAAAAGAAGAGAAAAATGTTGTTTGGAGGGCACAGTGTGGGCATTAATAATGCCAAAAAGGCACTTGAGTGGCAAACGGTGGCAGACGCAGTGAATGCTGTAGCCTCACAACCTTGGACCGTGGCCGAAATAAAAAAAAATGGTCGGACATCAAAGTCGAGGCAAAAAAAACGTCTAGCGCTCCATCGCCAGAGTGCGTCTGCCACGGGTGGGGGAAAGGGGACACCGGAGCTGACCCCTCTTGATGAAAGACTGGCGGCAATTATTGGGGAATCCCTATTAAGTGGAGTGGTGACTGAGGCGGAGGGGGACACGGCACGCCAGATGCCCAAAAGCCCGCAGAGGTCCAACAGGACAGCTCAAGGAAGTCGGAACGGCTCATAAGCCACTTGTCCTCGTTTGCCTGCAAGTCTTCTTGCTGTCTAAAGATGAGTTCACTCCGAATTCTTCCATTTGCCACATCTTCTAAGAGCGCAAGATCAGCCATTGTTTGTATTGATCAGCCATTACGCATTGTGATGGGGCATTTTATTTTCATCCATTTAATTGCATCTGACAAGCTACAGATGTCGGTAATAATCGACGTGGTAATGGGAAATTGTTCAGCGCAAATGTAATTTCTTGTTGCTTTCTGAATGGTTGAGACAAACGCTATACATTGTCTTATCAAAAATAAAACAAACTAAAGGCATATGCATGAATACCATAATTCCGTAGCTTATGAAGAAATGTTTTACTATGAAAACAACTTTCCCCAGTTGACAATTAATCTATCTATCTATCTATCTATCTATCTATCTATCTATCTATCTATCTATCTATCTATCTATCTATCTATCTATCTATCTATCTATCTATCTATCTATCTATCTATCTATCTATCTATCTATCTATCTATCTAATTGCACCTATATCTGCTCCTCCAGACGGACACATTGACGTGAATATCAGTTTTGTACATTATTTCGTTCTGTTAACTATATTATTTATGAGGATGAATAGCCCTGTGGCTAGGGGTCAAAAAGAATACTACCAACGTATTCCCTGCGTGTTGTAAAAGGCGATTAAAAGGGACGGAGCGAGAGGACTGGGAATCCTCTCCTTTGTAACTAGATTCCTAAATACGGACAGGGCAGAGTTGGGAAGGGGAGGTTACCTCCCCTAACCCTTAAGATTGGGTCCTTGAATGTGCAGGGGTGTAGTACGGATGGAAGCAAAAGAGATCTGATTGGAAGGAGGGGAATGAGCGTGTTAGCACTGAGTGAGACAAAGAAAGGGAAGGGTGAGTTTGTGTTTGGAAGTGTGAGTGGGAGAATGTCGGGTGTAGAGAGCGGGAGAGCAAGAAAACGTGTGGCTTTGCTGGTGAGCTGTGAGGTGAGACGATGTGTGGTTGAATGGAAGGAGGTTTCACCGAGACTGATGTGGGTGAAAGTGAAATTTCTGAAGGAGTTGTGGGCGTTCGTGAGCGCATAAGGTCCTGGCAGTGAGAGGAATGAAGTGGAGAGAGCGACCTTCTGGAACGACTTGGATGAGTGCTTGCAAGGATTTGGAGCAAATGTACTACCACCTAACATGAACTCCGCCAACATTATCCTTCTTCTAAAACCAGATAAAGACCCCACGAGTCCTTCAAGCTATCGCCCCATTTCTTTAATCAATGCAGTTGTAAAAATTATCTGCAAAGCACTAGCACAGAGAATAGAAAAAGTCACTCCTCACATAATCCACTTTGATCAAACTGGATTCATCAAAGGCAGACACTCGGATGACAATGTCCGCAGACTCGTTAACATAATAAGCCAGGAAATGAACATACTATCATTGGATGCTGAAAAAGCCTTTGATAGAGTAAATTGGAAGTTCCTCATTGCTGCCCTCCATAAGTTTGGGTTTGGAGAATCATTCATCAATTGGATCAAAATATTATATTACAACGCCAATGCATCAGTTAGAACTAATAAACAGACTTCCAACAGGTTCTTTCTTGGAAGAGGAACTAGGCAGGGTTGCCCACTCTCCCCTTCTCTTTTTGCAAAATTTATCGAGCCTCTAGCTGCAGCAATAAGACAGAATGAGAGCATTAAATGAATTAAAACCAAACACAGCCATCATAAAATTAGTCTATATGCAGACGACATATTACTGTTTTTAAGTAATTCACGTTCTGTAGATGAAACAGCAACAACCATTAATGAATTCTCCTCCATATCAGACTACTCCATTAATTGGAATAAATCTGTTTTATTACCACTGAACAGTAATGTGGAGCAAGGACTCACAATACCAGTTAAATCAGGCAATATCAAATATCTAGGTATTTATTTTTCCCCCAAAGTATCAGAACTGGTGCAGTTAAACCACACCCCGTTACTGAAAAGCTTACAGGACGATCTAACATGCTGGGTTAACCTGCCTCTGTCCCTCATGGGCACAGTAGCAACAGTTAAAATGAAAATCTTACCTAAAGTAAATTATCTCTTCTCGATGATTCCCATACAACCGACACTAAAATGGTTCAAAGCATTAGACTCATCCATATCAAACTTTTTATGGAACAACAAACCTGCAAGAATTAGTCTAAAAACTTTAAAATCTGCAAAAAGCCGTGGAGGCTTAGAATTACCTAACTTCCACAAGTACTTTCTTGCAAATAGATTAAGATACATCTTAAAATGGTTAAAAGATAATCCAGAAACCAACTCATGGTTAGACTTGGAGCAGGCGTTATGTGGGAAGATTAACCTGTCAGATCTACCGTTTATTAGCCAAACAGTTAAAAAACAGGATTGTTTCAAAAGTATTAATATAAACAATTAATACTTTTACCATAAGCAAAAAGATGATACACTTCCCAGTTTGGCAAGCAGGGGGCATGACGTTACTAGAGCACTTAATTATTGACAGAAGATTCATAACTCCCCAGGAACTAGAAGACAAACATGGAATAAATAACTTCTTGGAATATCAGCAACTCATTCATTCATTTTCTTATCCGTTTTTTCCCTTTCGGGGTCACGGGGCTGCCGGAGCCTATCCCGGCTACTTATGAGCGAAGGCAGGGGACACCCTGAACAGGTCGCTAGTCTGTTGCAGGGAAGAATTTCAGCAATCACACAGCCATTCACTCTCACACTCACACCTAGGGACAATTTAGAATTGCCAATTAACCTATGAAGCATGTTTTTGGACAGTGGGAGGAAGCCAGAAACCCCGGAGAAAACCCACGCATACACGGGGAGAACATGCAAACTCCACACAGAAAGGTCCCCCATTGATGTTGTTTTTCATGTCCCCCAGCCGGGACTTGAACCGGAGGCCTTCTTGCTGTGAGGCAAGAGCGCTAACCACTGCGCCACCGTGCAGCCCATATCAGCAACTTAAGTCTATTATTACTAAAAAGTTTAAATACAGAGACAACGATTTAAAGCTACCAGAGGTAGTTACCTTTTCAATGAACAAAACTCTCTCCAAAATATACAAACTTTTATGTAATTTAGATAATAATATTTCACTTCCAATAACAAAATGGGATGCAGATTTGAGCATCAGCACAGATGGAAACTTTTGGTCAGAACTTTGTCTAAACACCTTTAAACTGACAAAAAGTCCAAATTTGCAGCTAATCCATTTCAAAACTCTTCACAGGATTTACTACACTGGACAGAGGTAGAGAGAGAGAGGTAGAGGGTGTGTGGATCAGGTGTTTGTTGTGAGACAGGTGTGTGAAAAGTTTTTGGCTAAGGGAAGGGAGGTGTTTTGGGCATTCATGGATTTAGAGAAGGCGTATGATAGGATTGATAGAGAGGCGTTGTGGGTTGTGTTGAGTATGTATGGTATTGATGGTAAATTGTTGGAAGGTGTGAAGAGTTTTTATAGAAACAGTACAGCGTGTGTGAGAGTGGGAAATAGCATGAGTGAGTGGTTTCCTGTGAGGGTTGGTCTGCGTCAGGGATGCGTGATGTCTCCATGGTTGTTTAACGTGTATATGGATGGCGTGGTAAAGGAGATGAATGAAAGGGTGCTAGGTATGGGTGTGAGCATTGGTGAATACTGACGGCAGCGAATGGAGTGTGAATCAGTTGCTGTTTGCAGATGATACTGCACCAGTGGCTGACTCAGAAGAGAGCTTGGCACGTCTGGTTGAGGAGTTTGGAAGGGTGTGCGACAGAAGCAAGTTGAGAGTGAATGTGGAGAAAAGTAAGGTGATGAGGTGTACGAGGTTAAAGGGTGAACGTAGACTGAATGTGGCATTAAATGGGAAGTTGTTGGAAGAGGTAGAGTGTTTTCAGTATTTGGGGTGGTGTGTCTGTATGGATGGTGGAATGGGAGGAGAAGTAGAGTTTAGAATGAACGAAGTACGAAAGCTATGGGGGGGATGAAGAGAGTGTTTGAATGTAGGTCACTGGGAAAGGATGCGAAAATGAAATTGTATGAGGGTGTGGTGGTGCCTGCAGCGTTATATGGGGCTGAAACATGGAGTCTGAAAGTGGCTGAAAAGAGGAAGCTGAATGTAGTTGAGATGAAATGTTTGAGGAGTATGTGTGGTGTGACGCGTATGGATCGTGTGAGAAATGAAGTTATCCGAGAGAGAACTGGTGTGATGCGAGAGTTGGCTTTTAGAGCAGAGCAAAAGGCACTGGGATGATTTGGACATGTGGAAAGAATGGAAAGGGAGCGTCTGGTGAAAAAGGTATATGAATCTGATGTGAGTGGAGTGAGAATGAGAGGAAAACCGCGAATGGGATGGACAGAGGGTGTAAACAGAGCGCTAAATGCAAGAGGGATGACTGTGGTGCAGGGGAGAGAGGCTGCTCAGGACAGGGATGGGTGGAGAGAGTTTGTGTATGAATGAATGAATAGATGGGTGTGGTAGAGGTCTGGTTTTGGTATGAAGCGGCAAGGGAAAACCAGCCATTGGCAGAGGCCCTGCTGTGGAGGTGCCCACACTGGACTGTGCAGCTGACCCTGGTGCAGTGTGGTGTGGCTTAGACCAGGCCTAGACCAGTCACACACACGCACACACACACGCACTGAAGGAGGAGGGTTTGGGGAAGAGAAGGAGGGAGTTAAAATTGTGTGCCCTGTCTAGGCTACCCCACCTTGGTGGGACACAGCCTGGGTATATAGATAGATAGAATTGCACAACATGCCAATATTGGAGAACATATTTCACTTTTCTTTTTGCAAAAATGTGTTCATTTGAATTTCTGTTGTAATTTTTGTTTGATTTTTTTTGTTTGTTTCACTGCTGATCGATCAAACGGGTGTTCGTGTAGGCTGTTAGTTGTAAGACTTGCTTTGTGAAGTCTTCATGTTATTTATGAGAGGCAGTATTGTCATTTTCTCTTTCACTTTCACGTGTTTCTTCCATCTGCCGGCGGTGTCGCCATTTCTCATTTCACCCATTTTTGTGTGTACGCCTGGGTCAGAGCTTGCGTGAAAGACCGCACATTTTGCCATCAAGTTTGCTTTTTATAAATATCAATTATTGCGTAGAGAGTGGCGTACGCCTTCATTTGTGCGTACGCAACGTTTATAAATGAGGCCCCAGTTCTCTACGTTTGTGTGATGCTTCCGTCTGAGGAGCAGCACTTTTTGGGATTGTCAACGTTCTAATGCTAATATAACAGACTATTTTCAGTTTTATGCTGAAACGGGACATTTCATCTGGAGGAGGGGGTGTATGTAACACTGTTTACTTCCTCATTGGTATTCAGATGACAGGTTCATGACGTAAGGTGACAGATGAACTTAAGAGTGTGTACATGAAAAGGAGAATAAAGGCTGCAGCGGTCCTCTACACCCAGACGTGTCTCTGAGCTCCTTATTTTACAAATAAACTCCGCTTTACAGACACCGAACCCCGGAAAGACGGCTCCACTAAAAGTAATTGGATGTTGAGTCGCCAAAAGGTTCTGAATCTCTTTGTTTTTTAAACCTATCCAGAAATAAAGCTTCACCAAAGGCTCCACATAATCTATGACTTTTTTCTTGTAAATCTACGAGATTTTAAATCGTAAATTTACGAGATAAAAACTTGTAAATTTACGAGTTTTTTTCTAGTAAATTTACGACTTAAAAGTCGTAATTAAAAAAAAGACAAAGAGCGTTAGAGACAGATGTCACTATGTGGAGAGCTGGATAAATTTATATTTTTAGACAAATGTATATTTTTAAGAAATTATGTTATCTAGTAAGAAAACACCCTAATCTTGTCCAAATATCATGTAGCTCTCAGGAGCTCTGTGTAGTTTGAAACAGAATTATTTTATTTCCGCCACTTGGAAAAAAAAAGTTCTCATTTGCATTTTGCTGAGGCTATTGCTAATGCTGATGTTATTCCCAGCCAGGATGCAGATTGCAGCCTTTCCCGCATTGATACATTTTATGCTCATGCTAACGTTTTTTTTTGACAGCTTTAGCTTTATGTTGCTTGAGATAAAAAATAATAAAACAACAGCGTTTTTAAAATTTTGCCTCCATCAGTTTGGGTCCAATGGGAGCCACACCTTCATGCACCACACCTGAAAATAATCAGATAAACATCCATACAAAGATCCACAAACACAACGAATTCCCACTCTGATACAAACAAGATACACTGAACAAAACAAAATATGCCCACAGCCGTAACACAATTGAATCGGTGAATTCACATTGGCCCAAGTCCACATTTTTTCAAAATAGAGATTTTTTTTATGGTCTTCAAGGGAAAAAATATCTGATTATGTGCAAAATTATAAAATTATAAAAGTGAAGTGCTTTATATTATAGCATTTGTAAGCTATGAACTGGTGCTAAATCTGGGTAAAGTATTAATCATTTGGTGTAGCCTCCCTTTAAACTATACAATTAAAATAATTTCCTGGAAAAACCAACTTCTTGGACTTGGGCCCTTATTGAATTCACCAATTCAGTTCAATTACTTGCACAGCTTTAAGAAATCCCAAAATTAATTCCAACTTCAACTCTGACTTAGGTTTAATGATGCAACAAAAGTCCTTGAGCTTTTTGATCTTTATGAAAATCCATAGACTGTTAATGCAAAGAGACACAAAAAAACATGTTCACTACTAAATCAGTACTGGTGACTCAGTGACTGTAGGTCTGAATTTATACCTTTTATGTGTGTAACAAACTTGACAGGTTTAGTATTGCATAAGCTATGGGACTGTTCATCTACTCTTTAAAAAAAGAATTGCAGCAGGTAGCTCAAGAACTTTCTCACATACCTTATTTTGCTAGCACATTCTGTTGTGAAAGGTCACGTCTTGATGTCATTTGTATTCACAAAGAAACACACATGCTTTTGTACGCACACATTTTCTGGGCGACTCTGAGGGTCTCTGGTAGCTGAACAGATGTGGGCAGAATATATATATGTAGACAGATCCCCCTTTCTGACCTGAACTTGCACTTCCTGCTTTGAAAGCTAATACCCAGAGAGAACAATCGCAGTCTGTGCCTCCGCAACACACACACCACATCCAAGCATTTGCAGTTGCACAAGGTACAAACACCCAAAAACAGACTCACACAAAGAAGTGTTGTGTTCAAAAGAGGTGGAAGTGAGAGTGAAGTGTAACTCTCCCAAGAGGTTCCCCTCATATCTTTTCCTTCAAGTAAACAGACGTTCACTATTTAGCGGTTTGAAATTGACGGTTTTCTACTTGCATGTTGTTACAACATTTACGGAAGGGGTTTCGAAACTTTTGCAAAGAAGGCCAGATTTGGTGAGTTGGCAATATGTACTGGCCAACCAACCATTTGGCCTGCATTCTTATTAACTTTTATTATTAACTGGGGATGCAAGTTTATTTATTTATCTAGCTAGTGAATGGTAATTCATACTAAATGAAGTTTTTTTTAAGGTTCTTTAATAATTTTATATGTTACACTTTTATAACTTGTTATAAACACATCAATGCATGCCTTGTTATATTTACCCACATGGAGCTCCAGACCAGTTGAAAACAGTTAGGGGAAGCTTCAAAGACCTAATCAGTATTTTTCCAATGGAAAACAAAGCTATAAATTACCTCATTGTCAGGAGCAGAGGTGGACGCAGAGGAGACTGACCTCTCAGGACTTAGCTTTTGTGAGGAAGAGCATGGACGGTGTAAATGCCTCTGAGGGGTCTCTCCTGTCCTCAGGGACTACATTTGTAATCCATTTTACGGGTCTTTGTCTGTCATGGTCGCGACCCAGAGTACTCTGTACATCTTTGGTCCAACTTTTTATGAAAAGGATTAAATTCCAATTTAGGTTTTTGGTCAATTTCTTCCTCATCAATGGACACAAAGGGGTTAGCTCACACTAGCTAGCTGGCTCAATAAATAAATAAATGTTTTACACTTTGGAAGATAAAGTTTAAAGTGTTTGATTATATTTTCTTATCACTATGACCAGGCATTTTAATCTTTTTTTTTCCAATCATTTTTAAAGTTTCAAAGTAATCAAAGTAAAAGCTGTCAAGTAAAGACATTGTACAAATATGATAGAATGTTTAAGCTACGTTCACACTGCCCTGTTTCTTGTTAAACACATGTGAGTTTGCGTTCAAGTGACCAATTTCAATGAAAAGTCAATGTAAACATATACACTTTTCAGGTTTCAACGCTCAAAACTCTTGTGTTTGGATTCTACGTACAAAACAATCGGCCACTGCACTCACTCACAAAATTAAACCAGATTGAACTTTGACCAATCAGAAATGCAAAGTTGATCTGTGTATAGCATCCTGATTGACTGACAGTGCATTACACACCCGGGCCTTCAGTGGTGCTACGTCTGAACCACTCAACCCCTCACTAACAATTTTACTATGCAGAAACGAGCTTTGCATTGCATAGTGAAAATTCTGGTATCCACATTAAATGACTCTAATTAACCTGAATAAACATAACAGTAAACACATCTCGTTTTGCAACTACAGCCACCAAAAACATTCAAAATAACCACATGAATTTGGAATATTATTTACAATGAGATTGATCCTGTCACTCATCCATTATTTGCTGAAAAACAGTTCGATAACTCTGTCATGTAGGTTATCGCGGATTATCGCGCTTCAGTTCTGTCAAGAATCCCCCCCCTAAAATGTTAATATGCATTTTAGGGGGTTAAGGGGTGGGGTGAAAAACTGAACTAAATTAAACTTGAAAAACATTTGACAGATTTTGACCGACCTATGCTAGCAAAGGTCAATAGCTTTTTGGGGCAAAAGACTTCTGCAGCATTTTTCCATAAGTTTACCATCTGAAAATGGTTTGGGTGTTTGCACCAAATTTTTTCCAATAAGGCAGCTGTCACTGTTCCAGCACTGACATCATGAATGTTATATTGTTTGAGCACTGCGACCTGTTGATGAATTAAGTCAAGTCTCTGGATGCTGTGGGAGTGTCTTGGCTAACACGTCTCTGCAGTATCGCATGGCAGTCGGGAACTGTACCACTGGATTAGCGACAGGGGTGGTGGTTCCCCTTTTTAAGAAGGGGGACCAGAGGGTGTGTTCCAACTACCAGGGATTCACTCCCTGGGAAAGTCTATGCCAGGGTACTGGAGAGAAGAGTCCGTCCAATAGTCGAACCACAGATTCAGGAATAACAGTGTGGTTTCCACCCTGGTCGTGAAACTGTGGACCAGCTCTACACCCTCTTTAGGGTGCTGGAGGGTTCGTGGGAGTTTGCTCATCCATTCCATATGTGTTTTATGGATTTAGAGAAGGTGTTCGACCACGTGCCCGTGGTTTCCTGTGGAGGATGGTCTGGGAATCTGGGTTCGAGGGAGCCTTACTGAAGGCTGTCCTTAATGACCGGTGAAGGCTGTCTCTGTATGACCGGAGCAAGAGCTTAGTTCGCATAGCCAGCAGTAAGTCAGACTTGTTCCCGGTGCAAGGTGGACTCAGGCAGGGCTGCCCTTTATCACTGGTTCTGTTCATAGTTTTTATTGAAATAATTTCTAGGTGCAGCCAAGGGCCGAAGGGGGTCTGGTTTGTGGACCACAGTATTTCCTCTCTGCTCTTTGCAGATGATGTTGTCCTGTTGGGTTAGCAGAAATAGCTGACACTTATCCAGACATCATAGTGGAAATTGGACCAGTTCCATTTTTCTCATCCTTTGGGACAGTGTTAGTAATTATCATCATTGCTTGTTTGACAACTTCTTAATCTGGAAATGCCTTCTTCTTGATGAGAAAATGAGCAGCTCTAAACGAGGCTTCTAAATCATGAACCTGTCATGCGCAGAACACCAATGTGTAAACTATTACATACAAACCCCCTCCTCCAGATGAAAGGTCCAGTTTCAACATAATAATAATAATAATAATAATAATAATAATAATAATAATAATAATAATAATAATAATAATAATAATAATAATAAATTTTATTTATAATGCTCCAATGCAATGGATGCATTGTAATGTTCCACCAGTTCATCAAGAGTTTTGAGGTCAGGGCAGATGATCTGCTAGAGATCTGTAGCCATAGAAGTTGGGTCAATTTGTCTCCAGTTTCGGAAGGACATTTGGCGCTTAGGTCTAATTTTTGGTAGTGGAAATGCAAAGTCCATGGAGACCAGCTTGTGGTCAGACACTCCCAGATCATAGACCTGCAGGTTGTTAATAGGGGCTGAGTCAGTTATGACTAGATCTAGAGCAGGGGTCACCAACCCTATGCCCCCGGGCGCCAGGCACCCCTTGTGGCGCCCACAGGGAATGCACCCAAAAAAACCTTTTTTTTTTTTAAATTGAAGCAAACATTTAACAATCACGGCATGTCTGTCAATGACAACAATATCAATTCTGAGATAAAGGTAGACAAAAAAATAAAAATAAGAAAACAAATATAACTTAAAAAAATAATAAATTAAAATAAGGGTCTATTACAAAAGTTTAAATAGATCGAATAAATGACACAATGTCTTTGCATTCTTATGATTCATGTAATGTAAAGATTTAGAGATTAGGTTGAGACGGTTGAGTAATCCATTAATGTGAGGTTTCCCCTTTAAGAATTTACAAGTATGAATAAGATGCTTTGAAATTACAATCAATACATTAATCAGAAAGTCCAGATTTTTGTCAATGAATTGTAATCAAATTGTAATTGTATTCCAATTTAAAGGGTTAATGATGATATTTTGGGATTTGAGCCAATTATGAAAAGAAGACCAAAACTCTTTTACATGAAAACATTCAAAGAAAATATGTTCCACAGTTTCTACATCATTTCCACCAAAGACACAAAGATCACTATCCCAGTTAAAGCAAGAATGTAAAAAATGATTGGAAGGGTAAATATCATTTAACGGGAATGCTCCAAAAATAGCACTGCTCACATAGCAAATCAATATATTGTGGCGATCTGGGGGTTAGCCCCGCCTTCAGCTTCTAAGACTCATAGGAAGTGGGGAATCTTGGTGTGTTAACCCTTGTGCTATCTTGGATGACCCCACCCTTACTTTGACATGTTCTCCCTACCATGACAAAGGTGGATAAAGGTGGAAAAATTTCATGTAATCCATTGAACCAGTGAAGATCACAAAAAATTGGAAAAAAAAAAAGGTTCAGAGCACTGTCTAGTGAATCTAGATGACCTAACTCCCAACGGTAAAGTGCCTAGGATAGCACAAGGGTTACATCGCTCACCATAAGTGAGGAAGTTGTGAGTAGAAGTAAAGTTAATGCTGTTTGGATGGTGGTAGGTGTATACAAAATAAACGGACTGATATGATTGTCTGCTAACTTATGTGAGAGTCGTTCTTGACAAACCGGTGCTGTGCTTCGCATGGGGCACGGGCAGCAGATTCAGACATGTCCAGTGGGGCTGCTACTAAGTTAGAGGACAGTGCAGGGGTGTCCAATTCCAGGCCTAAAGGGCCAGTGTACTACATGTTTTCCAGTCAACTTGGCCTTGAATCTCCTTATTGGCTAAACACACCTGATCCAGGTAATCAACACAGAATCAAAGACACACACAGGACCAGAGACACATACAAGACCAAAGACACACACACAGGACTAAAGACACACACAGGACCAAAGACTCACACAGGACCAAAGACATATACAGAACATCACACACCAAGCAGAAAAGAACTTATTGCAAAAAAATGATGTCAGGAATTCAGCTCTAAAAAAATGACAAAAGAGCAAAGAAAACGGAATAATTTGACTATTTACTAATTATTAATATTTTCTTGACTTTGTCTGTTCATACTTGCATCATTTGACAGAGTATACTTATTATTCTGGATTAATATTTCTGTATTTTTATTCACATTTATCTTTAAAAAGTTAAGTTAAAGTTTTAAAGGTTTAAAAGTCTAGCTTTAGTGTGTTTAATAAATGTTTATGTTGTTCGACCCGCAACCTAAACTGTGTTTTGGACTTAGGCCCCCTCTGCAACTGAGTTTGACCCCCCCTGTAATACGAGTCTAGAAAATTCATGGATGTTTTTGTGTAAAATGAGCAAATAAAAATAGGGCACACAAAAGGACGTCCTCAAATTGTGTTTGTGTGGGTGTGTGTGTGTGGGGGTGGGGGGTGGGGGGCTAGGAGGTTTCTATTAAACAGGTCCTGTGGCGCCCTTCATACCACTTAGTGCCCATGAAATAGCCCTCAGTCTCAAAAAGGTTGGTGACCCCTGATCTAGAGTGTGACCCCTAGTGTGTGTGGGTGTCTCCACATGCTGCTGGAGACCAAGACAGTCCTAGCAGGCTCAGAAATTCAGTTGCATAACGACTGGAGGGGTTGTCCACATGAATATTTACATCACCAACAATAACAATGTTGGTTGACATGGAGCAGAGTGATGTAAGTAGATCATGTATTTCAGGTAAAAATAATGAATTTGGTTTGGGGGGGTCAATATATAAGTATAACATAAAACAACAAAGATGATTGAAAATAGTCTGTTATATTAGCATTAAGCCAAAAAGTGCTCCTCCTCAGACGGATGCATCACACAGACATAAAGATCTTGTCTTTAGTGAAGGAAGAAAAGTATTTGAAGTGGACAGCTGCAGGGCCAATAATGCCACCCATCAATAAATAAAACATTAATAAATCGTAAATCAAATGATTTATGAGCTTTAAAATGTTATCAATCACCATTCAGCTAACCAGTTCAACTAAGTTTAGTCAGTCTGCTCTGCTGCTGCGCGGCGTTCATTTGCTGCTGCTCTGTATGCTCACTTCTACTTCAATCTTGTAAATGTACGATTTTTTTTCCCGTAAATTTACGACTTTAGATCCTGTAATTTTACTTTTTTTTTGGTGGCCCTAAAACTCTGTCGTAGTATTGGGTTTGTGGGTTAACAAATAAAGGTTATTGGAACCAGGATCATGATAGCTAAATACAAGATTGATCACTTGAGTACAACGATCTTCTTCTGGATATATTGTGGAGAGTAACGTTTCAAAACCTTACTGCCAAAACAGGCCCTCTAGAACAAGGTCAAACATTCTTAAAATAAAAAAGAAAAACTTTAAATAAGCAAAAAACCTGCCACTGGGATAAGAAAAATGATCTTACCACGAATTCTCGTTTTAAGTAATACATTCTTGGAACAAAGACATGTTTCAAAAACTGAGATTATTTTGGTATTGAAAACTTTCTTAATAGGATGACTGAGAAATAATTTTTCATGAAAACAAGGGTCTCTAAGATATAGTTTTTTCAATGTTGTTCTGTGTTGTATGGTTTGCACCACAAGCTGCCTTCTATAATTCTTGCTGCTTGGGTTTATGCAATTAATGGGTCATAAATCCGCTTAACATTGTGCCTCCTAGTGTCAGAAGTCAGAACTCTGTCTCCCCCTCTGGTCACCGATGGAAGTAGTCTCCAGAATACTGAAAGCACTTTATCTCCTAGCACACCGAGGGTGCACTTCCACAGTCTACTTAAGCACAGCACTAAGCCACACTCAGTTTGAAGTACTGTTTGTGCCATTCTGCCTTCATTACCAAGCGTTATATCTGGACCTGATCTACTGTCTCCTGACCTTGTTTCTGACTCAGTTTGCCTACCGCCTGCCCCGTCTCTCTTCTGATTATCTCATGCCTGTCATCGACTCCTGCCTGCCTGACTGTGGTTTTGTCAAGTGTCGGGGCTGCCCCCGTACACCACGTCATACTCACCTGTCCTGTATCTAATTAGACAACCTTTATCTGTTCATCCACACCAATTTCCTTTCAGCATTGGCACTAATATTGCTTGTAAGGAAATAAATTTTGCATGAGGTGGTATGCAGAGGGAAAAAAATAGGTTTTTAGAAACAAAATTTCCTGTGGAAACACTGATGTCAGGGTAATCTGTACGGTAATAGGCCCACTTAAGCACACACATGCTTGCATGTACACATGTACCATGCACGCACACGGTTATTGTCTGTAAATCTTTTTCTTCCCAACAGCTCCTTGTTAATGTAATTGATATAGCTGTAAGCTGAGCTCTACAGTCTCATTGAGCACTGTTTTATAGTGGGAATCTTGACTTCTTGCTAATAAAAGAGAGTTTGTCGTCACTTTTTACGCAGTAATCTGTATGTTTCCAGAGAGTTTTCTTGTTTTTTTAATTGTTTTTACAAGGCTGCCTCTTTGGTTTTTCAAAACATGATGAATGAAGACAAAATCCTTGAGTGTTGTTGATTTGCTCTAGGTTACCATTCTGGTGCAAACTTACAAATGCCCTTACTCTCTCCTTTTGTCACTGCTTCTTTACAGTTTTTTTTCTTTCTCTTTGCATTTTTACCTTATTTTCTGGTCTTAAAAGCCTAAGACAAAGTTGCAGACAGGTGGCAGATGAAGGTTTTGACAGAAGACTTAATCAGTCTTCTTAAGGTTAAGACCAGAAGACTTAATCAGAGGAAGATTATGCCTCTGATTAAGCCAACCAGCCCCTGGAGGCAGCTCTGCCAACTCTCTGCCCAAGTCCTGCAGCTAGAAAGGGAGAGAGAGAGATAGCAACAGACAAGGTTCCTAACACAAGTTTTAGAGTTACTAAGAACACATTTAGCAAATTCTGACTGACTGACTGACAGACTTATCTCTGACTCTTTTGTCTCGTTGAAAACCCCTTAAAGTTTGGTGCGCCTTAAATATGACCGAAATTCAAAAATAGACAATTGAGTAATGGTAATCTGGTGCCCTCTATAGTTAGGAAAACAATTGGATTTGTTTGTCCCTTTTTCTGAATGCACCGATATATTCCTAATAAACTGTTTTCCATGTGCTTCTTATATATTTTGGTCCTCCTTGTATATATTTTTTGTCTCCGAGTAGTCCCTCCACATATTGCAATCTCAGCTATCCGGGTCATGTTTTGTTTTCTTGATGTCCCACAGAGGAAAGTAAAGGATGTGAGTGCTAACTCTTTCTCCTTAATAGAAATTAAGTGTGTTTTTGAAACTGATAGGTGGATTAATGCAGGTTTATAGGGTAATAATAATGTCTGGCCACAATAGACACCCCCCCCCTCTCTGAATACGTAACCTAAATCTCTGCGCTGACAAACCCAATAGTTTTTTTTACAGAAGAAACAACAACTCAGTCAACCAATGTGTGGTCTGGTTTCAGTTTACCGCCACAGATTACTGGGTATTTTCTCTGCGAAAGATGAGCAGTGACAGAGGTTGGGGTGATGGCCTGGCAATGGTGGAAACTAACAGAGGGAAACAAGAGAAAATTATTATGTCTGTTTAATGTTTTCTTCTGTCCTTGCTTTTCTTGTGTCAGGTAGGGGGGGTTGACGAAGGGGTCCTTCGTCAAGGCCAGGGGTTTATTATCTAACAGAAAGTGCTGCAAAGCAGGGAAACCAAACAAAAACTAACTGTAAGATAATCAGAAAACCAGTGCAGAAGACAGACAGGGAAATGACGATATGGACCAGCACAAGAGGAAGGCAGAAACAAGACATATATACAAATAGGACTGACAAGACACAGGTGAAATCGATCAGGAGAGATTGGGATCAGGGAAGTAAAACTCAAAACCATTACATCCGTGAAACCTTCAATATAAAACAGGAAGCAGAACTCAATCATGACATAAACAAAATGGAGGAAACAACTAAGGCAAAATACCCAAAGCATGACATCTTGTCCTCAAACCCCAAACCGAAACCTGCATAGGTTTTCGAGCAAGTTCCAGTCTGAGGGCGAAGACTGAGGATGATCCCTGAGGAGTTTTGGCAAGGAACCACAGTTACATCCTTTTATGTTTTAACACCCCAAAGAGCAACCATGTTGAAAGTATTTGTGGGGTAGTGGAAATTTAGCTACTTTATTGAAAAACACATTATAATGTCACATTTAGATGAAAAAGATTATTTCAGTTAAAGAAAAAGATGGAAACATGATGACTATTTATTCTTCGACCAGATCTTCTATTTGTCCTGTAGATGTTTTTTCTAATGAAAAGTGTCTTAACCCTGTAAATCCCACTAAATAAAAGCATTGACAGAAAACTCTTTTTTTAATTCAGCCATTTATTTTTAATCATTTTATGAAATCTACAAAAAATGTCACTTATTTTTTAAGATATGCATGGTTTTATTTTTTATGCACTGGGTGACTTGGTACGTTTTTGCATTCAACAGTCTTAGTTAAGATGCAAAAATATAGATGAGTGTTCAGGTAAAAATCATCTTGTGTAGGCTCTTCACTTTTCGTATTTGATCCACATATTTTTAACAAGGTCTAACTGTTTCAGTTAGTAATTAATACTAACACATTTTTATTTTTTGTATGAAGAAAGTACTTTTAATGTGGTGTTATTTTTACACAGTTGGCATGCAGAATGTAATATGAATGTTCTGTACAAATCTGTAAATAGAAATACGTGCACCATCAGGTGTTATAAAAAAGGGTTGGGATCAGACAAGATTTCTCTTCAACCCACTCTTTTTCTGGCACACTGTATTGCTTTATATGTTTATTTTAAACTACTTATGTGTTTATTTTGTATTTGTGTTTGAAATAAAGAAACTGAACTGAACTGAACTAAAGTTAAAAAAATATTTTTAGGTGAGAAATGTTGACATGTGCACAGCAAGCTAATGTGGTGGCTTTTAAACGACTTTCAGTTTTCCTAATTTCATATCTTTTTTTGCTCTTAAAATGCTATTTTGCAGAAGCAACTGCAATATCTAAAGAGGTGCATTGAAGAGCATTTTCTGAAGCTCTTGTAAGGAAATGCAAAGTATCTCATCTGATTCATCAGCAGTAACATCTGCAGCCCAGTTGTTACTGTGTGACTTCATTTGTTTCCTCTTTCATCCCCTTGCCTCATGGTTTCCTTAACTGTTGTCTTTAGAAAATAGAAAAGTGCTTTTTCAAAACATACGAATAAAGAAAAAAAATCACGAAAAGAGCGGAAAGGATCTCTGCAGATTTGAATGTACGGTGAGAATCACTGTCTAGCCAGCGATCTGCATTTCCACTGGAGAGATCTTTCAAGCAGTATTGTTTCTCGTACTATTATCAGTAAATGCAAGTTTTTCTTGGCTGCAGGGAATGTGTTCATATGATCTCTAAGCTTGACTCAGCGTTGTCCTTGAACACACGACTCAAAGAAACACGACTCTCACACGTCTCTGTCACTCTACTTTCTACATATTGTTGCACTTTCATTTTTGGATCTTGAAAAGCATGTGAGTTTGCACTAAAATCAGGGTGGTTTACATTGCAAAATAATAAAATTAAATTAAATGAAATTAAATTAAAAAAAGGCAGATGCTCCACCTTAAGAATCTGAAAAAGAAGTTCTTAAAAACAATCATAAAACCTCTGTACAAGACCCGACTTATACAGATAGAAAGAAAGTTGGCATTCCAAATGGACCTTCACATACAGAGAAATGAACATGCAGGAACTAAACCAAGAAAAAATATATAGTTTTTCATCTCTAAATTATTTGATGCGCTGCAAACAATTCCATTGTTGATGTTAAAACAGAAATATTTGGGTAAACAGACATGCAAGCCAGACACTGAAGCTAACCTAATCATTCTGTTTCTCCAATTAAAAAGCTTTTGGGAGACATAGTCCTGTGTTGTTGGAAATTTTTTTAACATGTAAATATGCAACAAAAAAGACAGTTATGATAGTATTAGGGGTCAGTATAGAGCTTTTCACATAATCTGACTAATTCCTCATAATTGTAGATAGTGTAGCGACCTGGGGTTAGCCCCGCCTTCAGAGTTTTGGGGTGAAAACCTTGAGTGAGAGGGCAGGAAGCATAAGTGACGTCCATGTTGTTTGGGCTATCTGGGTGTGCTTGAACGAACGGCCTTGATGCCCAAAAGGGGGATGTGCCTCTCTTCTTGTTTATTTCCCCTTGAGACTGTCTGGAGTTGTGCGGTGTATGGGGCATGGATAGCTCTCCAACTTAGCCAGCTAATTAGCAGTTTGGCACTTGCTTCCCCACTACAGTGATGTCCCAGCTGGGTCGTTACAATATTTTTTACTTGCATTATAACAAGATGTTTGTTGTTGTAGCAATTTTTTATGTGTATGGCTCTGCCAGACATCAGAGCTCTGTCTCCCCCTCTGGGGGAAAGTTACCACCATTGGTAACTTTCTCCTGAGCATCCCTAGCACACACTTCCTGGATGTTGCACACCTGACTCTCATTCACTCAATCAACCACAGCATACTTAAGCACAGCACTGAGCTGACCTCAGTGTGAGGTATAGTTTGTGCCACTCTGCCTTCCTTACCAAGTGTTATAGTTGGACCTGATTCCCTGTCTCCTGACCCCGCCTGCCGCCTGCCGCCTGCCGCCTGCCGCCTGCCGCCTGCCGCCTGCCGCCTGAGCTAGAGCTCGTCAGTCTGTGTGGTGGCCAGGTTTGTTGGTGCACATCAGTAAGGTTGCGGAAAATTATAACGCATGTTCACAACATAAAGCAGAACATCGAGAACCCCTACTGACCACACCAGTACCGGAGCAGCTCTGGCAGCGGGTTGGTACGGACATGTTCTTTTGGAATAAGTAAACTTATACTCTGGTGGAGGACTATTTCTCAAGGTACATCGAAGTGGCCAAGCTGAATGTGACATCTGCAGCGACAGCTGCCATGAAGGAGACATTCAGTTGGCATGGGATCCCAGAGACAGTGGTGTCGGACAACGGACCGCAGTACGCCAGTGAAAAGTTCAAGGACTTCGCTATGGAGTACGGGTTTGTTCACATCACCAGCAGTCCAAGATACCCACAGGCGAACGGAGAAGCTGAGAGAGCAGTAGCCACAGTTAAAGGACTGTGGAAAGGAGGAGGTGAGAAGACAAAAGCACTTCTCTCTTATCGGGCTACACCTGCTCGAATGCGGCTACTCCCCGGACACAGCTGCTGATGGGTAGACAGCTGAAGACAACACTGCCACAGCAGCCTGTGACTCTTCTCCCAAGATGGCCAAATATGGAACAATTCAAAACCAAACAGAGACGGTACAAAGCAAACCAGCAACGCCAGTATGATCTGCGTCACCGGATCCGTCCTCTGACGGTTCTTCAAACATGTCAAACCGTATGGCTGCCAAGACAGAAGAAAGAAGGGACAGTTGTACAACATGCAACTACACCTACGTCATACATTATTGACACGGATGAAGGTCAGATTAGGCGCAACCGCACACATGTAAGACCTTTAGGTTCTCCTGCACGATCAGACTTAACTGTTTCCACACAGCAGACTGGAGTGGAAGAAAATGCAGTTCTAGAATCTAGCATACCTAGTCATGACACACAGGACACTGTTAAGCAACCTAATGTAACATCTTCAGGACGAGTGTCCCGTCCGCCCAAGCGGTTAGATCTGTGAGAGCTGGTGAAGGAAACAAAAAGAATGTTGTATGAAAATTTGTGTTTGGTAGACAGAAATGTGAGGAAGTTTTTGTTTGATTAACAGAGGGAAAAAAAATAAGTAAGACAGATAAGATGAATAAGCTAATGTTACTTGATACCCTAGATAGTGGGAAATCTTTTATGTCTAGAATGGAATTGTTAATGTTAATAAAGAGAGAGCATTCTAACTAAAAAGGGGGGGGGTGTTGGATAAAGTGAAGTGGAACTATTGTTTGTTGTGTATGTATCTGGTCGGACGGAAATTAAGAAAACACAGAATAAACCACTGACGTGAGAGCAACGCGTGGTCTGGTTTATGTCCGTCAAATGTTAAGCCAAAGCAGCTAACATAACACTGTCCATAAACATTTGTGACCCCTGATTGTTATGGGTAACAAGTCCATTGGACCCCCTTGATCCAAAAGGACCCTGAGCTACCAGATCTGTTCCGGCTGACCCCAAACCACATGGAAAATTCATTCTTTCTCCCAGACTGACAGATAAAATGCAGCACTTTCCTCCAAACACTGAGAGGTCTGACCTTCCTTATCAAGTACAGTTTGCTCTGTACTTCGTGGAAAAACTTAAGTGTTGGATTATGCTCTTTTTTTTATTTTTTATTTTTTCCTCTCCTGTAAATTAACACAAGGATTGCAGCTCTTGTGATTGACATGCTTTGATTTTACAATCGGGGTGGTTTGCTACTCTTCGAGTGTGTTAATATTTGACTCTTTTTAAATTTTCCTTACCAACATGTGACTTCCTTTTAGTATGAACTAGGAGTCAGGAGAAAGTGAGGGTACATTGAACTTTCTAACATGAAGCTCCAGCAGTCTTTTTCAACCTTGTGACCTGCAAGCACTTAAACTCCTCCTGTTTCTGTAGTTGTCTACGTTAAACCTTCTTCTCAAGGTCTTAGATTGGGGAATCAGTGTTTCAATATTCTGCAGCTAAAATCTGGAACAGACTCCCTGAAGCCGTAAGACAGGCCTCTTCTGTGTTCATGTTTAAATCTAGACTTAAAACATTTCTGTTTAGCCGTGTATATGACTGAAAGGTCCTATCTGCACTTTTCTTTCCTTCCTTTCTTTTTCATTTTTTTTTCTTTTCTTTTTTCTTTTTTTTTTTTTTTTATTGAGCATCAGGAGTACAGGACATGTACAAAAGCAAGGTCAGCTGTCAGACATTATTCAAACAATGCTCTTTTTTTGTAAACAAGACAAACACATAGCTGAACCCCACTCCCACCCCACAGAACATGAGACGTCCGAAAAAACAAAAACAATAGTATATTTATATGTAAATATGAAAATAAAAATAAATTTAAAAAGAGATTACGCCAAGTGTTATAAACAGGCATGCACCACTAAGGCTCAGTGTTACAATACAAGAAAACAGGAGAGTTGTTGGAGGCTGCTACTTTGGGACAGTTTTGAGCTCATTAAAGTATAATAGTATTGGGCCCCACACAGCTAGAAATTTGTCTCTAGACCCCCCTAGTGAGTATTTGATCTTTTCTAGCTCCATAAATTGTAGCAAGTCACTGAACCATAGAGACACTTTGGGTGGTTTGCTTGACTTCCAGTGTAGTAAAATCCTTCTACGTGCAAGTAGTGTTGTAAACGCAATGATATGTTTATTTTTTTTACTTAGAGTAGATTGTTTTCTACCTGTGATGCCGAATATAGCCATGGCAAATTTTCCTTACCAACATGTGACTTCCTTTTAGTATGAACTAGGAGTCAGGAGAAAGTGAGGGTACATTGAACTTTCTAACATGAAGCTCCAGCAGTCTTTTTCAACCTTGTGACCTGCAAGCACTTAAACTCCTCCTGTTTCTGTAGTTGTCTACGTTAAACCTTCTTCTCAAGGTCTTAGATTGGGGAATCAGTGTTTCAATATTCTGCAGCTAAAATCTGGAACAGCCTCCCTGAAGCCGTAAGACAGGCCTCTTCTGTGTTCATGTTTAAATCTAGACTTAAAACATTTCTGTTTAGCCGTGTATATGACTGAAAGGTCCTATCTGCACTTTTCTTTCCTTCCTTTCTTTTTCATTTTTTTTCTTTTCTTTTAAAGTAAATTTTAGGTTGATTAATTCTATGATGTATTGTGATTTGAATGCATTTTTCTGTTTTGTGAAGCACCTTGAATTACTTTGTGTACGAATTGTGCTAGACAAATAAACTTGCCTTGCCTTGCCTAGATTCTAAAACACACACAAGGACAGTTTGGCTGCTAGGATATGCTGGGGATGACCTCTGATTGAAGCAGGGGGGTCTAATATGTGACAACTTTGAGAGCATTACATCTGCTGTGTGTGGCCTTTGAAGAATCTGGGCTCTTTTGCAGCATTGTGCCAATGTAAATCTCCTGTTAACTCCTAATATGTGGTCCTAATATGCCTTAATCTTCCAACAAGTTCACAAAAAAGTATTTTTCTGGTCAAACTTGGTCAAACTTTTTTGCCCCACAATTAAATTTGGCTGCTAGATTATGGACCAGCAGCATCCTCGCTATTGAAGCCTTGGGTAACCCAGCATACAAAGAATAACAATAAGGCATGGGTGACAATTTCAAGTTTTTTTTTTATATATAAAAGATTTAATCCTAGCTAGACGTCGCAATCTGAAAAAAGCAGGACCTGTTCACAGCTTTTATTTGCAGGACGAGCTTTAGAGCTGCATCAAGTTTCACACCCAAGTTCGTGAGCACAGACTGTTCAAGAGGGGCAAGAGAGAGGATATCAAGATCAGGATCTTTTTGACCACTAGGGGTAAACACAATTACCTCAGTTTTGCTTTCCTTTAGGCCAAGAAAGGTAGCTGACATCCATGACCTAACTTCAGCAAGGCAGTCAATTATTGTGTTGATGGTGCGGTCGGGTCGCTTACATATAGGGACATAATTTGGCATCGTCTGCATAAAGGTAAAAGTTCACCTTGTGCTTCCAAACAAACATTCCCAGTGGTAGCAAGTAAATAGAAAATAACAATGGGAGCAGATCCGAAAATGCTGAACTGGTTTGGCTCTACATACTTGTGCGAGAAGACATTCTCTGTTATGAACTTTAACAAGAACCATATGAGGACAAGACTAAGGGACACTGGCGTGCATGTAATCTTGTGCATCAAAACCACTGTCCTTGAACCACATCTGGTTTTTTGATGCATTCTAGATCTCCCCCATCAGATTAGTGCCAATGAAGTTATTTGTTCAGTCTTCTGTGGTGATCAATTCTAAAATTACAATTTGTGTGTGTGTGTGATTACGGGTGTAGTCAAACAATCAGTGGTTGCCTCAGCTGGTTGGCTGCCTCGGTCCCATTGAGGCCTGACCAGAGCTCTCTCAGGGGCGGTGCTTGGGACCGGAGGCCTGGGCCTGGGCCTCTGACTCCTCTCTCTCTGTGTGGGGTGGGTTGTGTGGGGCCTGGGGAGTCGGCGCTTTGGGGGATGGACCCCTGGGCTGAGAAGACCTGGACCCTATATTGAGGGGGGGGGCTGTTTGATCACCGGGGGACAGTCTTCCAGCTGTCCTGGCCTAAATTCCAACTGTGGGTGAGCCTGGTCAGGCCATGTTTATAACACTTTTTGTGGACTCCTTCTTTTCCTGGGTGCCCTCCTCCAGGGCGGGGATGGCAGACCCCTGCTTTGCTCTCTCCTGGACCAACTGTTGGCCGGGTGGGTGGCTGCCTGGACCCTGGGGCGGGTCTCCCTTGGGGAGTCCAGGCTCATGCCTGGGGTTGGGGTGGGTGGATGCCCAGAACTCCTGGGTGGTGGTGGGGGGCTCGTCTGGGGCTGTGGGGGCTCGTCTGGGGCAGGGCCCCGCATTGGGCCCTCATGACGTGGCGGGGGGGGCTGCACTTCTGGTTGGGCTGGAGCTCTCTCTGTCCCTCCATGCCTCCCTGCTCTCTGGCTTTGGGGGCCCCCGTGGTGGTCCTGCTGGCCTTGGCCTGGGTGGCAGATGTGATCGCCCAGAGGGCGGTTGTTCTCTATCTGCTACCATGCGGATGTTGGGGGGTTCTAGCTGTCGCTGCTGCTATGTCGGGGGTCTTGGTGTGGGGATGGCTTGTTGGGGATGGTCATTCAATGAAATATTTCACACTAGTTGGTTTGAAAGCGTAGGTATGCGTGTGTGAACATTATTTGTACTGTGTACACATTGACATGTGAGCATTTTTGGAGCCAGCAGGTATGTTTATAACATTTGAGTGTGTGTGTGTGTGTGTGGACAGGCCCCGTTCTTCTAGATTACATCTGAACCTAACCGTAAAGATTATAAACACCCAGCAACTTGTTGCTTAATGCTGCTTCATGGTTTTACCCCCCTTTCTATGATCACCCTCCTATCCCCCCCTCTCTAACATCCCTCTCTCTTCTTCCCTCCTTTCCCTCCGTCCGGTCCAACACACAAGATTTTCAAATATTATTGAAATGAATAAAGTTTGGTCTAGATTACAAAAGGGGTTTATTCAGGCATATCTCTGGTTTGTCAGAAGATTCATAACCCCTGCTGTTATAGTAAAATATGTCCAACAAAAGAGGCCTTCAGGTCTCATCTGTTTGCCCAGCTGTTGGACAGGACAAGTTAGAAAAAAAAGAGAAAAAGTGTGTAGTCAGACTGGAAAAATCCTTTTTTCTGGACTGAGTCCGCTTAATGTGGTCCGGACCGAGACCTGACCCTCACGTTTGGTCTGTATTCAGAGTATCCTTAAGCAGACTTTTGTGTTCCAGACCAAAGCTTGTAAACAAAACTGCGTGAGTAAAAATCTCTTCAGTCATTCTTCACAAATTACGAGGACAGGGTTTAGGAACGACAGCCACAAATTATGAAAGTCCTGCACTTTGCAGTCTTTGTTGGGATAGTTCACTTATTCAAACTGTATATTTTGCTCGCCAACTTTGAACGGCTGCATCAACATCTGCCTCAACACTTTTTACTTGCTGCTTTGGTACGGCAGAGGCATGCTGTGGGGTGGTTACAGAAAGAAGGTACGCTATAAGTGTCTATTGCATATAGATTGTCAGGGGTATCATGTTAAAAGTTGTTTTAATGAACCTGCATTCATCCAACCCAATTTCAGTGAGTTGCTGTACCTTGTCGGTTATGGTGTTATGGCATTGTTTTAAGAGGATTCTGTTAAAGAACCACAAGGTTGCTTTTAGGATGACGTCACAGCAGCGCTTGGCACGTGCCGCGTAATGATTTGATGTGATATATTTATTTGTTTTAAGGATTGTAGTCAAAGCAATAAAGAATTTGCAAGGATTTATCAAACTCATTGCAGAAATGATGAAATGCATAGATTAAAAAAACAGAAAATAAAACAAACAAAAAAGACATAAATCACATAGTGATCATTAACTAAATTAAGTAGAGCTTGATTCAGTGCTTGAAAAGGAGTGGAAAGAATGAGTTTATTTAATCCCACCCCTACTGAGTTAATTCATTTTATAGTTTTACATAGTTTTCGTAATTCTGTTCTGATCCGATAGATTCTTTTCAAGTTACAAAATCCAGTGCCCAGTAATGACTGAAAATCTTCAGAAAACATTTATTCATGATTTCAGCAAACAGTAACGGTAACCATTATGTAATAATCATTTATTATTATTATTAGATCACATGATCACATTAAACCAGTAATTATTGCTACACATTGCAGATCAAGTAAAGAAAATCAATAGCATATTAATTGTAATTAAAACATTTCAGTAATCATTATTGCACATTACACAATGTAATACTCATTGATTTTATAAAAAGAGCTTTGATTATGTCAACACAATCAAGTTCACACATGTATTTGGAAATATTCAGACACCTTTTCAGCTGTGTTAAAATAAACATTCTGAGAAATTAATAGTTAGACCCTTTTTCTGTTTGTTAACACAATAATCATTGCTTCACATTTGTCCGCAGCCCATCTGTAGCTACATTTCTACTCTGTTTTACCTCTTGTGACCACTGACTATGGTGGTTCTTTTGGTTAAGTTGTTACAAACTGAGCACAGAGTCTATTCAGGCTGAGGAATCTCAGATTGCACCAAAGCTCGGTCCGATTGGAAACAAATGAGACCACCTCGAAAGATGGATCTGAGAGCGGTTCCTGGTCACGGATAAGGGTTGGCTTATCCGTGGTGTATTCAGACTCAAAATTTGTTCTGGATTATTGAGGGAAACAAATTCTGGTTTACTTTAAGTGAACCAATTATGTTTAGTGTGATGGGAGCATACGCTGCCACACCCACAACAAAATGGCAGTTACCCCCCAGGACTGCACACTTTCTTTTTAATAAGTATATAATTTTAGATTCTTTACTCTTAAATAAATGCACACATTTCTTTGAGTTAAAATATATATTTATTGTTTGTTTCCAGTATTTATTGGTAGCACATGTGTCCATATATATGTTTAATTTACTCATGGTGGTTTGTTTAATGACTGTCACCTGTTTTTGAGTTGCCAGTTCTGAGGGTGCTACTGGTCGCTACGGGTGTGGCTGAGGTTCTGCTCCTGGAGCTGTGCTGTGAGTCCTGGCCAAAATAAAGTCAAGTCATCACAGCCTTTAAATGCTCCAGTCAGGCAACTGGGCAGGCGCCATTCACAGAAGCCTCCAAGGGTAAAAATCATGGACTTATGTAATGTTTATTTGGTTTGCTTCTGTTGGTTATTATTCTTTTTGTTTTTCATTTTGTTCTACTTTTGATGTTTTTTCTTCTTCACTAAGAGACCAAGTTGTCTTTGTTAAATGTCTGCGTAGTCATGTTAGTTTCCCCACCATATGTCTCAGGTGGTCTGATCAGCCACTATCTTTGGGTAGGTCAGTTTGTTTCTGTAACTTGGTCTGTTCAGTTGCTTAAGCTAAAGTTAAGTTTGCTGCCTGATTTAATTATGTTTCTGTTACCTCTTTTATGGGCCCAGTGAGTAAATTATATACACTTTTTGAGAAAAATTAAACTTTCCGTTTTTGATAAATTTTCTGTTGTCCTCTATGGCCGCTAGGTCCCTTACATCTAGTCTTGATACACCCTAAAACTATAGTAGTACTGAAAACGATAACTGTGTTAAGTATTCCTGTTTATACAGCTTAAATGTAAAGAGTTCCCAGTCAGCTTTTAATAGTGAATAAAATGTAACATTTCATATGAACCCAGATTTAATGTTGACCAATTTTTATATTTCAGATAGACTATTTCTGAATTTTTTTTCTAGTCTTAAAATAGGGAATTTAGCCATTTTGGTGAAAATGTATGTAGATGTGTTTGTGCTCTATAATAAATACACCACTGCAATAAAAATATTCATTAAACTTTAAGACCCATTAGCTGTCATGCACCTAGGTGTGTGAAATTTGCTCTCTATGACAACGCCACTGAGCTAGTTAACTTTTTTGTTCAAAAAATTAATGAATGCAGGTCCTCAAATAGTTTCACCTCACCAAATCTGGCCCTCCTTGTAAAGTTTGGACAACCCTGCTTTACAGTTGGTACACTTATGGTGGCTAATACTTGTGTCGCCAAGAGCAATGTGGGGTTCAGTGTCTTGCCCAAGGACACTTTGACACATGGGTCCTGCAGGCTGGGAACTGAACCTGCATTTTTACGATTAGAGCTCGACCACTCTACCTCTGCACCATGACTGCCCCATTATAGAAATTTGACTAAGGTAATGGCTTCACTATAATCCACAGTTGTGTGAAATAACGGTATGAGGTTGAAAGAAAAAAAATTGTTTGACCGTCTTAAAGTTGAAGAATTTATAGTAGATGGGCTTTTCCTCGTAATTTCAAAATGGTTTCCATGAAATTAAAAAAAGCAATTTTGGCAGAAAAGGTTTTAAACATTGTTGTAAGCAAAAACTTACTAAATCATTCCATGTATAATAAATTATACTATATAGAACTAATAAAAAATGATATTGCAATTTTTTAGATTTCATTCAAGGGTTTAAAAGACATCTTGATTCCCCAAAATTTGAATTTTCTGTCAATTGTTTGATGTAGTGGGCTTCACAGAGTCAATTTATGCTCTCTTGTATTTGTACTTTCGAAAAAACATTTTAAATAAAATCCAATTTGAATCTAGTGTTTCTTATAAAATGTGTCACACGTGCACAAGAAATTGCTTTAAAATTTTATATTATTCAGATAGCAGAGTTGCAGATGGAGTGTCATAGAAAATTCGCTTAAACTAAACCAAAGAAAATGCACTAGAAGAAAGCTGAAATGTGACTTTGTTGAACCAGACAAGGGGTGCTTTTACCTCGATGGGGAGGGACCATTTCCTTCTCCCCCATCTCCCTCTACTTCCCTCCCTTAATTCCCTCACACACATACTTTCTCCTTTTTAAGATCTTTATAACTTTTCTCTTCTCCCACTTTTATAGGCCAATCTGTCTCGTTCTTTGTCTGTCACATCCCTCCGATGTGGACTCCTGTTTAGGATTCTGCCAGATGAACTGACAGTATGTGTGTGTGTGTATATGCTTAAAACAGTACAGTTGCACCAACTTCAAAGTTAAAACCAGAGTCTCTCCACAGTCTGCAGCTTTTCTATAAATCACAGTAACCATACCGATAAAGAAACACATGTACAAGTAATCAATCAGCCACGAAAGAGAAAGAAAGGTATAATACTGTATCTAAAAATATGAAAAAAAGTGAATGTCAGTGCAAGATCATTCGCAGTGCGAGATCATTTTGTTGCAAGATCAGAGAGGGTCAGCTCTGAGAAAAAAAAAAATAGAGGAATATGCCAAAAATACAGTGCAGCTTTATGGCAGTGCACAGCAGACAAGAACTGGCCTTTCATTCATTTTGCCATAGAATAAACAGGGTGTTTCCAGCCATGCCCTGTGTCAATTTAAGTTTGGTAACCCTATATCATAAATGAAGCTGAAATAGGATGACTCCATTTTACTGTAACCAAAGACAAAACCAGGGTTTCTTTAGTTGGGAAAATATGATATACACTTCTGTTACAACGTAAAAGCGTTTTTTAATTAATAACAAATGAGTGTCTGAGTCTAAAAAATGGACAGTACACTAACTGTTGAGACTTGGCATCATGTCTAATTTCTTGATCAAATGATCACACTTAAATAAATTAAGATGAAAGGATCCAGACTGAAATCCAGCTGTTTCTGTGACTTGAAGTTGACATGAATGTAGATTCCAGTGTCTCAAATGTGAAGTTTCTGAAAGCTGCTGTGGTCAGCAAACTACCACACTGGGTGGTAGAACCCCATCCTGCCATCAACAATTAAAACAAATGGGTCTTATTCAACTATGTCACGGTTTGGTTGTATTTGTGTGTGAATACTTTACAGGTATCTGTTTTTAATCTACTATATTCTGTATTTGGCGTAAAGAGTATTTGCGTCTCAACAAAAGTACCAAACTTTACACCTGCAGTCAATAGTAGCGCATTTCACCACCTACAGTTGCAAGACACTTGGTGTGAAATGTTGAATGCAAATCTCGTGAATCTTGCTCCAGGTTTTTTCATTCACAGCTCTATTCCAATATATGAAAGGCTTAAGATAAAAATCTGGCCATGTACAATCCACAGTCATTAATTTTTCCTCCATGAAAAATTTTCAAACGGTTGGCTATTATGAGAATTAAAAGGGACGTCATCCATATGTCATTATCAAAGCAGAGTCTGTGGTCAAAGAGCAACCTGGATCAACTTTCAACATTTTGAACATAGAGTCGAAGACACTCATAGAAACTTGCGTTGCGTTGTGAACGGAAGAGTTTTGACGCCAGAACTGCAAAAATACCCGTCTTTACATAATATTAATTGAAAGCGGTTGTTTGAACAATCTTTGCCGAGGGCAGTGTAAGCGTAGCTTAAGACTAAAGTAAACAAGGAACTTCAGCTGAGCTTTAATGACTAATGACATACAATCAGTGAGCTTTAATACTAAACCCTCTTTATTTACCTCAATTCTCTCTTTCTCTCCTTTTTATGATATTTTTCCTTCCTGCTGCCCATAAAGTCTCTGGGCTTTGTCTTTTTGTTTTATCTTGTCCAGCAGCTAGTTAAACTATATAGAAAACCTCTTGTGTTAAACAATTTAAAAATACAGGGGTTATTCAACTGTTTAAAGACTCACTTTTTTTCTGTGTTTTTAACATGTTCTCGTGGCGTTTTTCTGATAAGGGATGACATATATAATAGTATATAGTATATAATAGTATATAATAGACAATAGTTTAGTTGAGCAAGTGACTAAAACCAAGCTTCTGGGTATCAAATTAGATGATCAGCTCTCTTGGACAGATCAGATTAATCATATAGTATCCAAGATGGGCAGAGGAATCGCCCTGGCTCGGAGGTGTGTGCAATATTGCCCACCTTCAGTCATGAGGACAGTTGTACAGTCTTTAGTTTTGTCACATCTGGAGTATTGCCCAGTCATTTGGTCTAGTGCGACACAGGGGCATCTAAAAAAATTACAACTTGCCCAAAATCGAGCTGCCAGGGTGGCTCTTGGTTGCTCTTTTTGGACCAATGTGAATGACATGCACACCATTTTAGGTTGGTTGATGGTAAAAGACAAAGTACAACTCAGTCTTCAATGCTTAATGCACAACGTAATTTTTAAAAAATGTCCGCAATATTTGGTAAACAAAGTTTTATACAGTGGGTATTGTCACCAATATCAAACTCGTCAGGTCAGCTCTGGTGATTTGATTGTTCCTTTTTCAAGATCTAACTATATGAGAAGAACAGTGCTGTTTAGATCTTCTGATGCATGGAATCAAGTGTCTGTAAGGACAAGGCTTATTAGTAACAAATATAATTTCAAAAAGATTTTAAAACTAAGATACATGGACTACTTACAATAACTAAAAATTTGAATGATTTGCTGTTATGAAATGTATTATTGTTAATGTTATGTTGCTGTGTGTTTTGATATGCTGGTACAAAAATGAAATTGTTTTAACTTATTTTATCATGTTGAGCTTTTAAGGTAAATATGATGAATTGGTCACTGTTTTTTGTGAAATCAGTTTTGGTTTTTGTGAAATTGGTAAAATGTATGTATTTTTTGCGTATGGACCCCAGGAAGACTAGCGACCACTTTGTGGAAGCTAATGGGGCTCCGAATAAATAAATAAATAAATAAATAAATATATTGAACAAGACTAGTCCAGTTAAGCGCAAACCTTCATTAGCCATGCAGCATTTTTCTTTTCAAAATATTACTGTTCAAACAGTAATATTTATTATTATTATTTATTTAGTAATATTGGTCGTCTTTGGCGCGGAGTGAGTGTTAATTTTGGACACCACCTGCATTCCCTCTTCCGTAACCCTTGTGCTATCCTGGGCACTTTATCGTTGGGAGTTGGGTCATCTGGACCCACTAGACAGTGCGCTGAACCTTTTTTTTCAATGATTTGTGATGATTTGTTCCCTGGTTTAATGGATTACATGAAATTTTTCCACCTTTATCCACCTTTGTCATGGTAGGGATAACACGTCAAAGTAAGGGTGGGGTCATGTAAGATATTTTTCTTCCTTTTCTCTTCTTTTGTTTCTAAACGGGGAACATGATGTTTCCATTGATCTTTTGTCCATTTTCCACGACCTCGAAAAGACTTTTCTATCTAACACCCAGAGTTGAGATGAGTGAGATAATGGAAACAATTTCACTTTGATACAGATTTCATCAATTTCAATTTCATCAATGAAAACTATTTTAGTTTGCCATGGCTTCTGCAGTCTCCAGCGTGTTCAACACTGAGGGCACAAAATATTGTCATTATAGCAGCAAGTTGACACAATAGCGCAAATTACATTAATAGAGGGTGGAAATGGGCAGTTTTAGTCTGGGAAAACTGCAGTGGGGGGGGGGGGGGTCTATAAATTATAAATGTGTAGGTTCTTCCTTAAATGAAACTTTGTAGAACTTTTTGAAAGATATAAATCCGATCTCTGAACATCCTCCATGTCTTCCAGGTATTGTAATGAGATCAAAACAGACAGAAATGTGTTTTTTGTGTTTATTTGCATAATTATGATTTAATGGAAACAGCATAATTGTGCTTTTTTCGAAATTACTAGAATTTCGATAACGATTTGTGCAATGTATTCAGCTTTCCCTTTATACAGTCAACATCGCAGGCTTGGGAGGATTGTACAAGTTGAGAGAGAACCATTGAGTTCTTTGATGAGGATCAGTGACGGACATTCTTAAGCCGCCCATGCTTGTTAAAACATCACTTACTGTAAAGCTGACCCAGACTTCCCAAAATGTCTGCATTACCACAAATCATTCACCAGCAGGCGTTATGTGCAAAGGTTATTGGCTTTGGGCATGTGATCCCTCCTGTTGTGAAAATCATAAACAACATTTTCTCTGTGGATTTAAAGAGAAAAAAGTGCTGCACTTTCCCTCTGTGCAGTCGGTGCTGACATTGCTTCTGTATCTCAGACATTTGACAAAGTGGCAGAAAAGTACTGTAAAGTCAAAAACAGACTTGGGCTAAAACTAATAAAAAAAAAATACCAGACGTTGTCAGTGGAAACATGGCTGAGCCATGGCAAAGTTGAATTAAATATTGAATAAATGTGTTCAATCATTTAATGTAGCTGTTATAATTTTGTTAAATGCTGCAGATTTGGTCATTAGTTCAAAATATGACAGGATTTAAAAATATGTAAGTTGATTTTTCTTTAACATTACAATATTGATAAACGTGGTGAAAATGGGACATTTGTCCTATGAAATGTAGTGATGTAAAGGATCATCTGAAAATGTAATTACTGAGATTAATAAAGGGCGGAATACTGATAACTGTTTCCCGCCTTGTTGTCATTGTTGATAATTATTGTGAGAAATCATTAAAGTGATTAATCTTTTCATATTTATGAATATCATTAATCCTTATTATAAATAACTAAAGGCAAACTGAGCAAATTTGTTATTTCAGGAGAGCCTATCTAACTGGTAGCCCTTTGTATGACTCAGTACCCATGAAGTAGCTCTCAGTTTCACAAAAGTTGGTGACCCCTGGTTTAGGGTTTGCTGGTGGAAATACAGCTGACAGTGTCTGAAACAGTCATCCTGGAGTATTTCATGAACAGCCAGTTTAAAAAAACTGAAAAAGAAGAGGGTTTAAGCTATGGGTAAAAGCTATGCTTTTGTCTACATCCGCTGCATTACAATTTGAGCCAAATTGGTCCAAGCAGATGATGGTTGGTGAGAATAAACTTCAGCTCTGTTTTTGTTTGTTCTGATCTGTAGGTAATGACTTTACATCCTTGAAATTTAGTCTACTTTTTCCTTAATTTGTATCTTGTAGTTTCGAGAAAAAAGAATACAAAGAAACAGACAAGGAAGTTTTTTACAATCTAAAATAAAAATAGGTTTCCAAAAAATGTGTGAGAACCAAAGCAAAAATGTGGAGAAAGGTGAGCTCACAGGAAAGGGTGGGGGAGAAAAGCACACAGAGGAGACAGGAAGGAAAAAGGAGGATTTTCACACAAAAAACAAACAAAAGTGAAGTGCCAAAGAGAGAGAAGAAAAACCCCAGAGGGAAGAGTAAAGGAAGGAAAAGGGAGTGATGGTACAAGAGGTAGTAGGTACTGGTGAATGAGGATGTAGAGCGAAAGTTTGGCAAAGAGGTGGGGGATGGATGAAGAAGAAGGCTGTTTTCTGTTGAAAGCAGTTGTTGGTAATTAAATCCTGATGTGAACCTGGGCTCAGTTCTCCACAATTACCGCGCTTTCAGACAGTTTTAATGACTTTTCCATGGAGAGCTGCTCAGGTTAAAGCTACATTAGCAAGTGCAAATCCCACCTGAGAGCCTGCTTCTTTTTAGACAGCATGCAAAATAATAAAAAATGTTTTATCATTATGTTAAGGTCAACATTATGACTCATGAAGGGTGTTAACAGAATTGTTCTCCTGAAATAAGGGAGTAAAGCTCCAAACAACGAACACGATTTGCATGGCAAAGTCATGTCGGCCACCTCTCTTTCACAGCATGGCAAAATCTTTGCTCGCCGCCTGTCCAATGTTTTTACCCTGATCGCCTACATGGAGCGGTGTCTGTATTTATCTTATTTACATTGCATGAAAGACACAGGGGATGTTGATTGATCAGGTTTATTTATTTTGAAGATCGAGTTCTACAAAAAATTAGGAATGATCACACTTCCATGTTTGGGTTTATGAGATCATTAAGAGACTCTACCATTACAGTGATCTTCACGTCCTCTGTTGTGTCTTAAAGACGGCTGCAGTCTTTCTGTCTCTCTCTGACCGAGTTTGAAGGACTGCTGTCCCGCATTAACCCAATAGTGAAAAAAAAAAACTCAATGTCAGTATCATTCTTGACAAAGATTAGGGAATCATAAATACAAGCTTCTTTAGGCACAGCAAATGCTTAAAGAATAATCAAATAGATAACTAGTTTGAAATATTTTTGATCTTCTTATTTGCAATAGCCTTCCACTCTGCCGGTCTCATTAGCCACCCTCCCTAATTCTTTTACCCCCCTCCCGACCCTTTATATAAAATGCTCTAACTCTGTCACTTATACTGCTGTAATTATGCATAATCATGATTAACACAAAATGGGAGAGGTGTTCTTATATATGTGTCATATATATATATATATATATATATATATATATCACTTACATCACTTAACCGTTGTAACTGGTGTCGGGGTTGCCTAGTGTTCATTCTAGATATGATCTTGTCTTTCAGGTCAGTTGCTGCCTCACTCAGCGTATCTGTGGTTGTTGGGGCTGTGTACCCAATCTCAGGGTGGGAGTGTGGCCTCTCTGACCTGTTGTTCTGGCTCTCCCGTGGTATTGCAATTGTTTTGTAGCGCTTCAATCTCAAGTTGTGATAGGAGTTGCCGTGGATGTTGTTTGTGGATGTTAGAGCATTGGGCTACCAGTTATTTGGCAGTTTGCCTTGATTGAGGGTTTCGAAGCATCCATTCATTCCACATTCTCTGCAAGTAACCCCTCTGGGCGGGATTACTTGAGTAGTAGCATTCTAACAGAACCTTGTTCTCACATCTAGTCCATATCCGTCTTGTTCCACCAGCCCACATTCCATCAGGGTGCTATGGTTCCCCAGCACCTGACGCAGACCTTGTTTGGCTGGGCGACGTCTGAGCCGGCATGACTTGTGGTTCATTAGCCGTGGTTACATGGGCAGAATATCTTGATCGGATCATTGATCAGGTTAAAATTCACCCGTGCACATGGGCACAGAAAACCTTTTTCCGATTAGAACAAATGTTCCCATGGCTCACACTTTCGGTCGGAATGAATAATTTGGGCATGCGCAGTAGTGTAAAAACTCGCGGATGAGGAAATAGGTCACGTTGTAAACAAACCGCTGCCACAGACAGACAGCATGTGCAGCAGCTCCGTTATTCGAGACGATCTTCCAAATGTGCTTTTATTAATGTCGTGAATATTATGAAGCGCCTGTTCGCTCATCGTTTTATTTAATCCGTGTGGTCAGTGCTTTTTTGTGGAAGATCGGAGCTGGAGAAGGGTTAGGACAGGCTATAAACACGGGCTAACAACATTAGCCTCGATGGACACAAAATCCAGGACGATGCAAGAAACGCAGCAATCTGCATCTTGGCTGCATGTGTGTCTCATGTGTGGGAATGACATCAGCCTTTATTTTGTCGGGACACAACTGGAAACACAAATCCACATAATTGTTTGAACAGTTTCTAAGGACTGAGCGACATTTATTTCTGCTCTGTGAGCTAGCGGCCCAAGCTCTGTTCAAACACGGTTCCTCCCGGGTCCTGCAGCCGCTAACCCAGAGCGGCGGGACGGCTCGCAGTCTAAATTCTCCCACACATAACAAAACAACAAAACGCACACATAACAAAGCATCCCCCCCCCCCCCGACACAAAATTAGTGGACCGAGTGAACGTCGGGGGACACGAAACGCTCCTTCCCTCATGAGGGGTGAAAGATAGGCGAAGAGCCAGCGGGGAGAGAGCAGAGCGGCGCTTTTCACGGGGCGTCCGCAGAGCAGCTGGTCGGTCCTGTAAACACCATCTATGCGTGACGTAAACAAGAGCAGTAGTAACACACAATCGGAATGAGCCGTTTACATGCTCGACGATCTGATAAACGATCGGTATAACCCACCTATCTTGATCGGAAAGAAATTCTTATCCGAACAAGTCTGATCGGGGGCAGACTATTCCGAACGGCGAGTTTACATTTTCTTTCCGATCAGGCATTCTTTCCGATTACTTTTGCCCATGTAAACATGGCTATTGTCTCTCATATTGTGAGGTAGGCAGTAGAAATGCTGACTGGGTGATGGGTTAATTGCTCACCATTGTTATGGTAATTGCCTAATTTCCATTGTTATGGTAATTGCCCCATTTTCCATTGCCATTATATTGTTCATTCCACCCCTGGGAATTGAACTCTGGTTTCCTGCGTGACAGTCCTGAGAAGGTGTGTCCAAACTTTTGGTCTGCACTGTATATATACATATGTTATATGTGTGCCATTTGTTGACTCCTAGCAAGGACATATGACAACACTTTATGTTTACATGCTGCGTTTCTTGAACACTCAGTGATGGTTTTGTTTTCATTATAGGGTAAACCATATATCTCCTTCATTCCTACATTCATTCACTTCGTCCACTTTAATCACGTAAAATTAAGAATTTTTTTCTCGTAAATTACGGTTCAAAATTTCGTAATTGTACTTTTTTGGTGGCCCTAATACTCTGTTGCACCGAATAGTTTGAAACTGAATTGTTTTTTTTCCTCTGATAGGAAAAAAAAAGTCCTTGTTTCCGTTGGGCTGAGGCTAATGCTAATGCTGTGGGTATGTCGTCATGTTGCAGGTAATTTTGTTGTGCTTCGGGTAATGCCGTTGCGTTTTTTCTTTTGTATGTAGTGTGAGCCCTGTCGGCCACCGTACCTAAACCCTTTTTGTCCCTTTCGGGATCACGGGGCTGCAAGAGCCTATCCCGGCCACTCGTGGGCGAAGGCAGGGGACACCCTGGACAGGTCACTAGTCTGTCGCAGGGCCACAAATCTCATATCATATTCACGCTTAGGGAGATTTAAGAGTGACCAAATAACCCATGAAGCATATTTTTGGAAGGTGAAAGGAAGCCGAAGTTCTCAGCGAAAACTAATGCATGCATAGGGAGAACATGCAAACTCCACACAAAGCGGTGGGACTTGAACTGGAAGGCAAAAGCGCTAACCACTGTGTCATCATGCAGCCCAATAAAAAGTCATGCCATCCATACGTCACTACCAAATCCAAGTCCCTAATAGGTCAAAGTCCAACATGGTCTAACTGGCAACCAATTTGAACTCAAGGGCCACATGTTTTGTACATAAACCCCAAAACATTCATAGAAACTTGTGTAGTGACACATGAATGTGAGAGTTTTGAACGTAGAAGGCAGAACTGATGCATTCAAAGTTCCTTTCACTGGAAGTAGGGGGTCAAGCACAAGTTAAGACAAATGTCTGTTCACCTCATGAGTCCGTCTTCCACTGTCAAACTCAAGCTCCCCACTGCCGTAATTGCAAGGGTAAATGTGCAATAACTGTTACAATAACTCTGAGGGGAATTTATTTTTTCTAAGTTTTTTTTTTATTAATGAGGGGCCACAGTTTTATGATTGCGGTGGATTCTGGGAACAGAGTTTGGATGTTTAGCTGTTTCTCCTTTTTAGCCTCTAGTGTCAAATCTATAAAATGGTTTGTGTTCTGCTGTTGCACTGTAAACTGGTCTAACACACTCTCTGTTTTCCAGTAAGTACTAAAAAATTACTTTTTTTTAAACATATTTCAACCATAAAAATATATATTTAATTAGTTGTTATGACTTTTACTGTTCAAAACATTGACAATTTCTTAGTATTTTAATTTATGTTATTTTCTTTTATTAAAGTCATAATATATTAGAACACGATTCAGATATGCTACGGTAACACCAGAATCTTGGTGTTACTGTACATCTGGTTCCAATTGCAGCAGGTTTTATTAGCTCAGCTAAAAGTCCACACAGTTAAATCAGGGTCAGGCAGGCAGGCAGGTGACAATAACAAGCACGACAGCATCAGAGAACAAACAGGAGTCAGGGTCCAGGCGAGATTTGGGGAAGAAGGAAGGCAAACAGAGTCAGAGACAAAACAGATGATATAAATATAAACAGACGACGTCAGAGACGATCCAGATAAAACACTTGGTATTTCAGGCAGAGTGGCACAAAGAATACTTCGCACTGAATGAGGCTCAGTGCAGTGCTTCAGTGACCTGTGAGTGATTGTAAATGAGAGTCAGGTGCGTGGCATCCAGAAACCGTGTGCTGGGGTTGCTGGGAGATGAAGTACATTCAGAACTCTGTAGATGATTCCCATGGTTGACCAGAGGGGGACACAGAGCTCTGACTTCTTACAAGACCCCCTTCTGAAAGTGGTTTTGGAAGTGAGGGGCCCTCCAATTGACCACGTGATGGTTTGTCTGGGTGGCATTGGTGGAAGTCGTTGATCAGGAAGGGGTCAAGGATGTCGTCAGCGTTCAGGAGCGTTCCTCTGGGCCAAACCTCTCCCAATCCACCAGATATTGAAGCTGACCCCCCTGGCATCGGGAATCTAGGATCTCCCTGATGAGATAGGCTGCTCTGCACTCCACCATCAAGGGGGCCATGTCAACATCAACGGGTTCAGACCTGCCAAGCTAGAGGTCTAGAGGAAAACCAAAGCGGAGGTTTCTGGATGCAGTGAACGAAGAAATGAAGGTAGCTGATGTTAGAGGAGAGGATGCAGAAGTTAGATGGAGCAAGCTGATTTGCTGTGGTGACCCCTGAAGAAAAGCTCAAAGGAAAAGATGAAGATTAAAAAATAATAATAAATAATAATGAAAATTTCCTTGGGCAGTTTGTATTTCCGATGATGCTTCCTAAACTTTATCCGCACCTTGACTTCATTGAAAATATTGAAACCTGGGGATTCAAGTAGTGTCAATGTCTTAACCACCCAAGAAAATGAACAGAAGGGTTTCTGCTACAGTATTGTAGCAGATGTTCTTCAGAGCTATGACGCAAACAGTATATTAGATACTTGGCATTTACTATAGAGATCATGAAACAAATTAGCTTGATTTGCATGGAAATCTATTAATAAAATGTGAATTTAGTTTTATTTATATTGCCCAATATTACAAAAATAGTTATCTCAATGGGCTTCTTACCAGTAGTTGTAATGGAATTTAATAGGTAATGACTAAACTAAACTAAACAGACTAGGCAGTCTGGGCATCCCTGCCCTACAACCCTCCTTCTCAGTAAAGAAAAACTCCTAAGTTGTTCTATGGTCCTGACATTTATTCCAGAATGTCTTGGGGTAGACATTTGAACTTCCAAGTTTTGTAATTCATGCTTTTAACAATTTTGTTTAAAATGTTTATATTCTTTCAACTACACTAACTCTTTAACCGGGTTAACAAGGTTAAGAGATTATTAAAAATATGACCATAATAAATGAGTCAATTGTTGACTAGTAAAAAAAATGTTATTTTTATCCATTTTTAAAATACTAAAAAAAATAAATGCAAAAGTGATCATCACTTGTACTTTTTTTCTTTTAAGAAACTTGACTGATTAAATTGAGACATTCTGTAAAAAAAAAAAAAAAGATTTCACTATATATTTTAGCATTCTCATTTGGAGGTTTGACCAGGGTTTCCTGTGCAGCAAAAGACATGACAGGAAGCATTTAGGCGTCTCAGAGGCAGCTCTTGAGATGCTTTTGAGTCATTTTATAAAGTGAGGAAACTCCATTTAACAAAACAGTCAAAGATATGAATTTGACAAATGAAAACCACAATTATTGCATCTGTTAAACAGATCTGCACAATGTAATTCCATTTTAAAAAGCCAATTTTTGCATAAAGCACATGACAAGATCGCTGAGGATATAAAGTTGAACATGGCTTTTGTGCACTCTCATTTATACTGAATGTGTATTTAGTTTATTAAGAGACACAATGTTATATAGTTTTCCTTACTTGTCTTTGATGCTCCATTTCTTTTACAGCCAATGGTGGGTTTGGCACAAACACCACTTTAAGTGTTTCCAGATGAGGAGAATTTGGCTGACGTCACTTCCCCACTTATCAAAACCTTTTCTCATACCCTGATAACCTCATGTTTGCTTGTTTTACCTTAACAGCAGCACACACAGGGACTGTAAATACAATAAGAGGGCTACCTGGTTATGAATACAGCAGATCTTTAAAGACTCACAATGATGAAGATTGTGTTTTTGGTGTTTTATACATGTTGTGGCGATTTTCTGATGATGAAAGATAGAGAACATTAAGAATATTTCTTTGTTCAAATAGTTGTGAATCAGGAGCAGATGATAAAGTCTGCTCCTAAAATACGTTTTTGTCTAATTGAAAAAGAACGTATTTGTGTCATAAAAAATAAGGGTAATAATGGCATTAAGTGATATTTATGCCACAGAGATCAAAATTTTCTAATTTGCAAACAAAATGTTCAGATTCAAAAACAAAACTTGCTAATTAGCAAATGAAAATATTAAATGTTCGCTTTCAGAATCTTTTTCTCTGTTTTCAAAATACATTTTTGCATTTGCAATACAAACGTTTTCAGATGCTCAGATGATATGTAAGGGTTAATGGCCGACAAAGTATGCATTATCACTTTTTAATGCACACCGTTGAAGCCTGAACGGAGGAGGGTAAAAAAAAAAAGTAACTGCAAACAAAAAAAGCGATGCAGACAAAAGAAAGCAGCTGCTGGCTGGCTGGCACACAGAGTGCTGTAGGCAAAACAATTCACGATTCCCTTCCGTTGTTGATTCACTTCCACTGTAGCTTTCTTTTTTTTGTATTGTTTTTTTTGCTTGCAGTTACTTTTATTTTACTTTTTTTACTTTGATGGCGGTTATTATTTGCAGCGTTTCTTTTTTATTTGCTGTTTAATTTTTTGTTTACACACTTGCCTTTCAAGATTGCAAGGGTTTTTTCAGTTGTTTTTATTTTCCAGATTTTTTTTCATGCTGCAACAGCAGTTTTCTATAGAGTCCCAAACTGTTCATAATTAAATAAATAAATATGACCTTGTGCAATCACACAATCAACCAATAAATCTTTCATAAATACATAAAATGATAATGAAATTGTGAAAAACCTGCACACAGATTTTGAATCAACCATTATATTATTAAATATATTTCATTTTGCTTTAAAAAAAACCTGTTAATTATTTTAATATGCATTTTTAGCGATTTAGCCTCAGCTTCAGCTCTGTTATTGGAGAAGTCTTGCCCCTTTAACTGTCTCCACCAATCATTCTTGGAGGCTTAATCATACGTCATCAGTCTGACCAATCAGAAGTGGCTAAAGTCTTCACTTCCCTGTTCCGATTCTGCTCATAAAGTCTTTAAGTTCCAACAAAAATATCAGCTAAATCTCGTCTTTAGGGGTGTAGCTTTCCACGTGATCCAGTGTTGGTGTCTGCGATCGGCTGCAGTTTCACACTACATTTCCCATGATGCATAGGGTTAAAGTGACAGCATGTACAATGAGTCTTCCCTTTTAAATTACTTGAAATCAAAACGAACACACATCTATAAGTTTTCAAATCTTATTGATGAAATCAAAAGTCAACAGTTTAGTTCTCCTTCAAGGTTTGTGTTTTTTTAATAACAGCCAAACATCCCAGTGTTTGGTCCACGTTGTCTTTCTAACTGAAACACTTTTCTAATAAGGTATATATTATTTTATATGATAAACTTAAGAAGAGAATAACAACATTTAAGAAATGGGATTAAGGTGAAGACACAATTAAACTTAACTGAAACAATTTAATCATCTAAAAAGATATAAATCATTTTTGTTAAAGTTTTCAAAGACTTCATCTTTGATTAAGACAAGAGAAAAACTAATAAAACTACATGTTCACTTTTTGTGTAGCTACAAAAAACATAAATATGTTAATCTTTTTGTGTAAAATGTATCAAACATATTTTGATCATATAATTGTTCAAAAATTACAGTTGCCTTTGCACAAACATTGAAATTAATATAAAATAATAAATCACAATTTAGAAAGAATATATTTGTTTTTGTGAGATTACATAAAATTGCATGATAATAAACTGATGGGTAAAATGTCAAATAATTTAATTGAAAATTATTACTAAAAATGTAACTTAACTTTTATCACATCTTTTAGAAAAAACATTGCGGAGGGACTGTACATCAATACAGACTATAGAGTTTCTCCTTTTTACATTTGTGGATGATGGTGTGCCGCGGGATTTTTGTCAAGGATAAAGTGTGCCTTGGCTCAAAAAAGGTTGAAAAACACTGGAATAAACAGTGAGCTGGCTCTCAGAAACAGGAAGAGGGGTGGGGCTGCTCCTATTAATTTTTTTCTTATTCAACAAAAGTGAATAACATCGAATTGAACAATCACTGAAAAAGTTTCACCTCATAATTCCTATATTTGTGGAATTGTATCACCGTTAGTTTTTTTTTTCTTCTATAAAGTAGAAAATCTTTTTTGCAGCGTGTGAATTCGTCTGCGCGCAGGCGGGGGCTGACGTCATGCAGACACAAAGGTCCTCTCCCGTGCGAATGTATGGCACTCGGTCAGGCAGAGACAGAGGGAGAGACGCGCCAGCACAGAGAGGCACGGAGACGCCACGGAAAGGATTAACTTAAGACTTTACCAGATTTCTGAGGAAAAGAAACTAAAACTGTTGTTCATTTCCCTTTTTCTGGTTGGACATAAAATGAAAGGACTACCTGGCATTATTTTGGAGTCTAGCAGGGCTTGACTTGAGAATTGCGCATGCAGTCTTCGGAGTTGTCGGCTGGAAGAACTTAAAGCTCGCCTTTAATATAACTTGACTTGGACTATCAGGGACCAGTACAAGGGAGGAAGTTAAATATCACCAGAGAACAAGACTTTGTAAGTTAAATTATTTATTTTATGTTTCTTTTGTTACTTTATTTTAGTGCATAACAAGACTTAGGATGAGATAACCAAAAGCGTTTCATTATTTTTCTTTTTCTGTATTTATGTGGGTTATCTGGGCATCTGTGTTTAATTAAAGTATACCTGCCACGTAGACGCGGGGAGGGAGCATGCGGTTCAGATAACGGCTCTGATGGCACAAGCAGATGCCTGGAGACGGGCGTTTCGTGAGGGGAGAGGACGGAGAGGTTGGGATGAGAGCTCTTTTTTTACACTCTGAAAGCGTAGAACAACATATATTGTAGCATGCATATATATATATATATATATATATATATATATATATATATATATATATATATATATATATATATATATATATATATGCATGCATATATGCATATATATTATTTTTTGATCTAATTGAAACTGTCCCTTTCGGGAATGTCTTAACAAACAAACTGAAAACAAACCATAAACAACCAAATACATGGCACAATAGATATTTGTTTTAAAAACAGGGATGTTTTGCCTATGTCTTCTGTTGAGATCATTAGAAAACTCCTTTTTGGTTCACAATTCTGTGAATTTAGGAAATAATGAAGATTCTATGTGGGTTTTTTTTATTTTATTTTTTGCCTTTAAGGATGACCAGATTTGTCACCAAAAATATACATGTGTGATGAAAAAAAGTTAATTCATGCAGTCATTCTTCAATTCATTTGAGTTCCAGCTCTTTGAGCAGAGATGCCCTCACCTTTTTGTCACCAACCACCACCTCCATTTTTTTCTAAAGGAACATGGAAAGGTGCTTGCAAATCATACCACAAGTAATTTTCCTAGATGAGTCCACAGTCCACTGTGAGTATCGTTCCCAGTGCGAGACAACTAAAACAGAAGTACTCCGATGGAGGTCTTGACTGCCTCAGTCATATTACAGCGAACTTTGAATCTCACCTATACATTCACACTGGGCTTGTGATGAGTGTTCAACATGCTGTTTACACTGGAGTATCGCTACCCCATACTAGCACATGCTGGCCACCTACAACTGGAAGAGGCTTGGTGTGAAATGTCGAAGTGGTGCAAATCTTGCTCCAGGCTTCTTCTGTGAATTAACAGGGATGCCATTCATACAGCCCTACCAAATCCAAGTCTAGGATTTGTTAAAGTTCAACTTGATTATATGCACACTCAATGGCTGCATGTTTTGTAGCTTTGTAATTTGGTAGAACCCAAAAATGATCATAAAATCTTGAGCGCAAGGATTTTGAACATTGAAGGCTGAAATGCGCATTTTCATAGACCTTTTATTGAAAGTGATTGCTTGAATGCATGTTGTGGTTGTAGCTTGAGATCTCTGAGAACAAAAAAATGGTGTGTCGCCCTGTCACCTGACCGGGCTGTCACCTGTCAGCTGGTACCGTTGAACCAATGGTTAGACGACAAATACAACACATGATGACAAAGTGTCATTGAAATAAAACTTTTAAATAAATAACCAAGTTTTCAGTTTATGTCATGCGCTGAAACTCATCTGTAGTGGCAACCATTAAAGCTTGATGAAGCTGAAAGCGAATATTCTAATCTCCTGCTACACAACAAAGTGTGATGGCTGTCCAGGGGTGACGTTTTGCATCACTTTATCGTCTGTTTAGAACACGTGAAAATATTCCTGAAAAGCAAAGACCTGAACTACCTGCAACTGGAAGATAGTGGCTCGAGTGGCTGGAAAAGCTGGGTTTTTTTGGTGGATGTGACTATGACAAGCCACCTAAACGAGCTGAATGAAAGTCTGCAGGCGGCGCAAATGCTTGAAGCTGTTCTGTCATTCGAGCGCAAGCTGACTGTCTTTGCAGAGATGTACAGCGAAAGAAGAGAAGATGACGCTGCTGTGTTTTACCCTTGCACTGACTTGCTTGGCATTTGCACAGAAATCAAACTTAACTGTATTAATTTGATTTTTTGTACTTTACCTTTTCAAAAGGCTGCTATTTTCTTTTTTATTAAAGCAGGCTGCAGTTTATTGCACTTTATTGCACTTTATTGCGCGTCACGCACGTTCCATTTTATTGTTTTTTGTTCGAATCCTCAAAATAAAAATGACATCAAAAATCGGATTTCTTTATTACATTTCTTTAATTTTATCATAGCAATGAAACACAATTCATTGATATTGTAATGAAGTTCAACTTGCACAACAGAGCAGTCACGTGACGCGTCGTTCTCCGCAGAATGCACTGCAGGGCAAATAAACATTTAATCGTTTTGCTCATTATGTATTTGTAGCAACTTAGTCATTTTGATAGTAGGCTAATATAGCTAATATAGATACATATGGCATGTGTTGCCTTCATTATAAGTCTTAAATAGGGCTTTTAATATTTTGCGGCTCCAGACATGTTTGTTTTTTGTTTTTTTCGACCAATTTGGGTCTTTCAACATTTTGGGTTGCCGACCCCTGTTCTAGACCCACAACAAACTAACAGCTACTTCCTAATAAAAAATAGTTGTCATCCATAAAATTAACATAATTTATTGGCTTTACTGGATTTAAAGAAAAAAATAAATAGAAAGGAGTCTGCATCAAAGTGAATTTGTTTGCATCATCTCATTCATCTTAATCTCGGTGTTTGACAGACAGAAAAGTCTATTCAAGGTTGTGGAAAATGGACAAAAGATCAAAGGAAACATCAAGCTCATAAAGAATACAAATAATTAAAATGAATAATTAAATAAACATCCTGACAGCATTTTGAATCAATACAAGTATTGCCAAATGAACTATCGCGATATATTGACAAAACAGCTCCCTGTGCTTTCATCTCAGTGGGAAACTGATCCAAATGTCTCTTTGAGAGGTTCAGGTTCAGACCCGTGGTCTAGCACATTCACGTGCATTCCAGGTTTGTATTGTAACATTATCATGTATAAAGTAAAATGTTTAGTTAAAAAACAATGTTGTTGCAGAATGAGGTAATAAAACACGTTATGTTCTAAATTTGTTATTAATTAATTTATTTACTTTTCGTCCTCAAAAATTATCGATAAGAGTACCGTTAAAATACCGGATCGATAAACAGTATCAATAAGAGTAGTAGTACCGTTAAACCCTTAACGATACCCATCCCTAATTTGAGATTTTAAGACTTACCCGAGTGGACTGCAATCATCACAATCACACTCAGCAACCACTTGGTGCTTTAACTCCCTAATCCACTCCTGAAAGTTAGTGTCAAACAGGGACCGGCCCATTCTAAACCCTTATACATTAGAGTTTTAGCTCTAGTGTTGACATTCTTCTGCCTACAGTAATTCTTCAATCGTAAACGGCAAATAAAAAAATTCGGGCCAGTTCTGAAGCTGATAAAAGTACCGTTGCGCTGACATGTGCGCAGTGACGTGTTTAAGCAAACAACATAAATTAGTAGATTTGCTCACAGAGAAAAGCGGCTTTTTACCAATATTCACCACTTTAACAAACATAAGTGTTTCATATTGGTGCACAGCGCTGTTCTCCACCTCTGAATCAGTTGATTCATGTTGATAATGTAAACTGTCAAAGATTTATGGTCAAAGAGCGTGTGTTATTCAGTGTGGTGCCGGCAACAACTTTGGTGTTTAAGGGTTAAAGTCTTTGGTATGAACTGACCATGGATTTAAATTTACAGCCTCCTAGTCTTGGAACACCCTCTACCATTTGGTCAAGTTAATCTTTGCTTGGTGACAATAGCTGCGTTTACATGGGCAAAATATCTTGATCGGATCAATGGTCGGGTTAAAATTCACCCGTGCACATGGGCACAGAAAACCTTTTTCCGATTAGAACAAACGTTCCCATGGGTCACACTTTCGGTCGGAATAAATCATTTGGGCATGCGCAGTACTGTTGAAAAACCCGGAAGGAAGTGTCCCGTTGTAAACAACCCTTTGCTGTCATATACATTTATGCAGTAGCTCGGAAATATACGAGACGATCTTCCAAACTTGCTTTTATTAATGTTGTGAATATTATGAAGCGTCTATTCGCTCATCGTTTTATATTTAATCCGTGTGGTCGGTGCTTTTTTGTCCAGGGGGAGCTTGAAGCCAGGGTTAGGAGAGGCTATAAACACGGGCTAACAACATTAGCTTGGCTGCACACAAATGTTTGCCAATAAGCCTTTATTCAGCCTTTACCTTGTCGGGACACAACGGGAAACACAAATCCACGTGATTGTTTGGACAGTTTCTAAGGACTGAGCGACATTCTGCTTTGAAGCTCACACACCGCCCCAAACCACTCTGTGATCTGACGGGCCGAGTCCTGCAGCCGCTAACCCAGAGCGGCGGGTCGGCTCACAGTCCAAATTCTCACACATAACAACAGAACAAAACGCACACGTAACAAAGCACCCCCCCCCCCCCCCCCAAAACACAATAATAAATCTGCCTGCTCTGCTCAGAGAGGTTCACTCGGTCTACTGGCACCGGAGCCCGAACGCAGAGCTCGGGTGCCGGGTCCAGACCTCAGTGGGCACGAAGCGCTCCTCCCCGGCAGCCCCTTCGTGAGGGGTGTAAGAGAGGCAGAGAGCCAGCGGGGCGAGAGCGGAGCGGTGCTTTTCAGGGGGCCGCCGCAGAACAGCTGATTGGTCCCGTATGTGCTCCAAAGCTTTCTATCAGCGAAACACCGTCTATGAATGACGTAAACCAGAGCAGAAGTGACACACGATCGGAATGACCTTTTACATGTACCATGATCTGATAAAGGATCGGTATAACCCACCTATCTCGATCGGAATGAAAGTTTGATCCGAACGAGTCTGACTATTCCGAACGGCACGTTTACATGACACATTTTCTTTCCGATCAGGCATTCTTTCCGATTACTTTTGGCCATGTAAACGCGGCTAATGGTTAATGAAGGTTTCAGTAGACAACACAATACATGTCACATCAAAGTTAATTTAAAGGTATTCTCCCCTTTAAAATTATCTGATGGGAGTGGGGACCTCGACTGGCAAGTGCTTTATTGTCTTTTTGTGTATTCACAAGAGAAAGTGACGACAATGTCACCCACCCCCTGCTGTCACTAAACCTAGGGGGTCTTTGATTCTTTGGCTGAATGTCAAAGCCATTTGCATAAATGCTAAAAAAAAGTCATACCAAACTAATTCCTTAAGTCCCTTTGTTTTATTTATGAAAAGTTTCTGTTAATTTAAAACCAATGTAGTCCTGGAGATCATTTTCCCAAAAGTTGTGTAAGCAAACGTCTTTTCCTCCCTCCACAATTAAAAAAATGGCCAGCCTATTGAGCATGTGTCAATGTTTATTATTTCTTGAAACTGTTTTGAAGCTGTTTCTGACCAAATTTAGAGGTGAAGTTGATGCTTCTGACTTTTGACCTTCTTAGTCAAACAAAACAAAACTGGCTGTGAATGACTGTTTCATATTTCCCTGGGTAAGCCATAACATCTGTCAATCAAGAATGTCCTAGGATCATCTGTGTTGTGATTACTGAAAGCATGATCTCTCTATCCCCCCTTCACTAAGGACCTGCATTCCACCCATTCTTACTCCAAAGTTCAAGATTTCTTCCTCTTGTAGGTAGAAAAGTAGCATTTTCTGCAATGAACACAAACTTTATGTGGAAGGTCAAATATTAAAACTAAGCTTACCCACTCCAATCATCTTTTGATCTACTTTCAAAGCGTCTTTTAAGTATGATAATGCCCTTTTTAGCCCAAATCCAAAAACCTGTGTCATTTTCTAGGACATAAGCCGCGTTTACATGGGCAAAAGTAATCGGAAAGAATGCCGTTCGGAATAGTCTGCCCCCGATCAGACTTGTTTGGATCAAACTTTCTTTCCGATCGAGATAGGTGGCTTATACCGATCCTTTATCCGATCGTTGGTCATGTAAACGGTCATTCCGATCTTGTGTCACTTCTGCTCTGGTTTGCGTCACGCATAGATGGTGTTTCGCTGAGAGAAAGCTTTGGAGCGCATATAGGACCGATCAGTTGCTCTGCGGAGGCCCCGTGAAAAGCGCCGCTCCACTCTCGCCCCGCTGGCTCTCTGCCTCTCCCCCCTTTATGAGGGGTATGCGGGGCAGGAGCGCTTAGGTCCACTGGCACCCGAGCCCCGGTGCCAGTGGACCAAGTGAGCAGAGGAGCCGGATAACTTTGTGTGTGAGAGGAGGTAGGGATGCTTAGTTACGTGTGCGTTTTGTTATGTGTGGGAGAATTGAGACTGTGAGCCGTCCTGCTGCTCTGGGTTAGCGGCTGCAGGACTTAGGAGGAACCGTGTTCGAGCAGAGCTCGGGCCGCTAGCTCACAGCTTTGGGGCGGTCTGTGAACTTTTCAGGTCAGAAATAAATGTTGCTCAGCCCTTTGAAACAGTTCAAACAAACCCGTGGATGTGTGTTTCTAGCTGTCTCCCGACAAAAAAAAGACTAATGTTATTCCCACACATTTACGTGCAGCCAAGCTGCAGATTGCAGCGTTTCCCCGCACGGTCCTGGATTTTGTGTCCAAAGGCTAATGTTGTTAGCCAGTGTTTATAGCCTGTCCTAACCCTTCCAGCCCAGTTTTTCAACATAAACAGCACTGTCCACACGGATTAAATAAAACGATGAGCGAACAGGTGCTTCATAATATTCATTACAGTAATAAAAAGCACGTTTTGAAGATTGCCTCGTATTACGGAGCTGCTGCATAAAAGTCTGTGGCAGCGATCTGTTTACAACGGGACTCATCTCTTCTTCCGGGTTTTTTTTTTTTTACCACTACTGCGCATGCCTAAATGATTTATTCCGACCAAAGGTGTGAGCCATGGGAACACTTGTTCTAATCAGAAAGAAGTTTTCTGATCCCATGTGCACGGGTGAATTTTAATCCGACCATTGATCCGATCAAGATATTTTGCCCATGCAACCGCAGCTATTGTTTCTGCAGAGCGGTAGTAGTTCATTAGAATTTCACTTCAGAGTTGTGGGAGGGACTGTTGGTGTGAAGCAACACCGCCCCCCCCCCCGTCCTCTCCTTGTTTATAAGAGCTCAGAACAGGGAGCTTGTCGCCCATTCAGCACATGTCTTTCAATCTTTTTCAAACTGTATCTAACCTTGGGTGGCTGGGGATGGGGGGCTTGTGTGTTCTGTGGTGCCTCTGTCATGACGCGCGGCTTGACCTGGTGCGTTGTGCTTGGGTGGGGTTGGGAGACGGGGTTTCAATGGTTCCGGTCCATGCTGGAGCACGACCCCTTTCCTGTTTTACACCGAACACCTCAAAAAGAATACTGGGAGTTGGTGTGTGTGTGTGTGTGTGTGGGGGGGGGGGGGGTTAACAACAAAGAAAAAACTGCTGGACCTGGGCTCCTGTGGTTGCTGTTATTGCCAAGCATGTCAAGGATCACTGCTGCTGAAGTGTAAACCAGTTTATTGGTTTCTGTGGTTATTGTGATAAGAAATTCCCTCAATGCTTCGTTCACAGTTTCGAGGAGACTTTCAGGCCGTTTTAGCTGGTGTCGGGGTTGCCTGGTGTTCATTCTAGAAATTATCTTGTCTTTCAGGTTAGTTGCTGCCTCGCTCAGCGTAACGGTAGTTGTTGGGACTGTGTAGCCTCCTCTCTGACCTAGTGTTCTGGCACTCTTGTGGTGTTGCATTTGTGTTGCAACTGCTTCCATCTCAAGTTGGGATAGGAGTTGCCGATTGTGGATGTTGGAACATTGAGCCAGTACTCGGCAGTTCTCTGCATGTAACCTCTCTGAGTAGGATTACTTAAGTAGTAGCATTCCTAGAGAACCTTGTTGTCACATGTTGTCCATTTCCGTCTTGTTCCATTTGCCCACTTTCTATCAGGGTGCACTGGTACCCCCAGCACCTGACGCAGACCTTATATATATATATAAATATATATATACTATCTGCGCTAGTTGACACACGCCCCGAAACATTTTGCCGAACTACTCTGCTTCATGAAGGTGAAGCACGCACCGAAGCGCCGTGTCAAACAGGCTATCCCTACATACCAGTTTCAAACAATAGATGATTTTATTCCTTTCTTGGGAAAAAACTTCCCGCTCTCACCGGTAGCCATGTTGTCGCTTGCTGTTTTGTGTGTGCTATGATGTTGTTGTTTGTCGCTTGCCATACTGCCGTGTGAAACTAACGCTACGGAATCTCCGGGAGCCAAAAATGTGCTACTACACAAAAACTCGATTTAGTTATTTTTTTAAATCGCCCGTAACAAAAGATTCAAATTAAGTCATTCAATCGATTTTTCGCCCAGGCCTATGTTAATCATCCACAGCTTTTTCCTTTCTCTTAATTGTCCTGGGTCCAAGAATCTAATTTTCAATTCTTCATGGTCAGGTCATCTGCTTTGTTACCTTTTTGTTTCTCCATATGGTTTGTCATGTTTCAGTTAATCTATTAAATGTTTAAGTTTCTGGCACCAAGCCTGGTATCCCACGGATTGGATCGTACATACCAGTTCTTGACACAACTTTATATCATTGAATCTGTAAAATATCAAGCTTTAAATTGTAGAAAGGCAAATTTTATGTAGTAATAGTAGTTTTAATTTGAATAAATTTTTGAAAACCTGAAGCTTAAAAAGATTTAGTGCCAACTTTGGCTTTGTTTGTACCGGTCTGTGAAAAACGTCTGACATTCTTCCGGTTGGTTGCCTAAAAAAAGGCTAGGGACCACTGCCTTAGAGTTACTCACTTTAGTTCAAACAAATTTCTTGAGCCAGATGAAGCCATTTATGTGGACAAAACTAATTGAGGTTTGCTAAAGATGAGTTGCATTTTACAGGACTTTTTGGAAAGGCTTTTAGTTTAATATTGTGACAGAACTAGTCCTTTTAGACCAAAAAAAGTTTTTTTAAAACACAGTGTTGAATAGCTTATTGTCCATTTTGTCCATTTTTATTAGTTTAATGCAAAAACAAGTAGTTGTATTCATGTTTGATCCATTACTGTTGAAATAGCTATTTCACACATGGGCTGCACATTTCCAGGCTGCGCAGAGTTCCTGACAAAAGCCGCGTTTACATGGGCAAAAGTAATCGGAAAGAATGCCTGATCAGAAAGAAAATGTGTCATGTAAACGCGCCGTTCGGAATAGTCTGCCCCGGTCAGACTCGTTCGGATCAAACTTTCTTTCCGATCGAGATAGGTGGGTTATACCGATCCTTTATCAGATCGTGGAGCATGTACACGGTCATTCCAATCGTGTGTCACTTCTGCTCTGGTTTACGTCATTCATAGACGGTGTTTCGCTGATAGAAAGCTTTGGAGCGCATATAGGACCACTCAGCTGTTCTGCGGCGGCCCCCTGAAAAGCGCCGCTCCGCTCTCGCCCCGCTGGCTCTCTGCCTCTCTTTCACCCCTCAGGAAGGCGCTGCTGGGGGGTGGAGCGCTTTGTGCCCACTGAGGTCTGGACCCGGCACTCGAGCTCTGCGTTCGGGCTGCGGTGCCAGTGGACCGAGTGAACCTCTCTGAGCAGAGCAGGCGGATTTATTGTGTTTTGGGTGGGGGGGGGGGGTGCTTTGTTACGTGTGCGTTTTGTTGTGTTGTTATGTGTGAGAATTCGAAATGTGAGCCGACCCGCCGCTCTGGGTTAGCGGCTGCAGGACGAGAACCGAGCAGAACTCGGCCCGTCAGCTCACACATTTGGGTCGGTGTGTGAGCTTCAAAGCAGAAATGTCGCTCAGTCCTTAGAAACTGTCCAAACAATCACGTGGATTTGTGTTTCCAGTTGTGTCCCGACAAAATAAAGGCTGAATAAAGGCTTATTCCCAAACATTTACGTGCAGCCAAGCTAATGTTGTCAGCCCGTGTTTATGGCCTCTCCTAACCCTGGCTTCAAGCTCCCCCTGCACAAAAAAGCACCGACCACATGGATTAAATATAAAACGATGAGCGAATAGACGCTTCATAATATTCATAACATTAATAAAAGCAAGTTTGGAAGATCGTCTCGTATATTACCGAGCTACTGCATAAATGTCTGTGACAGCAAAGGGTTGTTTACAACGGGACACTTCCTTCCAGGAGTTTTTACACTACTGCGCATTCCCAAATGATTTATTCCGAACGAAAGTGTGACCCATGGGAACGTTTGTTCTAATCTGAAAAAGGTTTTCTGTGCCCATGTGCACGGGTGAATTTTAACCCGACCATTGATCCGATCAAGATATTTTGCCCATGTAAATGCGGCTAAAGGTGATTGGTCGTTTTCTGCAACAAATACCACTTGACCCAAGCAGTTAAAGCAAAGCTGAATGGTTTTGGTAAGTGCATGGAGTTACACTGGAAAAATCAGTCTTTGAAGACTAACAAGAATTTGTGAAGAGGTCTGACTTTATTGACGTAGATACCGACCAGAAAGCTCGGAAAAATATTCCTGTAGCTTTTTATCATTATTAATAATTTTTAAATAATTTCTTATGAAACATTATTTTGTTCAAGACCTTTAAAGACCCACTTTGGAGAAAACTGTGTTTTTGATGTTTTTAACATGTTCTTGTGGCATGTTTCTGATGATTGGGGACATGTGTTTAGTTTAGCAATCAGTTGTTGTATCTTACAACAAATTTTATGTTTTGTACAAGTACTGAAGCCTGTTGTAATATTGGGCTATATAAATACTACTGAATTGAATATGTGAATGCAAAATTGCATTTCTGAGTTGTTGTTTTTTTTCAAATTGTTGTAAATCAGGAGCAGTCAAAGTAAAAACAAATGCCTCTTGAAAAAGGCTGTAATTGGGATGTAGCAAATTATGATGCATCAACTTGCAGACAAATAGATCCATGTATGTCTTTGTTTTCCTCACCCAAGCTGGCGTCTGGCTCAAAATTGGACAACTAGATAGCTCCATTATTGCTTACCATTTTTGTTGCACTGGTATGTTAGGTTGGGGTTGTGAGGGGCTGTAAGCTAGCGGGACAGAGTGTAAACAGATGGGTGATAGAAGGTGTTGTGTGTGTGGGGGGGGGGCTTGTGTCTTACCAGCAGTCCCGCTCACAACTCAGGTACATTTCTCATCTCTAAAGAACTCAATTTCTAAAGAACTCCCCCAGAAATTATGTCCTAAAAAACAACAGTTTTATTGGGCTAAAAATAGCATAAATTCACACGAATTTATGTTTGAAAGTCTTCCATTCATACATTCCATTCATATATTAGGAGTAATGCATACAATACAATTATAGGAAACCTTAGATGACTATGTAGGATCTGGAGACACAAAAGTGTTTGTTTTTACCCATGCACGGAAGATTTTGACAAACACTGACCCTTTAAAAATTTTTAAGCCAAAGTCTAGAATCCCTGTGAATGTTACGTCTCTGATACAACACCGTATTGCATCCAAACTCTGGTGATGTGACCATTAGAATGAATCTCTAGTGTGATTTCACAAGCTGAGGGTGAGGCACACCCTAACAAAGTAAAAACCAGACAGAACTTTCCTAGAAAGTTCTAAAACTGTTGTTTTTGTGTTTATTTGGATTGATATTTATTGTTATTTTTATCCCAAAAAGACAAAGCTATGCCTTGTCACTTTGGTTTTTCTCATGTAGTTTTTCTTTTTTTATTTATGTCAGAAGCCCTGACATACATAAAAATGATATAGCAACATTTTTCTGTTGCTTTGGTTTTTTATATACCTATTTTAACAAATTTTTAACAAAATTATGTTAAAGAAAAACAAAGCAGTTTCTGTTAAGATTTTCCTTAAACTTCTAAATGACAGCAGCATCAGTGTTGTATTAGCTGTTAATACAATTGCCTCACTGAGTTCAAGTGAGCCAGCTGTGTTTCTGGTTGAAACAGATAGGTTGAAACTGAAAGGCACCCATTCCAAGATTTTTATCCAGGCTGCATTTATAAGGTCTTTCCAAAGGCTTAATTGCAAGGTCATCTTCTGCTTAACCAACGCATGTGAGAAATATCAAAGGGAAAATACTTAAAAGCAAAGCAGCTCATTAAGGTAGCGACACACCAGGCATGTGACGCAAACATGGGTTCTTGAACGTGCATTTAGCCCATGGTGTTCACACTGGGCAGGCAGTGAGGGGCTTATTCTTCTTTTTCCACTGCTTACCAGTGCATGCCTGCCACCTACAGTTGGAAGAGGTGTGGTGTGACATGTTGAAGCAATGCAAATATTACAATTCTTGCTCCAGGCTTTTACTTTCACTGCTCCATTCAGATATAGGAAAGACTTGATGCCACATAATTCTGTCCAGGCACAAGCTGCAATTATTATTTTTTCCTCCGTGATGAATTTTCAACTGGTTTGCACCTCTGTGAATTTAATAGGGGCGCCATTTGTCACTGAACGCGGAAGCCATAAACAAGCATATCTATTTAGACTTCTCATTGGAAGTGGCCACTTGTACGCAGATTGCTGATGTAAGGGTAGCTTCACATCAAAATGAAAAGGTTTATGATACCCTGGATTTTCCTGAATCTGGACTTTATTTCTTGGTCTTCTCAAGCTGTGATCACAGAACAAATTTGTAGTTACACTGATGAATCTGTCCTGAATCAACTCTCTGCTTTGTAATTTTGGTCAAATCAGAGGTCAACCTGCCCTTCTGTGTGTACCCTAGAAATAAAAGGTTATCTTTTCCCTCAGAGGAATAAAAGGATAATTATTTCTAATTACCTTGCAAGAACTTTGACTGTTTGTGTTACTAAAGGCTGCTGGACCTCATCAGTGAAGTACAGGATCACCTTTTGGCTTTTCAGCAGTAATGCTGACGTAATTCCCATATGTCACAGTAAAAACGAGGTGTAACATTCTCTTTTAAAATAAAAGTGAATGGTTATGGTGTCATGCAGTGATGGGCTTTCAGTCAACAGTCACAGATGACTCATCACAGAGTCATAGTCCAACCCCTTGCGTGACAGTAGTTTGACAATATATAAAGGATACGCTTGTAGCACACATATGTTGTTGTTTTTTTGTGCACCGTGTGAATAAATGAAGATTAGAAATATAGATGTGCGAAAGTGTGTAAATTCTGCTGTAGCCCAGTTTTTCTGGGGAAGGATTGCAGAAACAATGGACAACATTGTGTGGAAACTGGGCAAACAGGGGAGGAGGAGGAGACAGGAGAGTTGGGCAGAGCAGGGGAAAAGAGGAATGACATAAGAAAAGCATGAAGGAGGGGCACTTTCGAGGCCAAGGGAGGGAGGGAGAGATGGAAACACTAGAGAAGCATTTTGAGAAAATAGAGAAAAGTCTCTCAAAATCTCTCAATATTTTTGTTGCTACTTTTGCTAATCTTTAATTACTTTTGTTAATTTGTTATTTCTGTCTCATTGATTTGTATCTCATTAGATATTTTTCAATGTTTATGCTACTAATAAAGGAATAAAAAGTAATCTGAGCCCAGAATAGTGACACTTCCTTAATTGAATTGATATATGCTTGACTACTGCATAGATCCTTTTGTTTACACTACTCCTAAAAGATATAACAGAAAACATTTGACAAGTTTGCTGTGTTTAATGTTAATGTTTGCAACCCTATTGTAGCTTTAAAACCGACTAAAAATGTTTTTTATGCTGTATCTGGGAGAAAGATGAGAGGTATCTTCTAGGGGTGTAACAATTTATTGACTTAATCGATTATTTGATTTATATTTGATCCAACCAGATTGATCTGTCTGAGACAAATTGTTAATTAAATCAACCTATACCATCATGAAATTGAAATAAAAGATTTAGATTATAATTAATTGGAAAATACAATTTGGACTGAGGTAGATTTATTTTACTATAATGTAAAAACGACCAAGTGCTTTACAGCAGCAACACGCGATGCAGCAAAAACTGATCAGACCACTATTCTAGTCCAATGTCTGAAAACACTTTGACTTTGGCAAAGTCATGTGACCATACAGTGTGGTAGAATGTTCTAATAATGTTCCCATTGGATGATTTTATGTGGAAAAACAATAGTGGGCTGAACTTTAGGAAACTAAAATGTGACTGGATTAGCCATTATTGTTGTTTACTTGTTTGTTTGAACACATATTTCATTTACACTTAATCATCTTGAAGAAATACAAGGAATCTAGAAAAACGTGACATGCACTGTTCAGTACCCAAACACCGTAATTTAAAGCGCAAGTAATTATAAGCCGCACCCATTACATTTGTGAAGGATAAACCATTTTGTACATACATAAGCCGCACCTGTCTATAAGCCGCACATGCCCACATTGAAACGTGTTGTAGAATGAGGATGTGTATGTGCTGAAACCGCCTGGGTGTGTAAGAAAGAGGAGGGAGCGCATTGAGGGGAGAGTGCATGCAGCCCAATTTGCGAGCGAGAGCGCGCAGCGAAAGTGTGTTGGGGGTGCGCATTCATGTTTGATATACAAAGTGAAGGAGAACTGTAATAGCAGAAGGTTTCCCCCAGAACAACGGTCAATAATTCTTTATTAACCCGCTCTGGAGGGTCTGAGGGTCCAAACAGGGAAGTGAACTCCGAAGGAAGATCCGCCTTCGGTGGAGAGGATGTCCCCTGCATTTTCCGACTATGGTCAGAAAGAAAAAAAGTAATCGCAGGAAAGGTTCAGCACATTATATATTTGCAAAGAAAGACAGCACACAGAGTTTTCAAAGTTTTACAAATATACCTGAGCTTTTCTTTCCAAACAGTGCATGGCAGCAATATGGTAGTAAGAGCACTAACTGGGCTGGTTCAAAAAACATACCGGTAAAAGTCACTGAGAGAGAGAAAAACAAAAAAGTCACTGAGAGCAGCAGTAAAGTAGCACCTATAATCTGAAAATTACGGTACTTTATGTTATCAAAAGTATTCACTCACCCATGCAAATGATCAGTATCAGTCCTAATCACTTGACATGGCCACAGGTGTGTAAAATCAAACACTAATTCACACAGACAGTTTGCTCATTGAATTCCACTGTGGAACTGTCATAGGATGCAACCTGTGCAACAAATCCTGTTGTGAAATTTCCTCACGCTTAAATATTCAGCAGTCAACTGTCAGCTCTATCAGAACAAAATGGAAGAGTTTGGGAACAACACCAACTCAGTCATTAAGTGGTAGGCCAGGTAAACTGACGGAGAGGGGATGCTGAAGTGTAAAGTGCAAAGAGATTGCCGACCTTCTGCGCAGTTAATTCCTACAGAGCCAAAATTTCATGTGACCTTCAGATTAGCTCAACTACAGCACGCAGAGAACTTCATGAATGGGTCTCCATGGCGAGCAGCTGCATCTGCAATGCAAAGCATCTGATGCAGTGGAGTAAAGCATGCTGTGATTTGACTCTAGAGCAGTGGAGACATGTTTTTTAGTGTGCTGAATCAAGTTTTTTCATCTGGCAATCTGATGGACAAATCTGGGTTTGGAGGTTGCCAGAAGATATATTTCGGACTGCATTGTGCCAAGTGTAAAATTTGGTGGAAGAGGAATTGTGATGTGGGCTTGTTTTCAGGACTTGGGCTTAGCCCTTTAGTTCCAGAGATAGGAACTCTGAATGCTTCAGGATAACAAAACATTTTGGACAATTCCATGCTCCCAAACCTGTGGGAACAGCCTTATGTTCTCCTTTTAGTGTCTTTTTAACTCCTTCCCATAACCACAAACGCTTACACAAGAATTCTTCAGATAAATTACATTTCACATTTTCAACTAAATGAATACACACAGAGAAACACACAGTTGCAGGAGCCAAAACATCTGAATTCCACTCTCTTGCTCAATCTTTTCCTTTTACAAGTCCCCAGCTGTTGCGCACAAACACAGACACACGAACACAACCTCAAGCACACAATGACAGGATCTCCCACTGCAGGCTCCAAGGGTCTCATGAAAGTGTTGGAAATGTGCACTGAGAGGCCACTGACACTTCCACCACTTTTTAGTACTGGACTTGCCTTAGGCATCTAATGCTCCGTTGACTGCTCCCTTTAGACGTTTAATGGCCATAAACCATGCGTGAGAGCAGAATAGATGGGCTTTCATCCACTCTGATAGTTGTTAGAGAGGCTCTGTTACTGCGTTTGCTGCTGTAATTCAGCTGCTCCATGAGCAGCCTCTAATGGTCCAGTCACCTCTTCATTTGAACATAAGTGCCAATTAAACGAGCAGAAAACCATTTAAGCGTTGTTGTTTTTTGTGGTTTAGGAAACAAAAGAGAAAGAAAACTGAATGATAGGTTGGTCTCACTATTGAAAAGGCCACAGACTTTTTCAGAAATTAGAATTTAATGTAGTCAAACTCTAGTTTAAAAAAATTTCAAAACACTTCAAACCTTTTGTTTGTCATACCTGCTTATTTTGTTTAAATTAATCAGAAGTTGATTATCTTCAGTTTCCTAAATGGATATTGAACCATCTAAAAAATATATTAAATGGTTTTTCATTTGGGGCTGGTGTGACACAGAGGTAGAGCAGTCAACCTTTGATAATGTGGTCACAGGTTTGGTTCCTGGCTCTTCATACCCATGACATTATTTTTTATTTCTATTTTATTTTTTTTTTATTTTAAAACTATAAATACATCAATAAATCAATACCTACAATGATGACAATTATCATCCATTCAGTCTTTTTCAGTAAAAAAATAAAAAGTCTCCATTTGACAGAGCTTAGGAAAAATAACATGTTTGAAAAGGAGATAGGCATTAGCTGTTGCTTATTAAAGACTACTCCTTAATACCCATTCATCTTTTAACTCAAAAAATAAGAAAATATATATTATTATAAATGCCAGGCATTCATTACAATTATTAAGGGGCTCAGACATCAACAACAACGCACCAAGCAGAGACGCTTAATGGACCTGCACTCTGTCATATAACCCGTCACAACAGTAGCAGGGACAGGCTCCAGAAACCCCGAAAGGGATACAGCAGGTTAAGAAAATGAATGTAAGTTCACGAGCAGAACTGTCAATCCACCATATTGACTATTCAACCCACTGTCACCGAAAACGCCATGTGCGGCACATGGTTGTGCGCAGCACTTTGACACCATGACGCACCAGGCGTTGAACTGACACCATAACCCGCACCGGTCTGCTTGCTTTTCGTGTAGAAATTTGTTCCCGTAACAGCTTACTAACTGTGACGTAACTTTCTGTTAGCTGCTTAGCCCAGTGGAAATTTCAGAATTAAAGCATTCCATTGCAGGTATACTTCCATTTTGAGATAAAGTGGTGTGCTGTGTGTTGACCTTTTTTGTGTTGTGAGTTGATTTTTTGTGTTGTGAGTTAATTTCTTTAGTGTTGTGAGTTAATTTTTTTGTGTTGTGACTGGGAATGGGTGTCGTTAAGGTTTTAACGGTGCTACTACTCTTATTGATACTGCCTATCGATCTGGTATTTTAACTATACTCTTATCTATACTTTTTGAGGACGAAATATAAAGAACTAAATAACAAATTAAGAGCATAAAGTGTTTTATTTCCTCATGATGCAACAACATTGTTTTTTTAAAAGTTCTGCATATGGTGCGTGATTTGAACTTTAATTTACACATTCATCTAATAATTTACTTTTTCTGCAAGTCCTGTGTTCAAACTTCAAGGGCTTCTGGGGGAATTCCGTTGTATTTATTTCCATTACAAGCTGCATACATTCTTGAGTGCGTGACACGGCTGCCCGCCAGAGTCCCGACACCGCGACTCTTGTTGATTCCCACACCGTCAAAGCTCTACTCCAGAGCAATTTAATAAAGAATCAATCACCAGTTTTCTGGGGGAAACCTTTTATTACTGTTCTCCTTCACTCCGTAACAACAAACATAAACACGCGCACACCCCCAACACTTGTGCTCTCTCTCATTCACTCTTGCGCGGCACGCACTCATTCTTCTTACACACGCAGTGTGCTGACACACATACTCATTCTACAACACTTATATAGTTAGGTCATTAGTTAGATAGTTAGTAGTAGTTAGTTGTTACTGTTATTTGTTAATAAAGAATACTGCGTTGTAATTATGAATGGTATTCATTTTCGACGCGGCCACCAGGGGATTTTGTGTTTGGCGGGGGGGGTTCGCGGGTTTGCTTATCACCGTGGTGATCAAAAGTCACACCGCCATAGCTCTAGTTTATATCTTGTGGGACACAAAAAAAAATGCGACTTCTCCAGTATCGATAGCGGAACTGTTAAGGGCAGAGCTTATGGATACTGTGGTCTTGAAGAATGTTGCACCGGGGCTCGTTCAATACCGGGGCTTGGTACCCATCCCTAGTTGTGACAAATTGTAGTGTGTTATTTTGTGTTGTGTTGTGAATCTCAAGTGTTGTGTTCTGATCCTTCTGCACCACCGTAGGATGGAATGTAAATTTATGTTGTGAATTATGCTGCATGTTTCTCAGAGGTTGACAGCTGAAATCTTTTAAAAGGTTTGATTGATTGTTTAAAACCTCCATTCTGTTGTTACTTTGCTGTGGTTTGCACAGTGTTTATCACTGTGTATTGCTAGCAACAAAGGCTACCAGGATTTACAGTGCCTTGCGAAAGTATTTAGCCCCCTTGAACTTTTCAACCTTTTGCCACTTTTTAGGCTTCAAATTTAAAGACAAAAAACTGTAATTTTTTGTGAAGAATTGACAACAAGTGGGACACAATCATGAAGTGGAACGAAATTCATTGAATTTCGTTCCACTTCATGATTGACTAATGACTAATGATTATAAATACAATCCACCTGTATGTAACCAAGTCTCAGTATAAATGCACCTGGTCTGTGATCGTCTCAGAGGTCCATTTAAATGCAGAGAGCATTATGAACAACTAGGAACAAACCAGGCAGGTTTAAGATACTGTTGTGAAGAAGTTTAAAGCCAGATTTGGATACAAAAAGATTTCCCAAACTTTAAACATCCCAACGAGCACTGTGCAGGTGATAATATTTGCAATGGAAGGAGTATCACTGCAAATCTATAAAAAACTGGCCACCGTCTAAACTTTCAGCTCAAACAAGGAGAAGACTGATCAGAGATGCAGAGATCTACAGCCGCACAATCTGGCCTTTATGGAAGAGTGGCAATAAAGTTGAATGAAAATAGCAGGGCACCACTGGGTACCTTACGATACGATTTGCGATACATTGCTCACAATAACGATACTATCACGATATGGCGATAATGTGATCATCGATCACATTATCGCATAGCCGGCATTAAGTCAAACGTGTTCCCGGTCCACGTTGGACTCCGGCAGGGCTGCCCTTTATCACCGGTTCTGTTCATAGTTTTTATGGACAGAATTTCTAGGCGCAGCCAGGGGCCGGAAGGGATCTGGTTTGGGGACCACAGGATTTCCTCTCCTTTTTGCAGATGATGTTGTCCTGTTGGCTTCATCGAACCGGGACCTCCAGCGTGCATTGGGGCGGTTTGCGGCCGAGTGTGAAGCGGCTGGGATGAGGATCAGCACCGCTAAATCTGAGGCCATGGTCCTTGACCGGAGAAAGGTAGTTTGCCATCTCTCGGTGGGTGGAGTGTCCCTGCCCCAGGTGGAGGAGTTTAAATACCTTGGGGTCTGTTTAGTCTGTCTGCTGCTGCACGGCGTTCACTTGCTGCTGCTCTGTATGCTCACCTCCACGTTATTCTCGTAAATTTACGGTTTAAAATCTCGTAATGTTGCTTTTTTTTTGATGGCCCTAAAACTGTGTCGCGCCGAATAGTTTGAAACTGAATTATTTTTTGGCTGGTAAAAAAAAAAAAAAGTCCTCATTTCCGTTGTGCTGAAGTTAATGCTAATGCTGTGTTGCGGGTAATTTCGTTGTGCTTCGGGTAATGACGTTGCATTTTTTTCTTTTGTATGTTTTGTGAGCCCTGTCGGCCGCCGTAAGTAACACTTAAAAATTGCAGTCTGACACAGCCACGCCTCAGCATATTTACAATCAGGCACATGCACGCAAGGGGCCCAAGGGGTGCTTGAGCACATGCCCTTTTTGCCTCGTATTAAAAAGTGCACTCTTTTTTAATTAACATTAATTTGTTAAAAATACAAGAAAAAAATGGGTCTACAAAACCCCCCAGTATTCTATCAAACCTATTTTCTTATAACCCGTGGGGTTCTAAAGCTGCCGCTTGTGTCTTTGCTGCTCCGCTAGGGCTCCGATGGTTTGTATTGCAGAAAAACGCTTTATATTAGTCAAGGAGTCACATTTTACTTTCCCTAGACGTCTGAGCAGCGCATTATTTCAACAAAGAACAGCTCATGCAGATGATATTTTGCAGTCCCTGCCTTAATTTGAAAGTTTAATGTTAGTGATATTGACTGGTTGTCTGAGTCCCCTGACCCCCTCAATAAAGCAAAACTGAAGAAGTGCTCGCTATCACAGAAAACAGTTATTAATAGTGTATAGTTGATAATAATTTACATGTTCCATACACATTTACTACCAAAGAAGGGATGTACCCGAGGAAATTACACACAAATTGTTTACACCAAGGTCCTCGTTCATCTTAGTTTGTGTTATAAAATATAGTAAAAAGTCTTAGAACTTTGAATTTTTAAAATTCTGATTTAAACTGGCATTGGCTCTCAGACACTCACAAGTTGAGCGTGTGTGCCAAAGCTGAAGTTCCAGCCCAGCCTCAGCTAGACCCTGCCTTCAGTGGCCCCAAGGTAAATTGAGCTTGGGACTCCTGGTTTAATGCAATATTTTGTGATTAGAAATGCATTCTTTAAAAAATCATTAAATTTTACCATCTTTTTGTATTAAAATCTTTCCAGTCACAAAAAAAGTCTGTGTTTAAAGGATAAGATGCAAAAGTAAATTTAGCTACAAATCGCAATCTAGAACAAGAGTTACATTAGATATCTCTGTTAGCAACTCAAGGTATTGGAGCCAAAACGGAGGAAACTGGGCTTGGTGGCAGAAACATAAACATTTAATAAATACCTTTAAGCAGGATAAAATCTGCTGAGAAAAAAAAAACAGAGGACTCGAAAATGTTGAACTGAAAACCACACACTTCCCCTCACTGAGAACAAACACAAAAGAAGACAGCTGTGGAGGATTAACATGACTGACAGGGGACGACATGACCAAAAACACCACTAAAAAACTGACTTAAACTACAGAATCCTCACAGCATTAGTATGATAACATTAAATATTATTAAAAATTTCTGCATTTTGGGATGAAAGTTGTAGGAAATCGGTGTTTAAAATATTACCATCTGGATTAAACTTGATTCATGTTGATTATGCCTGCAGCACATTGTGCCCAAAAAAAAAAAAACAACCTCCAGTGTTTTTATTGCTTTGATGTCCTCCAAGTATATGATAAAGTGAACAAATTCATGTAGACAATAATTTGCTCACATAAAAAATCACAATTGTATCACTTTCGCCCACACAGGTATCATAACGGAGTAGTTTTCTATTAGTAGTTTACTTAATTTCCGTATACTTTAAAGCTGTGGTCCCCAACCTTTTTCATGCCAAGGACCGGTATGACGTCACACAGACTTTCACGGACCGGTCTTTCAAATGTAGGCGGATGATTATTATAGCAATACTAGGATGCTGGAGGATCAAATACGTGACAAGACGAACCCTGTGCTTTTACTTTGATACGCTTAACAGTTGACATGGCACAGGTCTCATCATCCTCTCCCTTCCCACACTCATGGTGCAAAAAAGACGTACTGTCTAAATGTAGCTTTCTTTTTTTGGAAGTGGAAGGCTCCTCTTCTGTCTCTGGCTGGGCCTTTTCCCCTCGGCAAAGAAACTTTCCAAAGACGTTTAGTTTTTTAGTCATTTTGCTAGTTCCTGGGTTTTATTTTAGCGGTAACTTATCACGTGACAGAGAAGAGCGCCTTGGAATGCGTCAAAAATGACATAGACTGTTAAATGTTTATTAGTTACAAGTTTATTTGTATATTGTTGTTTATATACTGATGATTAAAAACTACACAGTAAGATTACACAAAGATACTTTTGTATTAACATATAAGGCGTTTTATTACAAAGACAGAAAACAGTGACTGTTGTATGTCAGGCTCTGTTGTAAACTGTGCAATGGGGGCGGCATGGCATTTCAGGCGCTGCTGGCTCCGTACGAAACGCGTGCCACACACAAAAAAACAGCTTTCTTAATAAGCTCGTATTTATCAGACGAGAACCGCAAAGCTGGTAGCAGGAGGACACGTGGGGCGGCTTCAATAAACACTCCGGTTGTCCAGAGTGGTTTTCTCCCGGGTACTTAACGCGCTGCGGTCAGAAAGCTACTTTCTGATGACAGATAGAATTTGCGCTCAGTGTGTTCAAACACGCATGTGCAGCGACGTATGTATTAGAAGATGTCCGATTCTGCATGTCAATCAAGTCCCGTACTTCTCGGTAAGGATTGTGATTGGCTAGTGGATTTTTTAGAAGTACATTTTTTATTTTTATTTTTTATTTATCTTTGCTGGCCTGCGATCTACCCTCATGTCTTGAAGATCTACCGAATTGGGCAATTTTTCAAAATAAAACATCTTTTAGATTCCGAAATAAATAAAACGGAAGTAATGCAAGTTATTTATTCTTTCTGTGCGGCCCGGTACCGAATGACCCACTGCTTTAAAGGGAAAAAAAAGTGTTTTTACTGCCCTTTTCCGACTTTGAGCCCCTGCGCCTCTGAAATCCTTTGCATGGCCTTGTTTTTAATAATACTCAACCTTGTTTGCAACTCATAAAAAAATAGACTGACAAGACAATGTTTACTTCTCAAAACTACGACAAGTTTTAGGGCCACGGTGAGGAAAAAAAATTCTGACCAATGTGACGAGTTTTTTTTCATCATGACGAGAAAAAACTTGACAAAAAGTTTCGAGAAAAATCTCGTCGTGTCGACATAAAAGTCGAAATAAAGTTTAGAGATTAAAGTCGCAATGTTGCGCGAGAGAAGTGAAGCGGAGGCTTTCAGGAGTATTCAGTGTTATGGCTAATGTTAGTGAGCTAGTGGCTTTGTACATCAGAGTTTTATGGCCACCAAAACAAAAAAGTAAATTTACGAGATTTTATCTCGTAAATTTAAGAGATTTTATCTCGTAGATTTTATCTCGTAAATTTTCGGGAAAAAATTCATAGATTAACAAGGAGAAAACACAGAAGTTGTCTGTTTATCGGAGCCTAACTTGAAGATGAAATATGTGGAGCCTTTTGTGAAGCTTTATTTCCGGATTATTATAGGTTTAAAACAAAGAGATTCTGAACCTTTTGGCGACTCAAAATTAGATTATTGTCAGTGGAGCCGTCTTTCCGGGGTTCGGTGTAGGTAAAGCGGATTTCATATGTAAAATAAGGAGCTCAGAGACACGTTTGGGTGTAGAGGACCGCTGCAGCCTTTATTCTCCGTTTCATTCACATAACCTGAAGTTCATCTGTCACCTTATGTCATGAACCTGTCATCCTAACACCAATGCGGAAGTAAACAGTGTTACATACTCCCCCTCCAGCAGGTGAAGCGTCCCGTTTCATCATTAAAAAACAAAGATGAATGAAAATAGTCTGTTATATTAGCATTACAACGTTAAAAAAGTCAAAAAGTGCTTCTCCTCCTCAGACGGAAGCATCACACAAACATAGATATCTGGTCTTTGGTGGAGGAAGAAAGGATTCAAGCAAACAGCTGCAGGGACACCCGATGGCTTCATCGGGCTGCAGAGATCCTGCAAACCAACAATCAATAAATAAAACTTTAACAAATTGTAAATCAAACAAATGAGCTTCCAGACATTTGGAACTCTGCTGCTGCACGGCGTTCACCTGATGCTCTGCATGCTCACTTCCACAATAATCTCGTAAATTTACGAGTTTTTTATCATAAATGTACGAGATAAAATCTCTCTCGCACAACATTGCGACTTTAATCTCAAAACTTTATTTCGCCTTTTATCTCGACACGTCGAGTTTTTTCTCGAAACTTTGTGTCGAGTTTTTTCTCAAAAATTTGTGTCGAGTTTTTTCTCGTCATAATGAGAAAAAACTCGACACGTTGGCCAGAATTTTTTTTCCTCACCGTGGCCCTAAAACTTCGTCTTACAAAATTGTCCCCACATCCTGCCCCCCAGCAGTTGCTGCTGGAGCCTCAGAATCTTCCTCCTGCTGCTGAAACTGGCGTGACAGTGTGTCAGGCTTGGTATTCTTGCTCCCAGGACGATAGGACAGCGTGAAGTTAAACCTATCAGAAAAGAGGGCCCACCTCGCCTGGCGAGGGTTTAGACGTTTGGCAGTCCGAATGTACTCCAAATTCTTATGGTCAGTCCAGACCAAGAACTGCTGCTCAGCCCCCTCCAACCAATGACGCCATTCCTCTAGAGCCAGTTTTACTGCCAGCAGTTCTCTGTTCCCAATATCGTAGTTTCTCTCTGCGGGAGTGAGCTTGCAGGAGAAATACGCGCAGGGATGGACTTTGTTATCGGACGCTCTCTGAGATAAAACAGCCCCCACCCCAGACTCAGACGCATCCACCTCCACAATGAATTGTTTAGAGGGATCAGGCTGAGTCAGAATGGGGGCTGTAGAGAAACGTCTCTTAAGCCTGGTAAACGCTCTATTGGCCCCCTCGTTCCAGACAAAACGTACCTTAGCAGATGTGAGCTTATGGAGGGGTGCAGCAACGCCACTGAAGCCTCTGATGAAGCACCTGTAAAAATTGTAAAACCCAAGGAAGCGCTGGAGTTGTTTACGACCTGAGGGAACAGGTCACTCCAGAACAGCTTTGACCTTGGTGCTGTCCATCTGCACACTCCCTGGTGAAACCACATGACCAAGGAACCGTGTTTGCTTGGTGTGGAATTCCCACTTCTCGGCTTTACAGAACAGCTGGTTCTCGAGAAGGCGCTGGAACGGCTCTGACGTGCTGCACGTGGGTGTCAAGATCTGGAGAATAAATCAGAATATCATCAAGGTAGATAAACACAAATTTGTTTATCATGTCTCTTAGAACATCATTGACCAAACAATGAAAAACTGCTGGTGCGTTGGTGAGTCCAAAAGGCATGACTAAGTACTCGAACTGACCACTGGGAGTGTTAAAAGCAGTTTTCCACTCATCCCCCTCTCGTATGCGAACCAGATGGTATGCATTCCTGAGGTCCAGTTTGGTGAAGACTTGGGCCCCACTCAACAGATCAAACACGGTCTGCAATAGAGGAAGAGGATAAGTGTTCCGGGTGGTGATGCTATTTAAACCCCTGTAGTCAATGCAAGGCCGCAGGCCTCCATCTCGCTTGGCCACAAAGAAGAACCCGGCTCCAGCCGGAGAGGAGGAGGGACGAATGATTCCAGCTTGCAAACTCTCCTGCAGATACTCCTCCATAGCCCCCCGTTCAGGTGGAGACAGAGGGAAGATGTGTCCTTTAGGTGGATGTGTTCCTGGTAGGAGGTCAATAGAACAATCATATGAACGATGGGGAGGCAGAGACTTAACTCGGACTTAACAGAATACTGCATTCAGGTCATGATATACAGAGGGTATAATACTAAGATCTGGCGGATCAGGAGCATGTTGACTACTAAGAGAAGAACGCACAGTAGCAGCAGAAAGACACTTCAATAAAACAAAAAGAACTCCACGACAATACCCGCCCAGAAGACCAGTCAATATGAGGGGCATGTTTGCATAACCAGGGAAAGCCTATAATAAAATTGGGTTTTAAGTCCTCTACAACATAGAACCTCATAAGTTCAGTGTGGTTTCCACACACAGACACTTTAATGTTCACAGTGCGTGAAGTGACCCTTTGAATGACTGAACCATTTAATGCATGAATTTCCAAGGCTGGAGACAAAGTCTCAACAGGAATCATGAGTGTTCTCACCACTTCCTGAGAAATTAAGTCTCCATCAGAACCGGAGTCAATTAATGTCTCAAAATCCTCCTGTACTCCAGCGTGTTCAACCAAAACCTTAGAATGTGGCCTTGAAGGTGGTGAAAAAAAGGAGATACAGCTCACCAGTTCTGCCTTTTCTCTGGAGTTCTTTGAACAGCTTTGCAGGAAATGTCCGGGGGCCCCGCAATACAGACACAGCTGCTCCCTTATACGCCTTTGGCGCTCTGCCGGAGTGAGTTGACCAGACCTCAGCAGTTTAGGCTTGGGGGGAAAAGTGAACACCTGACGTGGAGCACCAACGCTGGAACGAAGTGGCGAATCACCCAGGCGATGCGGCGAATAGGAGCCTGAGACACTACGTTGCTCCAGACCCCGCTCTCATCCTCCGGTCAATGTGCACAGTCAGGTTGATCAGCTCCTCCAGGTCCTCTGGAACCTCCCTTTGCTGCCAACTCATCCTTGAGCGCACTGGAGAGACCCTGAAGAAAAACATCCACCAGCGCGTTGTCCAACCAGCGGGTGCTGGCAGCCAGAATCTGAAACTCCACAGCGTAATCTGAGACGCTGCAGGCTCCTTGCTGGAGACGGAGGACCTCAGAAGCGGCAGCTCGGTGAGGTGTGGTCGGGTCAAACACCGTGAGGAGTTGGGTGGAGAAAGCTCTAAACGTGCGAAACAGTTCAGTTCCACGGTCCCACTCTGCCAACCCCCATCGCTTGGCTCGTCCAGTAAGAAAACTCAGAGCGAAAGCCACCTTGCTCTGCTCGGAGCGGAATTCACTTGGGTTGAAGTCAAACTGAAGGCGACACAAAGTGAGGAACGCCCGGCAGTCCTCAGCTGTCCCATCAAAAGGCTCTGGTGAACCCAACCGGATCATACAAGATGAAAAAGGAGACTGCATATGGGGAGCCTGCTCCAAATGTGACAGCCGGTCATGAAGCTGCCGAATGCTGGAAACGCAGTCACTTAGATCACAGGGGAAGACAGACATCTCCTCAGCGGCGGGCCGTGGTGAGTCTCCCAATTGTGGTCCTTCTGCTGGGTTTGATATGGCCTGAGCGTAATGTAACGGAATGGCCAGGGAAGAAACCCAGAAGCAGGTTGGACAAGACACAAATCCTCAGTTAGAGTAGAATTTAATACAGGACCAAACTAGAGAAGGTACGAAGACGCTCAGGCACCAAACACAGAACAAGCCACACCTTAAAATACAGGCATAATCACTAACTCAGTGCAGCTGTGACTCACACAGGAGGACTCAGGAAGGGGGAGGACATTCAGAAGAAATATCAGACTGCCAGACAAAACAACAAAACAGACATTTTCATGACAGTTACGTTTCAAAATAAAATATGCTTGTGTCTTTTTGAGGATGTATTGTCTTTCAAAGTAAAAGATTGATTTTCTCTGCTGTAACAAGTATCCAAATACTTAGATATTCACTATTTGTTCCTAAAAATTCAAAAATATTTTTGACATTCATAAATCGCTGATTTAAGACCTTTTCAAAATGTTGCTAAGTAAAAAATACACTTTTATAACTTTTTTAACAAGGTTTACAGAAAGTCAAAAATGTGAATAGAAAATGTGTTAAAAAAAATTACTAAATAATTTGACGTCATATGTAGGAACACAGTTGTCAGTTTAGATTAAAAGACTGTGATTGCATTGTAGTTATTACAGAGTTATTTTTATTTAGAAATTGCTGTGTCTTCTTTTACTATATATAGCTAAGTTGGCTGAGTGCAGGACTGTTGCAGAAAACCTGGGTTTGCTTCCCAGGGTATACAATGAGCTAAACAAAAAAATCTTGTGTGTTTCCTTTGGTTAGACCAGTGGTCTGCAACCTTTACCACTCAAAAACCATTTGGATCAGTTTCAATTCTCAGAAATGAAAACACAGAGTGCTGCAACACTCTTTGGAAACCCTGTTTTTTCCATTGACTGGCATAATTTCACTTTTCTTAAAGTTTTCACTCGTTATTCACTTTTCAGTCAACCTCATTCAGCATATACTGTCTTCAAAGGCAGTGCTGGCTAGTTTGACGCCTTGGGCGAATCAAAATATAATTAATTTTACTCTATTATTAAATATAAGTAAAACATACTTGTATCGTTGAATTAACAATTCAGATAAAGGATGTAGTTAGGTCACACTTAACACACATCAGTTTGTTTTTTCTTTTTGAAGGCTGGCTGGCTTCTGGTAAAAATTGCCACATTTTTCTGTAATTTTTTTTCTCGAGCTGAAAACAACCCTGTCACGAATCATTCATTCATTCATTCATTTCTATTCCGTTTGCTCCCTTTTGGGGTCACGGGGTTGCCGGAGCCTATCCCGGCCACTTGTAGGCAAAGGCAGGGGATGCCCTGGACAGGTTACCAATTTGTCGCAGGGTAGAGTGTCCACAATCACACACCCATTCACTCTCACACTCACACCTATGGACAATTTAGAGTGACCAATTAACCTAGCATGTTTTTGGACGGTGGGAGGAAGCCGGAGATCCCGGAGAGAACCCACGCATGCACAGGGAGAACATGCAAACTCCACACAGAAAGGCCCCCCATTGATGTTGTGTCACGAATCATGACTAAATAAATTCCGGTCATTCTGTCGGCTTTATGAATAAACATCAATAGAAACTAAAGGACAATTCTTCAGATTTTTATGCTTAAGTGTCACAGAAAACGTAAAAAAAAGACAAACGATTGTGTACATTGTATCTGAAGCATTGCCTGTGTATGAGAACAGCAGAGAAGCTTAGATGAAATCCACCAAAAAGCTAATTACCAAGATTAGTCTAATTAAGTGCAAACCTTTATTGCTGGAAATGTTGCTAAAACTTTCCTCCTCCAACAGTTCATTTGGTCTTATTTGGCACCTAGCAAGTTTTCATTTTGGACACTGCCTGCATTCCTTTATCCTTGGAGTGTTTTTCTTCCGCTTCTTTCTAAACTGGACACTGATGTTTCCTTTAATCTTCTGTCCATTTTCAACAACCTTGAAAAGACTTTTCCATCTGTCAAACACCCAGAGTTAAAATGAGTGAGATGATGGAAACAAATTCACTTTGATGCAGACTTGTTTCTATTTTTTTCTTTAACTTTCATTAACTTTAACTTTAACTTTTAACAGTTTACGATCCAAAGCAACAGTAACATTTGTGTTTTGTTTGGGGTAAATCAGAAAGTTAAAAAGGTTTCTAAAAAAGCGTTTGTACATTTTGTCATTTCAGTAAGCACCACTTCCACCATGGATGAAGACCAGTGTTACTACAACGAGACCATTGCCTTCTTCTACAACCGCAGTGGCAAGCACCTGGCCACAGGCTGGAATACTGTGAGCAGGCTGGTGATGGGCCTGGGCATCACTGTGTGCATCTTCATCATGCTCGCCAACCTTCTGGTGATGATTGCCATCTACGTCAACAGACGATTTCATTTTCCTATTTACTATCTGATGGCCAACCTGGCAGCTGCTGACTTCTTTGCTGGACTGGCTTACTTCTACTTGATGTTCAACACCGGACCAAACACGAGGCGCCTCACTGTTTCAACGTGGCTACTGCGCCAAGGCTTAATTGATACCAGTCTGACAGCGTCTGTGGCCAATCTCCTTGCCATTGCCATAGAGCGACACATCACAGTGTTCCGCATGCAGCTCCACACACGGATGAGCAACCGGCGTGTGGTAGTGGTGATCGTTATAATTTGGACGATGTCCATAGTAATGGGAGCCATCCCCAGTGTAGGGTGGAACTGCATCTGTAGCATCAAAACTTGTTCAAATATGGCGCCACTCTACAGCAATTCCTACTTAGTTTTCTGGGCTGTGTTCAACCTGGTAACCTTCGTTGTCATGGTGACACTGTATGCACACATTTTCGTCTATGTGAGGCAGAGGACCATGAGGATGTCGCGACACAGCTCTGGACAACGGCGCAACCGAGACACAATGATGTCTCTGCTGAAGACGGTGGCCATAGTCTTGGGTAAGACCTAATAAACTATTTGATCAATCAGTGTAAAATCTATAGAGGTGTTTTTTTCATTTAGTGTGATGTCTACTAAAAAGCTATTGTTATAAGTTGTTTTACGAAATAGTATGAAGAGTTAACTCTCACGTTTAACTCTCACTTTAGACACCACACACTCCATGTTGGCACCACACACACAGCACATACACACCACACACAGAGGGATCCCGGGGTGGGGGGTGTAGCCCGAACGGAGATACTTATAAGTTTTGATTATTTTAGAGATCTGGCTTTATGGCTAGTGTCAGAAGATCTATGGTTCAACTCAGAGAGGGAGGTGAAGAGCTTAAACACACACACACAGTGACAATGGTTATGGTGCGGGATGTGAAATGAATTGAAACCCACAAATAGAGAAATTTACAAGATGTACACAGTATTTACAATATTTACAAGATGGAATTGTCCATGACTGACAAACAGCACGTCGCTGGATTTTCATAGTTTAGTTCAGTGGTAACCAAAAGATTTATTGTCCAGGGGAAATTGATTGCAGGATGACCAAGTCTTTCATGATGGCAGTGTAAGGTGTTGTGTGGGGGAGGACAGGCTACTGCGCCTATTACCGCACAAGTGTTATTTGGCAGTTCTTAGGTAGGTTCTCTTAGTTCCGGGCAGCTCTCCATCAATGGAAAAGGAAGAGAAAGAAAACCTGGCCTGTATGGGACAGGACCAATGTAAGCATTTGTCATATTCACATATCAGTAAGAAATTCAGTCAATCAATAATCAGTACATGTGCATTTTAAATAATCAATTAATCAGACAGAGTACTCATAATTCACACTTTCAAATAAATACTGCACCATAAATTAGAATGCAAATCTTTTCATCATCATAATAATGTTTAAACACTTCGACACTTCAGTGTAAAATTCGGAGTTACAAAAATAAGTTTAGGCACCACTAAATGCAAAACAACATTGGTAATGCGCCATTTGCTCGAAGGCTAGCGCTAGCATGCTAGCTCCGAAAGACATTAACAAGTTCTGAACTTACCAGTTCCCTCTTAAAATTACAAACAGATCCAATCTGTGTGTCTGGACACACAGACAAAGCCTCCTAAGAGTTGAAACCATATCAGGCTCAGCAAAAAGTACAAAAAAGGTTTGAGATGGAACAGTGGCGGTTCTACCCTGAATTACTCCCCGGGCGAGATCCTGCCCAGGCGCCCCGCCCCCCATAGAGTCACTTTGTCCGTGTCAACAGACATGTTTTATTGTCATTGAAATTAAGAAATTGATTTTAAAAAATACGTTTATCAGAATTCTGCACTGCTTTATAACAGTTATCGGAACATAAAATTAAAAGGCCATAAGCATGGGAAAAATACAGTTAGGTAGGAAAATATTTAATCAAACACAATATTGAATACATAATATAAAATAAATATTATAAAGTACAAATCTTATATCACTTAAATAACACGCTAAAGTAAATATAACTGCAGCACCAATACACTAAGAACAGAAACACTAACTAAAACCTAACCTTTCTAGTCTTCCTTGATGCAAACTCGTCAATAACGTTATCATATGAAATCTGCTCCCCTAATGATTGATACTAACAACAGCAGGTTAGTGAGTCACTCCTCAGACATTGATAACCTGAGGTATGACCTGATCAACCGGAGTTTGGAAGTTTAGGAAATGTAAATAGTCATGCTCTATATCAATCTATACTTCAGAGAAGAAAAATGAGCTCATGTTTGCTGTCTTCAATCCTTTGTCTGGTACGTTTTTAGTTATGAACTGTTACATTATGTTTTGTCACCATAGAGTTCTAGTAAATGGTAAATATTCATTTTTAAAACTACCTACAGATTTATGTAAATTCTATAGACTTATATTATAACCCAACATTCGTTAATAAATAATAAATAAACCTCATACATGCAGGCTCAAAATTAACCCCTAAATCCCTAGTTAAAAAGCATTGGGAAAACGTTTGAGCTGCCACAAATGATTATTACAGTAATGGCCAATCTACAGCTATTTGTCCCATAAGCTTGTTATGGCAGCAGCAGCAGCAACAGCAGCAGCAGAACAGCAACAGCAGCTACCAAGACAGCTTATTTAACATTATGAACTAATATACAACAGCAAAACACAACAAACCTTTGTGTTACAGCAGAGCAGACAGACACATGAATCATAACTAATGTTACAAGTTAAATCAGAGCAAAAGTTGAAGAAGAAAATCTTAAACATGATGTTATTTGTAACATTTGGGCTAACTTTAGTTTAGTCATCGACCATAAAAAAGTTTTCATCAACAACGTTGTTGTTGCAGGGCAGGTAGCATTAGAATTTAGAAAACATGCATCTAACTGTGAGGACAAACCCTTTTCTTTGTCTCTTTTCTCCGTCTCTTTTTTTCTTTCCTTTCTTTAGGCACCAGATGGCTTTGACCTTTTTTTGTCCATATTTCAGATGTTTTTGGCATTTAGAATAAATGTCCTCCCGAAGGCATCAAGTCCGTCGACTAAACCAACTGTCACCTTAACGACATTGTTTTGTTTTCCCATTTTTTATTTGATGATTCTTTCATGATTCTTTATACCTATATAAAAAATTTAGGTTATAGAATGTCACTGTGTGACTGACTTAAAAAAGTTTTATAAAGTAGATTCCACCCCCATGCCCTCGTCCCCCACCTGGCCAATTCATGTGGAAGCGACTCACAGGTGAACTGATTCCCCGCAGCCCCCCCCCCCCCCCCCCCTTCTTCACACATTTCCAGCAGGAGCGCGTGCAGCTGCACCTAGGGGCGCCAAGTCGCTACACGGCGGCGCTGTCGCTGTTTTTATTGCTCTTTTTTCATCGAGCACTGAGCCGCGGCCAGCGACTGCCCCACCCCCCAAGACGATCCAGGCAGGTTTGGCGCAAACGCGGCGGTGCCTCGTGCTCACCTCTCAGGCGGCACCCTTCACCCCGCGCCCCCTCCCTTCTCCTTCTTCACACACATTTGCATCTACTTCTCAAAGACAGGAGAGAGAGAGAGCGCAGCTGCGGGACGGGGGCGCCGCCAGGTTTCAGGCTGTGAAAATCTCTGGGACATAAGCAAACCAATAGTGGTGCATACATTATTTTACAGGGCTGAGCCGCCGGCGCCGCCCCCATTTCATTTTTGCGCCCCAGGCAACCGCCCGTATCGCCCGTGCCTAAAACCGCTACTGAGATGGAAAAATAGTGTATCTTAGCAGTCGCTCGAGTTAGCTTCCCCACACGTACCCACCGCAGTCTGAGCTGTGCCATTTTAAAAGATGCAGAGCCATGAAGGTCTTGTGGGAACTCTCAGGGGCGCACAGAGGGAGAACAGGAAAAACTGAGGACGACCGAATATTACCCGGGTTACGGCCCGCCACCCCACTAGAGACCTCCCATTTTACCTGCAGCACACACACTGCACTACCACACCACAATTCATAGGTGGGATCAGGGAGGGGCGGCCGGTCTTCACCCGCCTGGTCCACTCAGGGGAACCTGGCGTGTGGGGATCCTGTTGGCCGAAGCAGTGGCTGGGCATGCGGTGCTGGGGGGGTCAGTGGGCTGGAAGGGGTTACTGTGTGGCAAAGGGGGGCAGGGGGCAACCAGAAGAATGTGTGTGTGAGAGTGCATGGGCTGGGGGCTATCTCGCCAAGACCCACTGGGGCTCACCCTCCCTCTTGCATAGTGGGGAGGGCATGGGGGGGGGGGGTACAGGAGGAGGGGTTGAGGAACGTGTTGGGTGAGGGGGCTGTAGTGGGTGGTGTAGTGTGGGGAGGCCGGAGTGGAGCTGTAGTTGCGTCGTGATCTTTGGGCTGCTTGAACCGGCCTGCAGAGATGAGGCTCCAGCTGGGTGGTGGGCTGGTGACTCGGATGAACTTATCCTCCGTAGCAGAGGTGACTCTTAGTCTTCCTTTCCTGGGGCGGACCGCATGTGAGCCAGTTTCTTTGTAGCGCTTGATGGTTTTTGTGACTGCACTTGGGGACACTTTCAAAGACTTCCCAATTTTTCTGACTAACTGACCATGATTTTTTAAAGTAATGATGGACACTCGTTTTTCTCCTACTTAGCTGCTTTTTTTTTTTGCCATAATACAAATTCTAACAGTCTATTCAGTAGGACTATCAGCTGTGTATCCACCTGACTTCTGCACAACACAACTGATGGTTCCAAAGCCATTTATAAGACAAAAAAATCACACTTATTAAACCTAACAGAAAACCTGTGAAGTGAAAATCATTTCAGGTGACTACCTCTTGAAGCTCATCAAGATAATTCTAAGAGTGTGCACAGCAGTAATCAAATCAAAAGGTGGCTACTATAAAGAACCTACAATATGGAAAATTTTCAGTTGTTTCACACTTTTTTTGTTATGTATATAATTCCACATGTGTTAATTCAGTTTTGATGCCTACAGTGTGACTCTACAATTTTCATAGTCATGAAAATAAAGAAAACACTTTGAATGAGAAATTGTGTCCAAACTTTTGGTCTGTACTGTATATACTGTACATACTTAAAACATAAAATGTAACTATTAAATAAAAAATAAAATAAAATAAAAGTGGTTTAAACAAATTCACAAGCTGGTTAAAATACATAACCTCTTCTTGTAATAGTAAAACCTGCCTAACACAAAAGGCCCTCAGCTCTCATCTGTTCGCTCAGTTGTTGGACAGAACAAGTTAAAGAAAAAATAAAAAAGAAATATAAGGAGTTAAAGGGGACAGAAGTTAAACATTAAAAATTGAGTGTGTTATAATTTTACATGAATTGCCAATGTCAAAATAAAAATAGTGCTAGAAAAGTTTTGAATCATTAACAGCAGTAATTTTATTGCTCAGTACAGTCCTCTTTACAAAGCAATTTTAGATAATGATACAGTTCCAGTCTGTCAGTAAAACATAATGGGGGATGTAGAAGACCACAACAGAAAGTGACAAAAAATTACCAACATTTAATCAACCCCCATTCTAAGTCTATGCACCCTCAAATTAACAGGAAAGCTGACAGAATGACTAATACGACCCACTCTGTGTTGTTAATCCTAACTCAAGATATAAAAAAAGTAAATCCAATTCCTTTAACATTTCTGTGGATTGTATAGAGACATTTAATGAGATATGAATAAGATATGAAAGAAAGAAAGAAAGACAATGGCATGCAAAAATCAGCCAAGGGGGTCATTTTTACCCCTTATCAAATGTCTTCATGTCTTAGTCACATGCACCCATACAGAAGTTGACCCTTATGGGTGTTGCAGGTTATTGGTTTGTCCAGGCATGTAAGAGAGTTGTCCAGGCATGTAAAAGAGTTGTGGCCGTGTCTTAAAGGGAGCAAAGGTGTGTCTTGCTGGTCACTAGAGGTTCTTGTGGTCACCGTAAAGAACGTAATGAAAATGAAATGTACCTAGAGCTGTGACGGTGTTGGATTTTTGATCACCGCGGTGATGAACCACCAGGGGGCGCGGTGTTGCGGTTAACCGCAGCCCCCCCCCCCCCCCCCCAAAAAAAAGAACAAAAAAAAACACAAAATCCCCCGGCGGCCGCATCAGAAATAAATACAATTACAACGTAGTATTCTTTATTAACAAATAACAGTAACAACTAACTACTATCTAACTAACTGAACTAACTATGTAGGTGTTGTAGAATGACTGTGTATGAGCGCTGCGTGGTGTGTAGAACTAGGAGGAGGAGCGCACACGCGTGTGTTGGGGGTGGGTGTTGATCCTTCTGCAGCGGACAGCTCTCTAGCTGCATGCGAGGCAACATTTAGTGATTTTCATCGCACTTTAACAGCGCGCGTTCATGTTTGGTGTTACAGAGTGACTGAGAACAGTAATAAACCCCCCCCCCCCCCCCCCCAAAAAAAAACAAAATCCTCCGGCGGGCGGCCATGTCGCGCACTTAAGAACGCACGCAGCTTGTAATGGAAACGAATGCAATGGAAATGATTAATTAGAATGCAGTTAATTTGTCGTATTTCCTCATGAGACGGAAACCTCTGTTGTAGAATGAGTGTGTGCGCTTCTGAAAGCGCGCTCCTGTGTGTGAGGGAGCCGCGTGCAGCGCTAAAGGAGACAGCGAGAGCGTGCGCGAGAGACAGTGACAGGCGCCGTGGGAGAAAAGGAGAGAAGAGTCTGATAGAAAGAAGGAAAGTCTGAACACAGGACTAGCAGAAAAAGTAAATTATTAGCAAAGATGAATGTGTTTAATGTGTTTATTATAGTTCCAATCACGGACCATATGCTGAACTAAAAAAAAAAAAAAAAACAACGAAAAAAAAAGTGCGGTGATGCGGTGATGACCTCATCACCGCGGTGATGCGGTGATGCGGTTATCGTCACAGCCCTAAATGTACCATTGTGAAAGAGGTACCATTTATCCACCTGCATGGGCAGTTGTGACTAAAAGGGATAGGTGATGAGTTAAGTTATCACTGGTTGCCTTGATAGCAAATATTGTGTGATTTGTTAAATTAGTTGCCCCATTCATTGAATATATTAATTAATTTGCATAACTGAGCTAAACATTGTACAGAAACAATAGTTTGTTAAATGTCTGGAAAGTGATTGTGCTGCCAGGAGCGGACTTACCATGAAACAAAGATAGGCAACTCTTGAGGAGCCCCGACCTAAACACTTAATGAAAGTGTTTAAAATAAATTTTACACCCCCCATAATTTAATTGTGTCATGAAATAAAACACCCTAAATTACTGAACTTGCATAAGATTGAACCTCCCCAGTCCTGCAGCAATGGTATATTCCAGTCAAGAGCAAGTTGAGAGACTTGCAGGTCAGCGAGTAGAGGCAGCATTGCCAGACTGGGTGGTGTCCAGCTCAATAGGGCGGTTTTTAATCTGACTTTGTGGGAGAAAGATGCTTTAGGTGGATGGACATAATTCAGGGATTTGGGATTGGTTAAGGCAGTGGTCCCCAACCTTTTTGTCACCGTGGACCGGTACAACGCGAGGCACGTTTACCGCGGACCGGGGGGGGGGGGGGGGGGGGTCGGTGGGTGTTGAGGTGCAACGCAAGACAGATTTAATGTCATTTAATTTAATTTTGGACCGGGGATGGTATTTTCTCTTTAGTAATGATAATAACAATAATAATTTTCCCCTTGTCAAAGCAACTTTCTAAAGAAGTTTGTTTTTTGCTCATTTTGGTTGTTTGGGTTTAATTTTAGTGGGGTTTATCACCTGATGTTTGACTTTGACGTGCGTTAAGTGTGACAGATGTAACAAAGTGAATCCGGTCACTTTTCAAAATAAAACGTTTTTGTCGGGAAAAAAAAAACAATAAAATGGAAATTATTTTTTCTTTCTGTGCGACCCGATGCAAAAATTTCCCGCGGCCTGGAACCGCTCCGCGGCCCGGTGGTTGGGGACCACTGGGTTAAGGGACTTTTAGTTCCTGTTTAAAATAATAAGCGTCAAACAGGAATGTGCGGTCTGAACATACAGGTGCTTCACCTGTCATCCTCACCTGCCGTCATGAGATGTAAAGTCTGCTGATAGTAAAATAAATATGTCCACTAACCTGTTCCATAAAGGAAATTTATATGTTTGATCCTAATTTTTTTACCCCATCTTGCAACACTGAGCTGCTGAAAGAGCAGCGGCAACGCTGAGCCGCATGAGGGATTATGCAATCCTGAGTGAAGTCAGGTTGATTGTTCCTTTAATACTTAAGGTATGCGAACAATATAATGCTTTTTTATAATTTTTTACATTCTACACATTTTTATTCTATCTCCTTGTTTCTGTTTGATAGGTCATGATGTGAAGCTGCACTGAAAAGACTGAATGAGACAGGAAAACAACTGTGGCTTTTGTGGTATTAATTTAAAATCAATACATCATTTGTTTACTGTTGGTGTTGGAAAACCAACAAATTATTTTTGGAGTAATCTCAGGTGATATTTTATTTAGCTCTTAATGTTTTCTTACTACTTGGAAAATGTTAACAGTATAAACAGGTTTTTGAAAATCAAATCCTTCTTTATTACGTTTCACAGGGATATTTGCTTTTTTTAACCCCCCCATTCATAAATAGTAGAAATACAAGAAAAGTTTTCACTTTTGGTCACGATAGACTTATAAGTTAAACTAGAACTCCTCTAGTTTTAGTTATTTTTGGGGTTTTTTTCACTTTCCTTTTTTTTCTCTCTCTGACTGACTGGAAAAATGGTGGGCATTATATCATTAAAAATGTGTTGGACTTTTAAGAAGATCAGAAAGTAAGAAATAATGGATGATTAATTACTGCTAATTAATCAGTGATTAATATTTTGGTTGTTTTTTTGAGGGGCTGGTGGTTTTTAGATTACTTTTGGACTGAAAACTATGACTCTCTGGCAACACAGGCAGAGATTAAATGATGATTCAAAGCAATTTTTAAAAAAGAGTGGTCAAATCAAGCATAGTGATCTGAGGGGAAACAGGGAGAACAAGAACAGAAAAAAAAACTTTAAAAGAATATTAAAAAAAGTAAAAATCGGGAGTAGTGGTAAAAAAGGAGAGTAAAGGTTTGGGAGGGGAAGAAAATAGTAACTCTGAAAATAAAGAAATTAGTGCACCTTTAATCTGCAACTTTACAACTTTTCCATTGATTACCATTATTCTTCCCTTAAAGTGTCTGTACTTAGAAAGCTGAATTGGACAGGAAAAGTGGCTAAGATTACAAGACTAAATCATGAACTAAATCTAATCTTGAAATGGACCATTGTGTTCTCTTTGTTGTTTTTTCATTCTTATGGGCTCATGAAGTGAAGTGATAAGAATCCCTTTTGATGAACATGTCTTGTTTTAAATTAAAGCTAATGTACTGTCCACATCTGGTTTTCAAGTATAATTTTCAAGTATAGCAAGTATCCAGGATTTTTTGATATTATAAAAAACAGTAAGAAGTTTAACTGTTTTTCTTTTTTTCAATACAAAAATATGATTCAGTTTTAGCATGAAAAGATGGTAGCTCAGCAGCAGATCCTCTCAGGCATTTTTGCTGGTACAGCAGGTCTAGATTTATGGAAAGAGTTCTTCTCAGGACCCAAAGCAGGATGTGTTGGTCACAGACAAAACATACCAGGGGATTCTGTATGATTTGTCTCCTGTGTGCTCTGTTATCTCATCTCATTTCATTTGTTGTCTTTAATCCAGACCTAATTCAAAGCAGTTGACAGCTTTGCGTACTCAGTTTTCCACAATACCTGTGAAAATGTTCAAATTTTAGGAGTGCGTGGTGGTGTAGTGGTTAGCCCTCACCAACATTGGTTCAGATCTCAGCTGGGACATTTCTATGCAGAGTTTATGTTTTCCTCATGTATGTCTGGATTCTCTTTGGACACTCCAGCTTCCTCCCACAGTCCAAAACAATTCTTCATTAGTACTTGTGCATTTGTGACTCTTGTTTGTCCTTTTGTATTCATGTGTTGTTGTATGTCTTTGTGTGTCCCTGCAATGGATGTCCTGGGTGAATCCCACATTCACTCTAAATACAGTGGGTGCAACAGGCAACCCTCATGACCCCAAAAGGGATTAAAAAGGTCTAGAAAATTTAAGGATGTTGATTTTAGACTATTTTAGATGTGAGATAGAAACATTCTTTTGCATTTAAAACTATTTTTAATTTTTGTTGCATTAATGACTACGTTTATAAGTAGATTATAAAATGAAAAGGAAATTAGAGTTTCCCTTTTAACCCTTGTGCTATCCTATGACCCCACCCTTACATTGACGTGTTATTCCTACCATGACAAAGGTGGATAAAGGTGAAAAGGATTTCATGTAATCCGTGGACATCAGTGAAGATCACAAATCACTGAAGAAAAAAGGTTCAGCGCACTGTCTTGTGAGGTCTAGATCAGTGGTTCCCAACCTTTTTGTCACCGTGGACCAGTACAACGCAAGACACGTTTACCGCGGACCGGTGGGGGTGGGGGTGGGGGTGTTGAGGTGCAACGCAAGACACATTTACCTTGGACCGGGGGTGATATTAATTTTGGTTGTTTGGGTTTAATTTTAGTGGGGTGTATCACCTTATGTTTGGTGTTGCGACTTTGACGTGCGTTAAGTGTGACGGATGGAACAGAGAGAATCCGGTCACTTTTCAAAATAAAACGTTTTTTTGGGGGGGAAAAAAACAATAAAATGAAAATTATTTTTTCTTTCTGTGCGTCCCGGTGCCAAAATTTCCCGCGGCCCGGAACCGCTCCACGGCCCGGTGCCAAGTGTTGGGGACCACTGGTCTAGATGACCCAACTCCCAATGTTAAAGTGCCTAGGATAGCACAAGGGTTACCTGAATACCTTTCCTATGATATTCCTTGTCAAAACATATTTGATGTGTCATATTTGAGCACAGTTTGAACAGAGGGGTTGGAAAAAGCTGACGTTGTGGATCTTGCCTATAAAGTTAAAAGAGCAAATGAAGGTGACTCTGGCAACTCCTGAAAACCTCCTTGATATCTCCCTACGAAATTGTGTGGGCATGCTGAAGGCACCAGGAAAACCTCAAGCCATAGTCACATGTACCCATACGGGGGGTTGACCCATGCGAGTTTTTGGGTTTTCCAGACCAATGGAGGGAGAGAGTAGTGGCTTCATTTTAAGGAGAGCACAGATGTGTTTTGCAGTTCCCTTAACCCTTGTGCTATCTTAGATGATCCCACCGTTACATTGACGTGTTCTCCCTACCATGACAAAGGTGGATAAAGGTGAATAGATTTCATGTAATCCATGGACACCAGTGAAGATCACGAATCATTGAAGAAAAAAGGGTTCAGTGCACTAGTGGTTCTAGATGACCCAACTCCCAACGTTAAAGTGTCTAGGATAGCACAAGGGTTAAGGCTTGTGCAGCCACTTTAAGGGGGGGTCATAAAAATGGAACATATGTGTGTATGCTGTGCATGTAAGTGTATTGTGCAGTATTCTTAAGGCTAATGTAAGTTGCTTGCTCTTATAATGCACAGGTGATGCTGTTGTAAGGTACCCTTACGCCAACCCTAGGCTCCAGTCTAGTTAACCCACTCGCAAACAACCCGTATCCACCCGTAAGAGCATTTGTGCCAATTATTACGTTCACACCAGGCATGTTTAAATTGATTCGGCTTATAACGCCCTTTCATTGGCCTCACGTTTTGTTGTGTAGAGTTAAAAAATGATTGTAGAAAGTTGCTTATCGACACGTACATGTGAGAGTTTTGAACGAAGAAGCCCAAAATGCGCACATATGCCTGTTTACGTTTCAGTAAAAGTGACAACACGAGAACATGCATCGCTGAGGGGCAGTGTAAATGTAGCTTAAGGCTTAAGAATCACTTGAGGGACTTTGTCACTCAGCTAGCTTGGGAGTACCTTGGAGTTCTCCCAGAAGAACTAGAAAAGATCTCTGTGGAAAGGGAGGTGCTGCAGAAAAAGATGGATGGGTGGGGTCTATTGGTATTGGAAAGGTATAAGTCAAGATGGTGTAGTAAGTCTTCTGGGAGGATTGTAATTCATTTTTGTCAAGTCTGGAACCCTTTGCAGTTTGGAAGTGAGGTCCTTTTTTTTTTTTTACTATACACACTCTTATGTTCAAAAAAAGTCACACCTTTCTATCCCTTTTTTGTTCTTAAATGTTCTCCACACTGCTTTGCCTATAAGATTCCCACTCTCCAAAAAAAAGTATAATTGACCTTTTTTTCTTGGTTTTGATTACATATTTATTTTAAGAAAAAAAAAGTAATCATTGCGTGATTTAAATCTAGGTCCCACAGTGGTTCCATGTCTACTTTTTCACATCATCTGAGCAGATAATAAAATGGGTCCCCTGTTAAAAGCTTTCCTATGAGCACTCATCAGTTTACTGAGAAAAAGGGAAGTTGTGGAAAGTTGGACACTTCCATATGTGGATAAGTAGAGGCTGCTACCATGTATTCAGTCTCCCACAGTCTCATAAATATAATAGACAACAGAGGGACATGGGTTGAGATTTGTTGCAATGGGAAAACAAAACCACAACCAAGTGTAGTTTGGTTTATATTAAAAGATATTTCTTTATCTGAAAATACCGTGGATGAACACACTTTTACCACATTTGATAGCAGTAGTGCAAGCTTTTTTTCCAAGTTGGCCAAACCTTATCCTAAATAAAGTTTCCTAATGTGCTGGCGTAAAAAACTAGGCTTTATTGAAGCAAACTGGTCAATTCTATAAAATCATGACTGAATGTCCTAGGTGAAGTGAGCCCACTCCTCAGTCTGATGACTGGTCCCTGCTCAGCTTGCATGGGACTCTGCTTAACCCTTTAACACTGGAGCTTACGCTCCATTGTTACATTCTTTCAACTATCATAACTCTTCAACCATTTATACAATTAGCACAATTCCAGCTGATTCTGAAGCGGAGAAAAGCAGCCTTGCGCTGATATGCAACACTTTACAATTGTGATGTGCTTACACAATCCAATGTAAATGAGCTGAATCAGTCGCGGAGAAAGCCGGCTTTGTGCCATTATGCAGCTCTTTACATTCATAATATATAGCATATCGGTGCAAAGCCGATATTAAAAGTTGCTTTTTAATTTCACTAGAATCAGCTGATTTACATTGATCGTGTAAATCGTCAAGGAGTTATATGTCAGAGCATGTGTTGTTTAGGTGTCGCTGATGATATCTCCAGCGTTAAATGATTAAAGTTCATCTAGGCTAAAGCTACGTGCACACCCGGCATTTGTGGCACGTTCAAGAGTGCACTGAATGTGGGTTTTTTAATGCTCTTTCAGCATATGGTGTTCACACAGATCTGTCGCTACTAGAGACTAGCGCATGTACTCACAGTTGAAAGAGGCTTGTGGGAAATGTCGAAGTGATCCAAGTCTCATAAATCTTGCCTCAGGCTTTTTCTTTCACAGCTCTATTCCAATATATGAAATACTTGATGTCAAATAATTCTGTAATTCTGGCTTTACACAAACTGCAACTATTAGTTTTTATTTCTTCCTTGATCAATTTTCAACCGGTTTATAACTTCCGTGTTTTGAAAAATACACTACCCATACGTCACTACCAAATCCAAGTCTTTGTTCAAATTTCGAACTGTTTTATATTCAATGCATGTTCAATGGCCAGGTGTTTTGTATGCAGAGCCCAAAAGCCAAAAAGCTGAAACAGAAAACTTAAAGACCCACTTCGTTGAAGATTGTGTTTTTGTGACATTTTTCTGATGTGGAGGACATATAAAGAAAATCAAGCTTAAAATTGCATTCCTCAGTATTTCTTTATTCAAGTTTTCACAAATTAGAAGCAGATGAAAAAGTGCAGTTGAAAATAGATACAAAAATAATTGGAGAGGATTCTTGGTGGATAATAGTGATGAGCAACTAGCCCCTATTTACTTTTTACTCTGACCTTTCTCACTGTATTTGCGTGTTTTTTTTCCAGCATGTTTCAATTGCTGGCTTGTATAAAGGCATTTCATTAAAGATATTACCATCTTTAGGTCATGTTGTCAGACAGCGTGGAGCGCCAAACCATACCCCCCCTTAAAACAAATGCTAACAGATGGCCTATCCATGACTTCCATTTGTCTTAGACTCTAGGTACTACAAACTGGTGTTTCCCCAAATGATCACAGACTTTAATGGGTAGTTTCAGAAAGAGGGCAGAATATAAGAACCGTTTACTCAGAATTGGTCTCCAACCTACATGTCTGCCATGACTCTTCTATAATAAATGGGTGTTTCCTGGCAAACTGAGTGCAGAACCATTCAGGGCCACCCATAACCCAAAAGCTTCTAACTGTTGTCAGTGGAGAAACATGCTTGATACAAAGCTTGGTCACCCGTTAACTAATAATACTTCAGTTATTTTAGGTTATCCCTTTAAGATGTGAAATAATCAATAAAAAATACTGAAAAAAAATTTGATTGATCAATAGTGACAGCTTCTGTTAATGAGATGATTTACTCTGCAGCCTAGCTTTATTTTTTTTATATTTCAAATTTTTTTATAGAAAGTGCCAAGAAAAAATACAATGCAGTTAAGTCAGCAACCAAACACTGCTGCATAAAATGTTGAACATTATGTTGTTTTAGTTTAAAAGCTGCTCTTATATATAAAGCAGATCTCAGAGAACCAAGGGTTTTTTCATTTAGTATCATTGTTGCATTTTAAGTATATCAAATGTATGTTTCTCATTCATTTTTGATCAACATTTACAGACTGGGCAGGGTTTCCAGTAACTGTGTCAGGGTAAAAAGCCTAACAGTTGAATGCACTGAATGTGAATTAGCAGCAACAGATGCCAGACAAGCATTTGTAGTAACTTAATACTAATGAGCCTGTTGATGAGTGACCATTAAAGCTCCATACTTGTTGAAAACATCACAAATCAATATTACTGATTGGTAGGATCTCTTTGTGCTTGAATCAGGCATTGTAACATGGGGCTAGCTGATAATGGTATTTATTACATGATAGAGGATAATGCCAATAATAATACAAAACATCATCTTATCAAAACAGAGTGGTGTGGCATTAGCCATTTACAGCAAGATTATTACTGAATTTAAAGCCTGAAAAGTCACCTGTACAGGGGATTGACCTGTAGAGGTGCTGCAAGTTATGGGGTTTTCCAGGCCCATGAAGGGTAATAGAGAGGAGCGGCCACATCACAAAGGAGGCACAGGTGTGTCTTGAGGCTTGAGCTGCCACTGACAGCAAAACAACTGTTCAAAATCTAATTTAATTTTTTTCCCTTTTTTAAAGACACAGGAATTTGAGTGCCTGGAAATGTCTCACTACAATCCATCAGGTCTTCATACTATCACTGGCTTTTTATAAAGGCAGGAAAAAAACTCACTTTCATTTAAAGAACCCACTGGAGTACCAGACAAAAGCCTTTCTCTCTGACCATTAGATCACCATGACACCACTAAGCCACTGCAGACACCACAAGTCTCTTTCTCAATAAACAATTGGCTACTGAATGTGAACTTTTATCTAATCTTTGGTGTGTATGGAAGGACTGATGTGGGACAAAGTAGAAAAGAAAAACCAGATCCGTCTGCAAATGGATGAAAAACCACAGAGCCATCTCAAACATGTTCAGTTATGCCTATGACCACAAATGAGAAGGGAAGGTTAATGGAGAGCAAGGAGTAAAACAGGGAATTATTAGAGAAAGGCCTTACAGAAAGAGGAATAATGTGCATCTACAAATTAGCAAGAAACTATACTAAAATAGCAAACGTTCAAAACATTTGATTGACACATTCTTCCAGAGCCCGCCTTTGGTGGAAGGGGTGTGGACTTCGAACAAGCTCACTCCTACTTGGTGAGAGTCGTTGTCATAGAAATGCGGACTCCGACCAACTCGGACCAATCACTGCTAAGTGACGTTGAATGGTTCTAACATCTAATGTCGGCGTCCATATCATGAGAAAATGATGACTAAATAACTTCATTTGGTTGGAGCAGCTGTCTACAAACAACACGAAGAGGACTTAACGTTTTTGAAAAAGCCAGGCTTAACATTGTCATATTTGCTGGAAGGGGTGCTGGTAGTGTGACCACAGGGTTTATCAACATCAGTGGAGATTGTCATTCTTCTTGATTCTTTCAATGCTTTAGTCAAATGTGCCCGTATGGGGATTGACCTATGCAGGTGCCGCAGGTTTTTGGGTCATCCCAGCTCATGAACGGTTATAGACAGGTGCAGGTGTGTCTTGAGCCTCGAGCGGCCACTTTTAGGGACATCATAAAATTGTCGTGCATGTGGTAGGTGTATCACAATGTATTTGTAAGGCTAACAAAACTTGGACCCTCTTATGACACACTGGTAACCAGTAGTGGTTGTAGGCACGGGCAGTATGGGTGGTCGCCTGGGGCGACAATTCAAAAGGGGCACCAGCTTAGCGCTGTGGAGGGTCTCACCCAGGGAGTAATTCAGTGTAGAACTGCCACTGGTGGTAATGCAATTGTTTGGTGTCCTTACGCCACACTATAGCTGTCGGTAAGTTGCAGGTACTGACTTCTTACTGACTGCACACAAATGGCGCATGCACAGTGTGCAGTGTGCAGCTCTGATTGTGTAATTTCCTAATTTCTAATAGTCAGGCTGCATGTAAGGAGTGCATGCTTATCACTTGAATAACACTAAAAGGCACCTTGCGCAGTACACAAGATTCAGGAGTGTTAAAAAAACGAAATTCTGTATGACATGCCTGCGTCTCACCTACTTCACTTGTACTTACTTACTTACTCATCAAAACCTGCTTGGGCCTCGGAAATCCAACTGTAGGGTCTTAGAGATGAAGTGAGTTTGGTTAATGGTGACGCAATTTGGCTGTAATTCCTTATGAAACGACAGTAGAAATGAGTAAATCCCAAAACTTGCTGTAATTTTTTTCTGTTAACAGGTGGTTCCCATTTGGCGATGGCTTCGATTTTGGCCGGATCAGGTCGGAAACGACGTTGGTTCTCCTTAAGTCTTACTAGAACATGACGAACATGGGTGTCATGTTGGGCTGGATCTTGGGAGTAGATAAGGATATCATCGAGGTATACAAAAACTGAGAATATCATTGGCCAGTCTTTGGAAGATGGCAGGAGCATTAGTAAGTCTGAATGGCATGACGAAATATTCAATATTCAAAATGTCCCTGAGGGGTATTGAAAGCGGTTTTCTACTCATCACCCTCCTTCATGCGGATGAGATAAGCTTGCGGAGATCTAATTTCGAGATAGTGCGAGCCTCTTGAACAGAATTAAAGACAGAATTTTGGAGAGGTAAGGGACACTTGTCTTTAATGGTTATTTGTATAAGTGCTGTGTAATCAAGGGTGTAGGGTTTTGTCTTTCTTTCTCGACAAAAAAGAACCCCGCTCCAACTGGAGAAGATGATGGACGTGACCCAAAGAAAGCGCCTCTTGGATGTAGTTCTCCATAGCTACTTTTTCGGGATCAGACAGATTAATCTACCTTTAGATAGGCTAACACCAGCGAGTAGTTCAATGGAGCATTCGTAGGGCCTATGCAGAAGTAAAGAGCATGCTTTAGTTTTGCTAAAGACAGTTTTGAGATCGTGGTAACAAGTGGAGACCTTGGTTAAATCAACCTCCTCCAAACAATCAGATGCCGGAGAAGCGACTGCAAGTACAGCTGACAGGAGACAATTACAGAAAAAGCTCCAATTAGTTATATGTTGTTGACCCCAGTCAAATTAAGGATTATGCAACTTTAGCCAGGAAAAACCTAAAACTATGGGAGTGTGTGGCGTTTGAGTGATGAAAATCTGAACTGTGAGACCGCAAAGCGAAGACCTTCCGGGTCAGCTGGGTCTGGAGTTAGGCCAGTTCGTTCTTTTATGATCTGGGATGACAAACAAACCCAGATGCTGTGTTTTGGCAAAAAACAAACACATTTTGGGGTATATGAAAGATCACGGAAACAGGAGTGGATTTAGAGGAAGTTTTATTGTCCAGGGATGATGATGAGACGAGAGATCCTAAGGAGATGGAGCGGGGACCAGAGGGTGGGTGCAATCTTCCTTGATTGCACTCACCATACACGTGGAACTTTGGTAGTGATGATCAACTGTGTGGCGAGGATTATTTTTTTGTTTTACTGTGTGACTGTTCATCACATGAGAGACAGATGAGGGCAGACCTGCTGATACTCCCTTCTCCAGACTTGAGGAGTAGCAATGATTTCACCATTCTTTTTTGCTTTTAGTTTAGCTACCTTTAAGAAACACTGAGAAATGACTGTTAGACTTTGAATGTCACCACTGCTGTGAATTTTCCTGTAACTGCAGTTTGTTTTGAAAAGACGATGAGGTAACACAAGAAAGGCATTTCTGAATCAGCTGACCTTTTACAGATCGTAAAGTTAGTTTCTTAATTTGGATTCTTCTGTTTGTATTCCTTATATTTAAATTTGACACAAAAAAAGAGGTCATTGTGCTTTTATGTCAACTTTAACAAACTTAAGCTGCTCAATCTGACCTCCACTCACATTTAAGCCATTTTTGGCTTACAGGAAAGTCTGTGTTCATCTTAACTTTAATGCCACATTTACACCAGGCATGGAAATGTTTAAACTTGATTTGCATTTGTTGGGGAGACTATGTCTTGACGCTCCATGCTGTCTGACAATGTGACCTTAAGATAATCATATATTTAATGGAAGGCTTTTATAACAGCCAGCAATTGCAAGGGTTCCCAGTTTTTGTAGCAAATAAGATCTTCTTCAAACAGCATTTTTGTCTGCTCTTGATTTTACATTGATTTTAATAAAGAAAGTTTGGTTATATTTATTTATGTCAGAAAAATGACAAAAGAACAAAAACACAGTTTTCATTGGAGTGCTTTTAAAACCACAGGAAGCTGTAAGACTCAGCAAACAGCATCTCAGCCATTAAGGAAAATTACTGGTAACATTACCCTTTAATCCATGCAACTCCAATTATCTGTTTCTGTGGCTGACCATCTTGAATCCGCATCATAATGACAATCTGAAGGAATATGAGACACTACTGTAAAACCTTTTGTCCCAGCAAATGTCCTGATAATGCTTCCAGTATTGACTGACAAAAAGGAAGTAAAAGAAATGAAGGTTTTGATTTCCCAACATCTAAATCAGTGGTCCCCTACCTTTTTAAGGCCACGGACTGATTTATTGATTGTTTTCAATGACCAGCTGGTGGCTGTGCCTGTAGCTGTAGTGGGTATTGTTACAAGGAGCAGTTATCACATTAAAGAAACAGGCAGAGATGGTTAACTGTGGGGATGGCCCGTTTAACAGAACGCTTTGGCGCGTTTCACCTTCATGAAGCATAGTAGTTCGGCACAATGTCTTAGAGCATGTGTCAACTAGCGCAGATCACGTGGTTGATAACGTATGAAGCGCTAGATGTATTGTTTGGTCGAACCACGGTTCAGGTGTCACTTGTGTTCGAAAAGTTGGGCGCGCTATTTTCTAGAAATACGTAATGAATCCTGCACATTTCCCGACCAGCTCTATTGTTTCCCTTGTATCGGAATCAGCGTCAGTTCATTACATTTTACCATGACTCCTGGTAAAAAACGTGCTTTGGCTCAGGATCATTTCAACTCGATTTCTCCTAATAAAACAATACACTATGAACATTTTGTATATACTTTAATGAATCTACGATGGCACATTGTACTGCTATTGGTAGAGATTGCTGAGTGGAATAGTCAATAGGGTTTGTATCCAGAGGTCCCTGCGTTCAAGACCAGTGTTATACATTTTTTTTTATTTGCTTTGCGTTAATTTTCTTCATGTGGTGTGTGTTTTTCTGTGTCAAGCTCTTCTCACTAAAAAAGTCACATGTTGTGTTGTTTTATGTTGTTTTTTTTAATGATCATAAACAACATTGTTTTGTTTATGTTTTTTCATCATCATTTCCACAATTAAGTGTTACAAGGAGCTTACCGTAATTTCCGGACTATAAGCCGCTACTTTTGTCATAGGCTTTTGACCATGCGGCTTATTTATTGATGCAGCTAATTTATGGATTTATTTGACGGCCGCCAAGAGCGCTCGTGCAGCCTCGGGGGGGGGAGGCTGAATACATGATCCTGTTTCTAGCAACAAGCCTATTTGTTTTAGACACACACACACACGTAGCCAAACAGCATGGATCTCACTTCAGCTCTTAGACACTTTAGTCATGGTGCAACAAAAAGAAACACCCATGCCCAGCCGCATCCCACAATCCTTTGGTGCCATTAGACCCAACGTGCACGTGACCGCCACTACAATATGACGCAGCTTTCAAGTTAAAAGCAATTGTTAAAAGCAGTGTGAAAAAATCCACCATCACCAACGGGTTTGAAAAAGCCGGTCTGCTCCATGAGAGAACAGCGCAAGCTCAGGAGTGAAATTACCTCAGAGTGACACTATTTAGCAGCTCTGTAATATACGAGATGATCTTTTAAACATGCCTTTATTATTGTTATGGTTATTATGAAGCGCCTGTTTGCTCATCATTTTATTTTTAATCTGTGTGGTCAGTGCTTTTTTGTGGCAGACAAAGCCAGAAGAACGGTTAAGTCAGGGGTCGGCCAAAATTTTGAAAGAGCCAAATTGGACAAAAAAAAAACAAAAAACAAACATGTCTAGAGCCGCAAAATATTAAAAGCCCTATTTAAGCCTTATAATGAAGGCAACACATGCAACATGTATCTATATTAGCTATATTAGCCTACTATCAAAATGACTAAGTTGCTACAAATACACTAATGAGCATTACGATTAAATGTTTATTTGCCCTGCAGTGCATTCTGCGGAGAACGACGCGTCACGTGACTGCTCTGTTGCGCAAGTTTAACTTCATTACAATATCAGTGAATTATGTTTCATTGCTCTCATAAAATTAAAGAAAATAAGACAGTTAAGTTTGATTTCTGTGCAAATGCCAAGCAAGTCAGTGCAAGGGTAAAACAGCAGCATCATCTTCTCTTCTTCGCTGTACATCTCTGGCAAAGACAGTCAGCTGTGCTCGAATGACAGAACAGCTTCAAGCATTTGCGGCGCCTGGAGACTTTCATTCAGGTCGTTCAGGTGGCTTGCCACAGTCATTTCCACCACAAAATGCAGCTTTTCGAGCTACTCAGTATCTTCCAGTTGCGGCTAGTTCAGGTCTTTGCTTTTCAGGAATGTTTTCACATGTTCGAAACAGACGTCAAAGTGACGCAAAACGTCACCCCTGGACAGCCATCGGACTGTGTTGTGTAGCAGGAGATCAGAATATTCGCTTTCAACTTCATCAAGCTGTAATGGTTGCCACTACAGATGAGCTTCAGTGCATGACGTAAAGATTGAAAACTTGAAAACTTATTTCAATGAAACTTTGCCGTCATGTGTTGTATTTGTCGTCACCCCATTGGTTCAACGGTACCAGCTGACAGGTGACAGCCAGGTGACAGGGCGACACACCATTTTTTTGTAAGGAGACGCGGGAGCGCGAGGGGGGAATGCACAGCTGACAGAGACGCAGAAGCGCGGAGGAGCAAGCGATCTCTGATATGCATTACCTTTCCCAGCTCGGATTATTTGCCTACTGAATATATTTTCCCAAAGAGCTTGGATCGTCCGGTACAAGGATATGTGCCCGCTTCTTTGACGGGTGGAATTCGTTCCAGCGAGTGAGGCGAAGCGGCCTCCCCCCTAACGCGTGAGACTGTCGAACACACATTTCTTTTTTTTGCTAGCAAAACTGCGGGACTTGGGTTTGAACTGTGGGTTTTTGTATATATTGGGTATTTGGGGAAATTGGGTTTTTGATGTTTGAGTGTTGGACGAAGTGTTTAATGTACGTTTGTCACACTCACACAATACGCGGCTGCACAAACAAACTGTTATGAGTTTTTTTCTTGGTAATATTAGAGAGTAGATTGTCTTGATATTTAATGCCCCAGCCATAGAACGGCGTTGTGACGTTCTCCTCGCTGAGTGGAGGGTGAATTGTTACAAAGCAATGCACGGAACTGACAGTGGTTCGATTTACATCAGCCACCTGCCTGGCGGTCCGCCGCCCTGCTGGTAGAAACGTGTGTTGCCGGCTATGACGCAAATCTTCCTTGACAGAAATGTAGAAAGTTAATATTTATTCTACACATTCTTACAGCATTGAAAAACGTTAAGAGTATTTGTGTCTTGTTTTTCCTCCTACAATAAACCATACTAAAACAAAAAATATATTTCTCTCTCCCATCTTTTCACATTTTCAAACATTTTTGAAAATGCTCCAGGGAGCCACTAGGGCAGCGCTAAAGAGCCGCATGCCGACCCCCGGGTTAAGTGAAGGCTAACATGCGCTAACAACAACATTTAGCCTGGATGAACATAAATCCATGTGGCAAAGGCTGCAATCTGCATCCTGGCTGCACGTAAATATGTGGGAACAACAACAGCCTTTATTTTGTCGGGACACAACTGGAAACACAAATCCATGTGATTGAACAATTTCTAAGGACTGGGCGGCATAGACCTTTTTCACACTTCCGCATTTTTGAGCGGAAATACGTCAATAAAGTGTATAAGAACTTCCTGTTAGCATAGCGGCAGATACGAAAAATGGCAGAGTCAAAGAGTCAGAGTTTCTGTTGTGTTCCAGGCTGTTCGTCTTCCAACCAAAGACAGCCTTACATTTCATTTCATTCTTTTCCTGTGGATCCAAACCTGAAAACCAAATGGATACAGGCGATTCGAAGAGAGGAAGGGCATAGTTTTAGTGTAAACACAGGTAGCACCTATGTCTGCAGCTGGCACTTCGCTCCAGAAGATTACAGTGGTGGCTGCGTCGTTCCTCGCCTGAAGAGTGGTGTTGTCCCGAGTCTATTCCCTTGGAACAACTTTACTGCTCCTTTGAGAAGGGAGTATGACAGAACTTTCAAACAGCAGTCTATGCAGCTATGCTGTGAAGATAGTGACATGGAGGCTAAGGCAGTAAAGATGGATCACTACTACGTGTCACACCCACCTGCAGGTAAGGTTGTTCATAATGTGTTTGGTTAACGCTAGTCAACTATGTGTACCGTTATTGGATAAATGCGTTTGAACAAATGAATGTTTATAATATACCCTGTTCACAAAATTCAACTAACGTTAGCCTAAATTTGTAACATAGTCTCATGCTGTCTAGCTAGCTGTAAGGAGCCAGAGATGGGCAGTAGGGGAGAGTGGGGCACAACCTAACGCTTTTTAACTGTGTTTCTATTTTTGTAAACCTACTTTGGGTTTAGAGTATTTATTTTTTCCCCAAATTAATTTTTTGAGACGACCATATAACAGTTTAAAATGTAATATGATCTAATAAAAAAAATACAAGAAATCTTAAAACATTAGTAAGTGTTCATATATAATAATGTAATTTTTAAAAAATGAAACAATTAATTGATGTGGTAGCTAGTAAACACACTAAGTTACATCATACTATACATGCATGTCTGGAAGTATTTAAAACAAGTGTGTTACAACTGGCCCTGTGTTAGGTTATGTCCCGATCTCCCCTATTTTAATTACATGTATTTAATTACTTTTGAGTATTTAGTGATTTGCATTTTCCTTAACAAAGATCAATGAAACGTGATTTGTAATAAATACTTAAAATACTTTTTGAAACATGATTACTGTGTTGTGTTGAAAGGTAGCATAAATATGTTAAGACTGGTTTTTAATTTCTTTATCTTTACAGGTGCTCTGGATGAGGCTTTCGATTATATCCATTTACTTAGAAGCCAAGTTGCAAAACACTGGTCTACCATCCCCTACTCTCTTCAGCCGTTACTGTGCGTCAGACGACCAAATACGTTTCTACACCAAATTTCCATCCGAGAGTGTTTTTAATTTTTTTGGGAGTCGATTGCACCATCTGCACATAGACTGGTGTCCTGAACCAAAGCACAGAGGGCAGGTGAGGAATGCTGCGAAGAGCCCAGCCCACCATGCATCATGCCATTAATAGATGAGTTCTTGATGTACTCTATGTGGGTTGCTGTAGGCATGAAGGAGCAGCTCATTGCTGACATGTTTAATGTGATCGTTGCCAGGGTTAACAGGGTTACCATCACCTGGGCCTACCATCTCTTTATGATGCTGAGCTCACTTCCCATCTGGATAAGCAGGGAAAAGGTTAAGTCCATTATGCCCCTTAAATTCCAGAGGTACTGTCCCAATGTCAGAGTGATACTGGCAGAAATTGCCCTGGAGACAGGCCTCATCCCTAACTTTACAGTCAGAAACATTTTCATCTTACAAAAACAGGACGGCATTTAAAGGGCTAATTGGAGTTGCTTCCAATGGTTTGGTGACATTCATCTCACCCCTGTACACTGGGTGCATCTCAGATAAGGAGATCACCCACATCAGTGAAGTCCTTCCCTTGCTGGAGCCAGGAGACGATATCATGGCGAACAAAGGGTTCCTCATTCAAGACCTCCTTACTGACATTGGATGTAAACTCATCATTCCACCTTTCAAGTGTTCCGCTCAATTCAGCAAGGAGGAAATGAAACAAACACAAGCCATTGCCCGCCTCAGAATTATAGTGGAAAGAGTGATTGCTGGAATAAAATCCTTTCACATCTGGGACTCTCCCGTGCCGCTCACACTGATTGGCAGTGTGAATCAGATCTGGCTAAACTGCTGTGTTTTGGCAAATTATCAAGGACCTTTTTGTTTCGGAGAGTGAATGTTTGGTATGTAAATTATGTATAATGTCTAAATAGTATGTAAATAATTTAGTGTTCCCACATGTTCTTAAAAATCTAATCAAATTGTTATAATCTTAATATTTTTTCTGTTGAAATGTGACTTTGACTTTACAAAAAAATTCAATGAACAAATAAAACAATTTTGGTCAAAATTGTGCATCATTTAATTTTTTGGTATGACATCAACTGATTAATAAAAGCTCAAATAACATCAAACATTTACAATAAAAAATAACATTACAGATCATCAACAGTAAGACAGAAGGCTGAACTGATTGTTAAATACAAGATTATTGCAATCATTTCCGCTATGAATGAGTCATCACGCCAAATTCTTTCCACAGTTATCATTGATAGGGTATCTGTAACAAAGTCACACCATGTCAGTCCTGTGATTGTCAGCTGGCCCTGAACCTGCCAGTAATACTTATGGGAACGCCTCAGACTGGCGTGGCCTTCCTGCACCTTGAGGTGAGCAACCTGAGATGGATCGGTTTTTGTGCTGCTCTTCCCCTCAACCAAGCCAAAAGGAGGCGACTCTGAAGGGTCATACACCCGACCGTCTGGACTGGCCCCGAGATGTGGTGCGTCAGGGTGAATGACAAATCCTGCTGGTGAAACATCAACTCTTAACAGTTCAGCATAGTTTGCTAGCACTTCAGACTCCACTTGTAGAGCATGTTTCATTGCAGCTGTTTGCTTTGTGGAGCTTCTGATCATCCGAATAGCTGCAGACTTTAGGCTCTGCATGACACGCCCTACTACAACAAGCATCCCAAAATAGACTAGCGGTCAGCCTTGGTCGCCGTAGCTATGTCCACGCAGGACATATGGATTGCTGCTGAGTTTCTTTTGCTATCTCGCAGAACAGCTGCGGTGACACTTCTAGAGACTGGAGATGCATTAACTGATGCAAGGTCGGGACGGAATGCAACCTGGGAAAAGTGTGCTGCATCACAGGAAGGGAGGGAAATTCTGGAGCCATGTGGTGTAGGAGGAGGTCACTGGACTTCTTGGGTGGACAGTGATAGGACATGGTGGATCCACGAGGGACAGACCCAAATATGGATGGCGTCAGCTCCATCTCAGAAACCCCATCCAAACAACAGCCATGAGAGATTGGGGCTGAACCTGGCTTAATTTGCTTCAAGATGCCATCATATCTGGATCTGGCAGTGGTCCTACACAAGAGATACACAAAATTATTATTCACACAAAAGAAAAGAGATGAGTACATAACTACACTTAAATTTTATTCATTATATCTGCGGTAACCATAAGTTGGTTAGTCATTGCATTAAAAACAACTTAACTTGCTCTCACAAAGTAACAAAAAGTTAAATTATTCACCTGTATATGCCTTGTACAGTGTGGACCTCAGACCGTCCCTGCCAACTGTTTTGGGCTTTTGCACTACCAGCTAACTAACTTGTTTAGGATGGATTCCCTTACAAGTAAAAGGCAAAAAGCAATTATAGTCTATAGTCACTACTGGGGACGTTTTTATAATAATTTACAGTTGTTTTGGATACACATCGGTTCTTAAATCATAATGACAATTTGATCACAAACCCACCTGTGTTCTTGGTCTGTGCCATCTTTGCAAGCCACTTGTGCAGGCCAGGGGCGGGTGGAACAGCCTGCAGACCCAGCTGTGAATAATGTGCGGTCTGGAACAGGATGGCAACTATGTGATTGCAGAATCCTTTACCAGCAGCACAACTGCAGGAGAAAGCCTTCAGGTTGGCACTTTCTGCATCCAGTGATATCTAGACACAATAAATTAAATAGGTGACAATTAAATAGGTTACAATTAAGTAATTCTTATGTTGCTACATCAATGTTCATCATAACATGAAACTATAACTTTCAGTAGGGTGACCAGATTTGAGTTTGTAAAAAAGAGGAGTGAAATGAGTTTGTGATATATTTCATAGAGAGTAATTGGTGTGCAAAGCTGCGTACATAAAGTAAATATGTTTACATTTCATCTATGTTCAATGTTATTTTATTATAAAGGTATTAAAAAGAGGACATGACCAGAAAAAAGAGGACATCTGGTCACCCTACTTTCAGTAAAATAATAGTAAGTGAAGAAAGTGCCGCAACCGCAGCAAGAACAAGAATGAACACGCCAGAACGGGCAACTTTTGCCAACTGGCATTCTGTCTATTGTAGTCAAACCACCAGTTTGTGAGGCTCCTCACTCTTTCTCATTGACCTGAAGCATCTACCCCTCACTACCACCTGTCCCTGGAGTATATTTGATACTACAACAAAACATTGCATGTTATCTCACATAGAAAAATATACAATTTTACAAGACAATGTCAGTAACATTTCATATTAAAATAGTACAGCTTCACCAAATTACTGGTTGTTATGTTAATCTCATGCATTCGCACTTAAACACACACAAAATCTTCACTGCCATGTGTTATACCTTATATTATAAATTCACAACACCTAAGATTAACAGTTGACGTACAGATTTATAACCGGTGATGATGCGGCTGTGGCTAAAGCTAGCTAAAGCTTACCTTGGTAATTGTGGATAAACTCTTTGTGGAAGAATTCATATCCCTTGTCCAATTTGCTTCCTTTAGTGGATGAATGCATCTTCACACTCTTCACCACATCGGCGCTAGTGAACTTGGGTAGACAACTCAGGCTCGTCGAAAACACTAGTCTAGCTGCCATTTCTCCGCCAACAAAGCACAAAACGGAACTGGGTTTACACTTTGATTGCGTATTTCCAGTTTTTGCGAAAAAGGTCTATTTTTCTTTGCAAAGCTCAGACCGCCCAAAAGCCGCTGTGTGAGATGGAGACATGGTTCTCCTGAATTGGGCTGCTTGTTCACATAGAGCTGCGGGACAGAAGCCTCCCTCCCATAAAAAAGCATCCTCCCCGCCACTCAAACACAAAACTGTAAGACCGGCTGCTCTGCTCAGAGACACGGTTCGCTCCGTCCACCGGCAGTCGCGCGCGCAGGGACCGGACGTCAGGGGGCACGAAGTGCTCCTCCCTGGCGCCCCCCTCGCGAGGGGTGTCGGAGAAGATAGGAAGGGAAAGACAAGGAGCCCGCGGGGCAAAGGCGGAGCGCAGAGGCGTCCGCGCTTTGCACCGGCGGCCTCCGGGGAGCAACAGTGTAACACTGTTGTGGAAGGAAACTTCTGGCGCACGAGCTGCGCAGAGGCACTTTTAAGTCACTGCTGCTCTCTTTTACTGGTATGTTTTTTAACCAGCCCTACCATATTGCTGCGGGAGAGGAGAGCTGCTCTCCTGTTCTCCCCTCCTTCTGCTGCCGCTCCCTGCTCCTTCTTAAACACGCACGCGGTTTCAGCACATATATATCCTCAATCTACAACACAGTGTGTCGACCTGGGGGTTAGCCCCACCTTAAGCCCCTAAGACACATGGGAAGTGGGGAAACGTGGGTGTGAATTTCCTCACCATAACTGAGGGAGCTGTGAACAGAAGTCAGGTGCATGCTGTTTGGCAGATGTGCGTGTGTCCAAATACACAAGCTGACACACTGTTAACTCCTCCCTCAATGAGACCGAAAGTCGCATAGTCTATGGGTCAGGAGAAGCAACAATGGGCCGACAGTGTTGGTAACATGCGGCTTCTATGCAGGTGCTGCTTCTGTATGTAAATTGCGACATAACCTCCTTAAATTGAGTATGTGCGACTTGTGGTGTGCTCTATAACCCAGAAATTACGGTAGTTGACGCATATGTCGATATACGTCCAGTCCGTCACCTGATGCCGCTGTTCTGTGTGGTTTCATTTTTGGTTCATTTTTCCGGCACAATTACATGAACCCCAAGGGAAGCTTCATGGGGATTCTATTCCCATCCTTAGTTAACTGACAGATTTTTATCAGTTGATGTAGCTAAGGTTAAGCAGCAGCAAAGTTCTTTTTTTTTTTTTTTTTTTTTTTTTTTTAACTTGTCCTGTCCAACAGCTGGGCAAGCAGATGAGAGCTGAAGGCCTCTTGTGTTGGACTTTAACAACAGGGGTTATTAATCTTCAGACAAACCAGAGGAATGTCTGAATAAACCCCTTTTGTAATTGAGGCCATACTTTATTAGACCGGCTGGGGCAACCGCCGATTGCCACCAGCGGAGACCCCGACCCGTCAAACCCCCAAGGTCCCGAACCCATGGTGCCCCCCCCCCAGAAAGCCCCCCCACAAGACAGGGCTGACAGGCCCCCCCCCCACACCCCCCAAGACCCGCAGCGGGTGACGCCCAGAGCGACCGGGGGCCCCAAGAGGGTTGCCCTGCCCCGTCCCAGAGCCAGGGAAGGGCTGATCCCAGCATTTTGTCAATAATTAAGTGCTCTAGTAACGTCACACCCCCTGCTTGCCAAGCTGGGAAGTGTATCATCTTTTTGTTTATGAGGATGTCAGGGTTGTTCCAGATGGGTGTCATTCTGCACGGTTGGATTGACGAGTTAGATATTTTTAGAAATTCCCACCAGGCTGTTAAAGTGGCGTTTATATTAATACTTTTGAAACAATCCTGTTTTTTAACTGTTTGGCTAATAAACGGTAGATCATACAGGTTGATCTTTCCACATAACGCCTGTTCCAAGTCTAACCATGAGTTGGTTTCTGGATTATTTTTTAACCATTTTAAAATGTATTGTAATCTATTTGTAAGAAAGTATTTGTGGAAGTGAGGTAGTTCCAAGCCTCCACAGCTTTTTGCAGATTTTAAAGTTTTTAGACTAATTCTTGCAGGTTTATTGTTCCATAGAAAGCTTGATATGGATGAGTCTAATGTTTTGAACCATTTTAGTGGCGGTTGTGTGGGGATCATTGAGAAGAGATAATTGACTTTGGGTAAGATTTTCATTTTAACTGTGGCTACCTTGCCCATGAGGGACAGAGGCAGGTTGGTCCATCGGGTTAGATCGTCTTGTATGCTTTTCAGTAATGGAGTGTGGTTTAGCTGCACCAGTTCTGATAATTTGGGGGTAAAATAAATACCTAGATATTTGATATTGCCTGATTTAACTGGTATTGTGAGTCTTTGCTCCACATTACTGTTCAATGGTAATAAAACAGATTTATTCCAATTAATGGAGTAGTCTGATAAGGAGGAGAATTCATTAATAATTGTTACTGTTTCACTTACAGAGTGTGAATTATTTAAGAACAGTAATATGTCATCTGCATAGAGACTAATTTTGCTGGTGCTTTACCATTAGGCATAAGTAGTAGGGCTTCATGAAGCTCAGACAACGAAAGCTGTGAGTCTAGGTTTAACATCTAATCTTCAGTTAATCTGGGTAGGTTTATTTTATCTAGAAATGAGTTGATGCTTTGTTCTGATGGGTTAATCCAGTGTTTTTCAACCTTTTTTGAGCCACGGCACACTTAAACCTTGACAAAAGTCCCGCGGCACACCAGCATTGAAAAAAAAATGTAAAAAAAGGAGATACTCAGTCTGTATTGATCTACAGCCCCTCCACAATCTCACATGCATTTCTGTGATAATTGTGACAGAAAAAGCTGGAAGCTGCAGCTGTTTTTTTTCTAAAAGATGTAATTAAAGTTAAGTTTAAAGATTTAAAAACAGTTCGATTTGTGTTCGTTGTGGTTTCAAGATGTTAAGAAGAGAGACTCGTTGTGCGCAGAGACGCTCACGCTGTCACTTTTAACCCAATGCATCATGGGAGATGTAGTTCATTAATCCGCCGAACGCAGAAAGACTAGCGTCTCTGAGCTTCATGGTTTTGTTCACTTCGTCCACGGTCTGACACCGGATTCTGTGGAAAGCTACACCGCTAAATATGAGCTTTAGCTGGTATTTTTGTTAGAACTGAGCGACTTTATCAGCAGAATTCAGAACAAGGAAGTGAAGACTTTAACCACTTCTGATTGGTCAGACCAATGACAAGTGATCAAGCCTTCAAAAATGATTGGTGGAGACAGTTAAAGGGGCGGGACTTTTCCTGAAGCAGTTATAGTTGCAGCTAAATCGCGGTACCGTCATTCTTATCAAAATGTCTTTAATAGAATCAAATAAACACAAAGAAAAAAGTATTTTATGATCTTTCATATTCCTAACTACTCAGTGTTTTATCAGGGGCGTGTTTAGGTGGAACACAGAGCTGATTTCCTGGAGATGGAAAATGTTGTTAGATCAGTTAATGAGGGCAATTTCCCACGGCACACTTGACCATCTCCCACGGCACACAAGTGTGCCGCGGCACACTGGTTGAAAAACACTGGGTTAATCTGTGATGTGTATAAATTTTTATAAAAGTCTTTAAACGCTGTATTTATTTTGACCGGATCATGAGTGACATCTCCTTTTTCATCGACGATGGAAGTAATTGTTGATTTTTCTTTATTAATTTTAAGATGATTAGCAAGAAATATGCCAGATTTGTTTGAGTTTTCAAATCTTTCAAGGCGTAGCCTTTGTATTTGGAATTGTGTTTGTTTATTGATGATGTCATTTAACTGCAGCTTTAAATTTTTCAGGTCGCCCAGAATGTGTTCCTGTGCAGAGGCAGTATAAGCAGTCTCCAGAGTTTTGATTTTATTTTCTAGTTCTAATAAATCTGCTTTCTCTTTGCGTTTTTTATGCGTTGAATAAGAAATGATTTTCTTTCCCTCTCATGACTGCCTTTGCGGTTTCCCAAAGAAGACATGGTGAAGTATCTGATTGACAAGGCAAGTCTCTCGTCCAATCTCAGACGTCCAGAGATAAACTGGTGGAAAAGGAGTCTGCACCCAAAGACCACAGATAGAAAAAACCTCCAGCATCAGTTTTAGCTGCTTCTGTCAGTGACACAGGACAGAAGCAGCCGAATGAATTCTGAGGTGTTCAGAGATATACTGTCTGCACAGATCCAGGTGAATGCAGCCAAACAGATTGGGCGGCATTTCATAATACAGATGGACAACGACCCAAAACATACAGCCAAAGCAACTCAGGAGTTTATTAAAGCAAAGAGGTGGAATATTCTTGAATGGCCAAGTCAGTCAACTGATCTTAACCCAACTGAGCATGCATTTCACCTGTTGAAGACTAAACTTCAGACAGAAAGGCCCACAAGCAAACAGCAACTGAAAGCTGCTGCAGTAAAGGCCTGGCAGAGCATTCAGAAGGAGAAAACCCAGCATCTGGTGATGTTTCATGAGTTCAAGACTTCAAGCTGTCATTGCCAACAAAGGCAATCAGTCGCTGAATATTCTGCATTATTATTATAGTCTGTGGAACAAATGTCACAATAAATTCATATTTGGAGTAAAGAATCCTGTTTTTTTCTTTTAAATGCAGATTTCTCTTATTTTGAAATTGAATGTTCTTCCTCACTGGCTCTTTTCTGCAAAAAGAAACTTTCCAATTACATTTGTTTTAAGAAATTAGCGGAGGCATTTTCAAGAATACTAGGTTGGATGTGATGGGGAGATTCCTATAGTTTTCTAAAATAAAACTTTCTACAAAATCAGATTATTAAAGTGCCTATATTATGCAAAATCTACTTTTTGAGCTTTTATGTGTATTGCAATGTTAATTCCCCTCAAAAAAAACAAATCCCAAAGTGGGATTTTGATCCATTCACACATTTCTGAGCAACCTGCGCTCTGAGTACCAGCCCCTCCCAATCCCAGAAAACGAATCTATTCTCACATTGTGACATAGATAAATGAGGAAGAACCCCTTCCAGGAAGAGTCTGTGCAGCTAGCACTGCCCCCAGGCTGACTCACACCCACTTGCGGTGATTGGCAAAATGCTTTCATTTTATGTTCACGGTATGCACATCCATCTTTGCTAAAGTTCTGATGTTATTTATTTTTGCTGGCGAAATGCTGACGCGCTGGCGATGTTGGCTTTAGGTTGACGTCACGAAATAGGCAGCACCCACAAGGAGGGAAAGGCAGGGCCTAAGAGGTCGAGTTGTCTTACTTCTGGGTAGGACAATGAAGTAAGAAAATAACTCATACTTCATTAAAAAATGTTCCTTAGTTTATACTATGATATATTAATTAATACAGTTTACTCTGAAAGGCTTAAGACAAGCATGATATACTGTCGGTAGGCTTATTAGTCAAAGTAAAAGTCAGCTTTATTGTCGAATATGCTGCATACACAAGACATACAGCACAGATAAAATTACTTTCCTCTCGCCCCACAGTGTAACCAGCTTATAAAATAATAGAATAAATTAAAATAAAATAGATAAATAACAGTAATAATAATAACATAATAACAGCAATCTAAACAGTGCAAAAGAGCAATGAGATGGTTAAAGTGGAAGTTTAAAGTGACAACAGTGCTAAGAACAGTAAGTAGATGAGTCGGTGATGGCAGTCTTTGATGAAGATGATGTTCCGAACAGGTGTGAAAGTTTTTCAGTGTGAGTTTGTAGCAGGGAGTGGAGGAGGCAGATGGGGTAGGGCAGGGAGGAAGTTGAGTTTCCTTATCGCCTAATGGAGGAAACTGTCCTTGAGCCTGCTGGTTCTTACCTGGAGACTTGCAGTCTCCTCTCTGATGGCAGCAGGCTGAAGTGTCTGGATGGGTGTCAGAGAGGCCTGTGAGAGGGACCCTGTTTTCACAATGTGCTGCAGAGTCTTCCGACCGGACGCGGTGAAGGCTACGTGCCACACAATGATGCAGCTGGTTAGGATGCTCTCGATGGCGCCCCTGTAGAAGATCTGCATGATAGGGGGAGACGCTCTGGCCCTCTTTAGTTTGCAGAGGAAGTACAGGCCTTGTTGGACTTTCTTGGCCAGTGATGCAGTGTTGTGGCTCCAAGACAGGTCGCCAGAGATGTGCACCCCCAGGAACTTGGTGCAGCTCACCCTTTCCACAGCAGCATCATTGATGATCAGTGGAGCGTGCTGAGTGTGAGTTCTCCTGAAGTCCACAACCATCTCCTTTGTCTTGTCCACATTCAGGTGGAGATTGTTGTCTTTGCACCACAGAGCCAGCCTGTTCACCTCATGTCTGTAGGTGGTCTCATCATTATTGTTGATGAGACCCACCACTGTTGTGTCATCCATAAACTCGATGAAGAGGTTGGAGCTTGATGTTGGGGTGAGTCGTGATTCAGCAGAGTGAAGAGAAGGGGGCTCAGCACACATCCCTGGGAGACCCCTGTGTTCATTGTGATGGTGCTGGAGCTGTTGTTGCCGACACGAACTGCCACTGTCAGAAAGTCCTGCAGCCAGTTGCACAGGGAGGTGTTGAGTCCTGGTTGGTCCAGCTTGTGGATGAGCTGCTGGGGGATGATGGTATTGAAGTCGATGAACAGCATTCTGACATGTGAGTCTTTTTTTTCCAGGTGGGTGAGGGCTGAGTGGAGGGCTGTGGAGATGGCATCATCAGTCAACCGGTTAGACCAATATACAAACTGGTAGGGGTCCAGAGTGGGGGGGGAGGGTAGACTTGATGTGATGCATGACTAGCCGCTCAAAGCACTTTATGAGAATGGGGGTGAGAGCGATCAGGCGGTAGTCGTTTTGGCAGGAGTGAGATGACTTCTTTAGGACCGGGATGATGGTGGTGGCTTTGAAGCATGCAGGGACAACAGCCTGGCTCATTGAGAGGTTGAAGATGTCTGTGATCACATCTGTGAGCTCATCAGCACAGTTCGTCAGGACACAGCCAGGAATGTTGTCAGGTCCTGGGGCTCTCTGTGGCTTTATCCTTGCCAGTGAGCGCCTCACGCTGTCACGTGATAACGTCAGCAACCGGTCACTGGGAGGGGGAGGAGTCTTCTGTGCTGGGATGCTGTTGTCTGCCTCAAAGCGGGCAAAGCAGGTGTTTAGCTGGTCCAGCAGAGGGGTTGAGTTGACGCAGGCCTGTGCGGCGGGCTTGTAATCTGTGATGGTCTGAATGCCCCGCCACAGGTTCCTGGTGTCACTGCTGTCTGTGAAGCTGTCAGCCATCCTCCTGGAGTGCTCCCTCTTGGCCAATCTGATGCTTCGTGACAGGTTGGCCCTGGCTGTTCTTAGACCAGCTTCATTCCCAGCTCTGAAGGCAGCTTTCCGTTCCCTCCAGAGTCTGTGGACGTCTCCTGTCAGGCATGGCTTTTGGTTGGCTCGAAGGGTAATGGTTTTGGTGACTGTGACATCATCCATGTACTTCCTCATGTAGGATGTGACAGTCTCTGTGTACTCCTGGAGATCAGTGATGACATTATAGGTGGCTGCTTGCTTGAAAATACTCCAGTCAGCGGTGGCAAAGCAGTCCTGTAGAGCCTCAGTAGATCCCTCAGGCCACACCCGAACCACCTTTTTAGCTGGTCTGATGGCTTTGACCTTTGGCCTGTATGCTGGCATTAGCATGACAGTAGCCGCGGTTACATGGGCAAAATATCTTGATTGTATCAATGGTCGGGTTAAAATTCAACCGTGCACATGGGCACAGAAAACCTTTTCCGATTAGAACAAACATTCCCATGGGTCACACTTTCGGTCGGAATAAATCATTTGGGCATGCGCAGTAGTGTTGCCCCAAAGCCGCTGTGTGTGCTGGCGGTCCGAGCTCTGCCCGGACACACACAGTTCTCCTGAGTACGGCAGCCGCTAACCCAGAGCGGCGGGACGGCTTGTTTGAACGAGAGTTTGAATTCTCCCACACATAACACAACAACAAAACGCACACGTAACAAAGCATCCTCCCCTCCCCTGAAACACACATTAATAAATCCGGCTGCTCTGCTCAGAGAAACGGATCGCTCGGTCCACCGGCAGCCGAGCCCGGCTCGGGTGCAGGGTCCAGACGTCACGGGGTACAAAGCATTCCTCCCTCGCATCCCCCTCATGAGGGGTGTAAGAGGCGAGAGCGAAGCGGCACTTTGCACGGGGCCTCCGCAGAGCAGCTGATCGGTCACGTATGCGCTCCAAAGCTTTCTTTCAGCAAAACACCATCTATGCATGACGTAAACCAGAGCAGTAGTGACACCCGATCGGAATGAACCATTTGTAGGCTCCATTGTGTGGGGTGTAAACATTGTCCAAGATGTTTTTACCTCTTGTGGGAAAGTTGATATGTCCATGGAGTTGTGGAAACATATTCTTGGGGTTTGCATGGTTAAAGTCCCCGGCCAGGATGATGAAGGCATCAGGGTGTGCTGTCTGCTGCTCACTGATGTGCTGGTGAAGTTCATACAGAGCCTCACTCCTGTTGGTGGTGGAGCTGGGGGGATGTATGTTGCTACCAGCAGTATGGAGCTAAATTCTCTCGGCAGGTAGAATGGCCAGCATTTAATGATCATAAACTCAGCCAGTGGGGAGCAGTGTTGATAGACCACTCTGGCATTCCAGCACCAGGCATTGCTGATGCAAACATACAGTCCTCCACCGCGGGTCTTACCCCCCTCGACGAGCATCCTGTCGGCCCGGAAGCATGCTAACCCGGCTAGCTGAATGGCACAGTCCGGGACGTTGTCCGTTAGCCACGTTTCCACAAAGACAAAGACACAGCACTCACGCGCAGTCTTGGACAATGTGCCAAACAGAGGAATATAGTCCAGTTTATTGTCCAGAGATCGATTGTACGTTGGCCAGTGTGATTGTTGGGATATCTGACCGGTGAGGACTAGCCGCTAGCCTAGCACGGATGCCTCCGCGCTTCGCCCTCATTTGCTTCCTAATGCACCGCCTGTGGTGCCTCCACTCTGTCCGGAGCAGACCGCAGTTACTTAGCTCAACTGGTACATTCCTCAGAAAATGGTCCGAAACAGTGGTTCTGCCGATGGCGAGCAGAACCTCGCGGGTGTATGTGCACATTTCCGTTAAAAACAATTAGACCCAGTTAAACTCAAAAACATAAAACCCAAAAACACAAAACCCAAACCCCAAAACATAGGATACACCGAAGATTACGGGAGAGATGAGCTGCTAGTCAGTCAAAGACTCTTTAAGACACTTTAACAAAATGGAAAAAATATATGTTGTGTTTTCTGTTTCTGTGGTCACTACCAGGGGAGGAACTATGGGGGAGCAAGGTAGGGCAGCTGCACCTCCCTTGCCCCACTCTAGCCCCCCAATTTTTGAGTCAATATTAGTATCAATATTGACAAAGATTAAAAATTCATGAATACACCATCATCAACTCAACCAGAAACACACATTGCTTAAGATGATCATACTGGTAAGAGCTACATGTGATAAGTTGATAGAAAATCCACTATTAAAAAAATGGAGGCTTTGCGGTTGATTTTATCTCCATAGCAACCATTTTATGTTGTGGTCGACAACAGATCGATGTCAGTTTCATTACATTTTCACAGTATTTCATTGAAAAATGTACAGGTAATAGGAGCACGCCCTTTTTGCCACATGCTTGCCGTTTAAAATCTATAACTTCTAATTGCAGCATTTTTTTTCACAGCAGCTTGCTATTGATGCCTGAGAAGTTACGAGACAATCAATAAAAATCCCATCGATGAGTTTTCTTTTGTAACTCGTGCTAAAGGTGCTTTTTTTTTAAATTCAAGATGGCAAACTCTTCCTTAGTTCAAAGGTCACAGAAACTCCACAGGTGGTCGTGCACTTAAACTAGCGGCACGTAAAAATATTTTTCCAAATTTTTTCGTTTTAACTGATTCAGCATTTTTTTTAATGGTTTTTGGTTTACCATGCCCACATTCCTTTAACAATTATACTGTATGTTACATTGTTTTGTTCAGCTTTAGCCAAGGAATCACATATACTTTTTTTCGATATTCCGATAAAAATTGTGCGGGCTAGCTTAGACAGCAACAGTTGTGAATTCGCCATGTTCAATATCTACAACTTCTCATTACAACTTTCTTTCCACAGTAGCTTGCCACTGATGCCTGAGAAGTTATGAGATGATTTTAAAAATGTTACTGCTTCTGCTGGGCCATAATAAAACTGTTAGAAATACATATTTTTTTATCCTTTCATTTGTAAAGGCCTTCCACTCTGGTGCTTTGCCACCCCTCTTCTGCTTACCAACTGCCCCTACATTTAAAATGTTCTAGCTCCACCCCTGGCCAGTACCAACTGTCCCAGGCCCCGTACCGGTCAGTGGGTTGGGGACCACTGATCTTAAATACTTTTTGGTGTTTCACTGCCTGTAACTCTAGAAGTATTTTTTAGCCCTTTTCAAACCAGACTTGACTCCATGTTTTTTGGAAGTGCCTGGTCTTACTGTCATGGTCTGGTCTGTGTTACTTCTTAATGTTGCTGCCATTGCCATCTGGTTTTCTTCTGGAAACCAATTTCTATCAGGAACAGACACACAAAGAAAAAAGGCTCTGAAGGAAGAGTGATGACGAACATTTCCAGTGAATACTCTGAAACATGGTTCTTATCTGCTTTGAGAAATCCTGCCAAACTGATTTTCCTTTTATTCTAATATTTGATTTAGGCTGTTTCCAAAAACATAGCATGCAGACAATGGCCATCCTTAGATTTTCAATATCTTCAAATATGCAATAGGTGAAAAAAGGCCAAAGGAGAAAAGAAAAACTGAGAAAGAAATGGCACCAAAGAGAAAGTAGTTCAAAAAGGGGTTTTCATGAGATGACTTGAGCAGGGTGTTAGTTTATTTTTATTTGAACAGGGCATCAAGCTTAGCATTAATTTTTCTTATAACAAAAGCCAACATGTTCAAAAAATTGTTTTTTTTTTTAGCTTTTTACTCTTAATTAAGATTAAGATAATTAAGAACAGACTTGAAGATTTTATGGAGTTTATGGTTTTTGTTTTAGCAAAAAATCCTATAGGATATCACTTGTCTTCGTGTTTACCTAATCTATAATGCAATGTCACAATATGTCACAAAACTACTGTCTTCTGTTTAACTTGAAAGTGTTTTTAACCAAATTCCTCAGACATCCTTGTATTATTTGAAAACGTGCATCTTTTGTTGGTTTTATGGGATTAAAACTTAATTTTTCTTTTAGCACAAAATGTGTCTGCTTGCTGGATTCTGCAACCACACAAACATCTGGTATTTCAAATCAACAGACTTCTTTCATAAAGCATTCATTACACACTGTTATTTATGACACACTCACACTGGTGTAAAACTCTTTCATGACACAGACTCTGTCCGGGTGCATTCCTATACATTTCCAAATTTTCCATGCCTGCTTCATGGCCCTGTTTGTTTATTTTCCTCCAGTGAATTTCCACTTCTGCCTCCATTCCTTCTTTTTGCCATTTTTTGAACAGTGTCCAGCCAAGGAAGCATTTTATGTTTTTAGAGAATTCTTTTTTCTAAAGCATTTTTAAACCTCTGCATTCTGCAAAAATAATTTTTAAAAGTCAAGTTAGAAATTAAATTTGATACCAGCAAATGTACACCCTTGATTTCCAACAGTAAATGAAAATATTAGTGTTAGACTCCTAAGGTAACACTAGTGCATAAAAACAGTTTCCCTCCCCAGCATTATCATAAATTACAATACACTTATTGAACAAAGCAAAACATTATTTTTGTATGGTGTTGCACTGAAATTTTAGACTTTTTCAATGTTTTTCCTCTTGAAGCGTGTTTAGTTTGAATTTAGATGCCCCACTGAGATACAAATAGTTCAGATTGTTTGTCTGCTGGGCTGTTTCAGAAATGTATTCTGCTCTGAAGAGTCTGCTTGCATAGCTGGGAAGTGAGGTCAAGCATTTGCTGCAGCTGTTGCTTGCGATTCACTAACAGATAACAGGCCTGCCTGACAATTTTGTCTCCAAAGTTCCCTGATCAAGATTGTCTGAAGCTGTCTCTAGCAGTTCCTTTCATATGGTTTTCTTACATTAACAACTAAATGACACATGTTGGATTTGACATTTTAATTACTCTGTTTTCCGCACTATAAGGCACAATTAAAAGCCTGAATTATTTTCTTAAAATGACTGTCCGCCTTATAATGCAGAGCACCTACCCTTATTTAGATATTATTTTCTGGTTGTGCTAACTGATGTTCAATTGTCAAAATGTCAGTCTGTTTTTTTATGAGATGCAAAATATTTTGAGTGTTTTGTAAATATGCTAATTAGCAGTGTTAGACTGTTCTTTTTACATGTTACTAACAAGATTATGAGTTACCGTAGTTGCAGTACTATGCGTTTTACTGATATACGTCTTTTTTTTACTTATTCCAAACAAGGGAGTTGGGAGCATGTAGTATTTTACAAACAAGTTATTGAGCAGTGACACGTGTATATATGTGTGTGTGTATATATACATACACACACACACACACACATATTTATATATTAAAAACGCCCCAGGGTTTCTCACCCAAGCTCGGGTCCTCTGCCAGAGGCCTGGGAGCTTGAGGGTTCTGCGCAGTATCTTGGCTGTTCCTTGCGCTGCGCTTTTCTGGATTGAGAGGTCTGAGGTCTTTCCAGAGATCTGTTGTAGCCGCTCCTCCAGCTTGGGGGTTAGGTGTTTCCCGTTTTGACCTTGGGGTTTCCAGTCCATATTCTGCACATATGTTCCTGTAATTTATTCCAGACACTTTATTGTGACGCTCCATGTATGCTTTACCTGCCAGCATCTCACACCCTGCAGTCCGCCTGGGTGGTGGGCTGCTCCTGGGTCCTCTTGGCCCTGGCCTCTTCCTTGGCCCGCGTCTCGGTGTCCAGCGCCTGGTGGCCCCAATGGCTGCCGCCTGGTACGGCGGAGCGCCTGTCCTGTGGCCTGGGGGTCCTGCTTGCCTATGCCTCCTGGTGCTGGAGGGGCCCCTGTGGGGGGCCTCCTCTGCACCTGGCTGCGTGGGTGGGCGTTCTCCCCCCCGCTCGGGCTGTGTCAGTCTCATCACTGGGGACACTCCTGGTCCAGGGGTCTCCCCCTCTCTTCTGGTCTGGCTGGTCGGGCTGGGGAGGATCTGGTTCCCCTAACGATCACATGGTTCCCTTTGGCAACATGCATGTATCTCCACCCCCACATGCACATGCACACTGGCGCACTGCTCCCTGTCTGCTTTCTCCCTCCGCCTAACCCACAGTGTATCAATGGGCAGATATCTTCCGCACTTATTGTAGTGTTAGAATTTCAAGTTTAGATGTAATATTTGCCTTTCTGCAGATCTAGCATAAATGTTTCACAGCTTATAATCACAACCTATTCAAATTAGCAACTGTTAGCTTAGTTGTTGGACAGAACAAGTTAAAAAAAATAGACATTTAGGGCCCCTTGGTGGGGAGTGTGTTTGGACATCACTGTGAGTAATCAGGAGATGTTCTCTCAGTGCCCTACCCGACAATTTTAATTGCACCCCCTTAGTACACACACCCTTTACCCCTCAAAAATATACTCTCTAACACACATACACGCACGCACACACACACGCTTACAAACACACACACATACATTATACAAGGAAGATGGGACCTCAGACCATCTGTCCCCTACCCCATCGCTGGTAGGGGGTACCAGGCCCTTGACAACGATGGCTGTGTTCCTTGGGTGCTGGCTTGCTGGGCCTGGCTGCCGCTGCTGTGGTGGGGGTCTTGGTGTGGGGATGGCTTGGTACTCTCCCTCCTTCTTTTTGCATTCCATCATCCACTTTAGAAGAACATAAAGATCCACTCGAGCACAGTTGCTATCTTACCTTTGCATAAATACTGTGAGTGAATGAATGAAATGTTTCACATGGGTCGGTCCGAATGCATAAGTATGCGTGTGTGGACATCAGTTTTATTGTGTGCACCGCCCCTTTTGGATTTATTTACAGTAGGTTTACTTTTAAACCTTCTGCAATGATTAGAAACGTCCAGCAACTTGTTGCCTCATGCTGCTTCACGGTTCTAGACCCTCTCCTCTTTAATCACCCTCATACCCCCCAGACATCCCCCTCTCTTCTTCCCTTCTTTTTTTCTGTCCAGTCCAACCAGACTGTTACAGATATAAGTAAGATGAATAAAGTTTAGCCTAAATTACAAAAGGGGTTTATTTAAATATACACCTAGTGATTCAAATGTTTCATAAGCCCTATTGTAACAGTGAAATATGTCCAATACAAGAGGCTTTCAACTCTCATCTGTCTGCTCAGCTATTGGACAAGACAAGTTAAAAAAAGAAAGACACAGAGTGACCACTTTAGCACTATTTTATGTCAATGGACAAAAAGATAAACTTGTTATGAAAACAAGTTTTTTACAGCAAATAAGTGAATTTTGTTTCAAACAGTGAATTATTTATTTATGTGGACTCTTATAAACAATTTTTTGCCACAATGCAAAGACAATTTGAAAACACTGGGCAAGATAATGGACTTTGAACTGACCATGTGTGAGGTGAAATGTTTTATGTGTGGTCTTAAAGTGACAAGCTTACTCTGTTTTGATAACTTAATATGGGTCTTAAGGAATTCAGCTGTGGTCTTGGAGTGATAAATGTTAGTCTCTAAGCTAACAAAAGTGCTGTTGTTAAAAGGTTTGGTTTGATATGTTTGACATTTTTCCTGAAGTAGCAGTATTGTGGGCTACATCTGATGAGGCTACATTTTCAGATCAACTTAATGTTATGGTTTTGAATGTGCAACGTGACTGTCTGTTGTAAAGATATAGAGATAAGACAGAAAAATGTCTGCCTGACTTCTAATAAAAAGGTGAGAGTTTGATGGTATTCACTTGAAAATGGGGGAATTCACTGCTTTAAACGTGGACCGAATTTATGACTCATCCAGAGTCAGGTTGGAATTTTAATGTGACCCTTCAAAGATTGATGATCTGCTGAACAGAATTATTTGACCTCATACCAAGTGTTTCATCATTAGTCAAGAATTAGTCAGCAGAAAGCCCAAATTAAGTAATCAATTTCCAAATATATCTCATGAGTCGAAAGCACTGATACTCCAGGAATCTAAGGGTGTATTCAGACCGGAAAAATCTTTTGTTCCAGATCGAGTCGGCTTAATTTGTTCCGAATTGAGTCCCAAACCTTGTGTATGGCCTGTATTCAGACTGGCATCAAGCAGTCTGTGACGGACCAAAGCTTGGGATCAAAACAGTGTGACTAAAGATCTCTTCAGACATTGGCCAGGAACTACGAGGGTGGGTCAAAACAACAAGAGAAAGGTGGTACACTTTCCACAGCAAACTCCCCTGTGTCATATATTCATAGTCAAACTGATCTGACTCTTTCAGAGTTATTACAACAACGGCAAGTGTAAGACCCCACCCGCATTTTACAAATGTCAGTGTTAATGTTTTGAGTTAGAATGCGCAGAGTAAAAATGTGGGGGTTATTTAACATGTTTTAGGGATAAAGTTGTACAAATAGTGTCAACTATTAAAACCCAAAAGTGTTGTGTTAGCTCTGAAATTTCAACTCTATGTGTTCAATGTCACTTTAACACTGTAGATAAGGACCTTATGTTATTTGGCTCAATCAACTTTTTGAGTGTTGCAGTAACACCTCTGTTTTTACTGTATATCTTCTTGAGGTTCTGCATGAGTGTGATACTGAAGAAATCACCACAGTTCCTGTTTCCGCAGAACATCTTCACTGTTCAGCAGCTACATGGCTGCAGAAAAGAAGCTATTTCAGTCTGGGGGGTGGGGTGGGGGTTGCTTTTCATATGGTGCTGTCTCCTTTCCTTTCTCCTTTCAACATTGCTTCAACATTTACAGAGTAAGCAGTGGTGAAGAAGAAAAAGAAAAAGCGGTTTGGCGGATTGCTTTTTCTTTTTAATTTTGAGTCAACAAATGCAGCTTCATTTTAAAAATGAAAAATCATTTCTGGTATTGAGTTTTATTTTTAATTATGCTTCAGAAAAACTTTCATAGTGTAAGGCCTCACCCGCATTTGCCATGTAGAGGTGTTAAAGCTTGGAGTTAAAATGCTGCATCCAGAGGCACATATAGATTATTGGAAAAACACTGCGGGAAGCAATGTGTATCACATAAAAAATGTTTTAATGAACCTGCATTCATCTGACCACAATTCAGTGAGTTGCTGTGTCTCATGGTTGTGGTGTTATTGTTTTAAAGGGAATTCTATTGAGGAAGCTACAAAATAGCTTTTAGGGTGTCATCACATCAGCGCTGGACGTGAGACACAGGAAACCATTTAAGAAGTTTTTTCAGTGGTGTTAACATAAATGTTCTGACAAGTAAACAGTTGGAGCTTTTTTCTGTTTGATAACACGACAATTGTTGCTTTTGTCCGATGTAGGTACCATAACCATTTGGCCTGCAACAACCATTCGGGTCCTTCGACTAGTAGTGACGTCACATTATGTGATTGGCTGTCCGTTGGTCCAATGACGTGTCAGTATTTACAATACTATCATAGAAGAAGATAAACAAACAGAGCTCCCACACAGAGCAAGATTATCTTCTAAACGTGCTTTTATTATTGTTATGATTAATATTAAGTGCATTTGCAGCCGAACAGACTGCAGACTGAACCCTTCTCTGGATAGCACACTATAACAAAGCACCGTCCCTGCCTGCAAACACTAAGCCACGAGACTCCAGCTGCTCTGCTCAGAGACACGGTTCGCTTGTGTGGAGCAGCTGGTTCATTCTAACAGCCACAGATTTTTTTACAAAGTGGATTGTGGCAAAATCTCTCTATAAACACTACAAAGAATAATGTCCGACACAAAAGATTTTATTTATGGTGTAGAAAATACACTGAGCGGACCACAAGCTCCTTGCTCCACCCTATTCTGATGCGTTTGCCATTTTTGTTGCTCTGTTACTATTACATTGGGGGTGTAAATCTTGAGGCTAGCTCCTTTATAGATGAAGGAAAACGAGGACAAGCTTTAACCCTTGTGCTATACTAGGTACTTTAACATTGGGAGTTGGGTCATCTAGACCCCACAAGACAGTGCGCTGAACCTTTTTTCTTCAATGATTTGTGATCTTCACTGGTTCAATGGATTACATGAAATCCGCTCCACCTTTATCCACCTTTGTCATGGTAGGGAGAACACGTCAATGGAAGAGTGGGGTCATAGGATAGTACAAGGGTTAACCCTTGTGCTGTCTTGGATGACCCCACCCTTACTTAGACCACCGGTTTTTGTTTCACTGTTATTTTTTTATTTTATTACATTTTAAATGTACTATACAAACATGCAACATGAAAATAATGCAATTAATACTAAGAATTTTTTTTAAATCCTATTTCTACCTGTGAAACAAAACTATAATCTTAACATAACTGTCTGAAGCTGGCATGCTTCAGATTGGTGTTTTTCTTTGTAAATATCAAATCTTGATGGAAAATATATCATAGAGTGAGTTTAAATAAGTCTTTTTAGTTTGTTACCTTGGAAAGTTAGTTGGTGTTAAATGTGCCAATATCCACAGGCGATAGAAAACAAAAAAAGGGTAAAAATGACCTTGCAAAAAAAATCTAGTTTCACAATAAAAGTCTCCTGTATGTCTTCTGGTATGACATGTACAACATGTTTTTAATAATAATTTTTAATGTGTTTTGTCTCTGCAGGTGCATTCATCATTTGCTGGACCCCTGGTTTGGTCATCCTGCTCCTTGATGTCTTCTGTTCCAACTGCAATGTCCTCACCTACGAAAAGTTTTTCCTGCTTCTTGCTGAGTTTAACTCAGCCATGAATCCCATCATCTATTCTTATCGTGACAAAGAGATGAGCGCCACCTTTAGGCAGATCCTGTGCTGCCAACGGCAGGAGAATGTCAACGGGACAGCAGCAGAAGGGTCTGATCGGTCTGCCTCTTCCATCAACCATACGGTGCTAGGCGGAGGTGTGAACCAGCATCATCATCAACATGACCACTCTGTAGTGTGAATTAAAAAAAAAAACCTTCTCCCTAAATCTGAAATTAGACCAAGCTAGAGACATGAACTACAGACTGTAGAACTGAAACAAGCAACTGAAGATGAGGATAAAGTTAGTTTGAATGAAAAATCTTGATACTAAGACTAAGGGATGATATTCAAGGACTCGGCAGTTATAATTTTTTGTTAATTGTTAATTTTTATTTGTGTTCAGTATGTTCTTTCAGCCAGCAATAATATGAAGTATTTAACAGTGATCTGTGAAATCACAGTGCTGCCAGTCCGTTTTTACTGTTCAGATCACGTTTGCTGATATTGTTTCCCTTGTTTCCAGCCACCAATGAAAAATCTATGTAAATGCGCATGAACATGGGTTTCAGACTTCCGGGTTAAAAACTCTCATGTGTAAATATAGCTCTGCAAGTTTTTGCGACTGTTTTTGGGCGCTATGTACAAAACGCAAGGCCATTGAATGCATGTTGGAAGTTAAACCAGCTCCAATTTGACCAATGGATGGCATCCCTTTTAATTCATAAAAGTGCCACCCATTTGAAAATTTATCGTGAAGGAAAAGTTATTAATTGTGGTTTGTGTTTGGCTAGAATTAGATGATACCTAGTCTTTCATATATTAGAATAGGGCTGTGAAAGAAAAAAGCCTGGAGCAAGAATCGTAAGGGTTGGAACCCCTTTGACACTTTGCACCAAGCCACTTCCAACTGTAGCAACATGCACTAGTAAACAGAAGAAAAAGAAAAGGGAAGAGGTCCATCCCCGCTTGTCCAGTGCAAACACCATGGGCTAAATGTGCTTTTTTAGGAACACATGTCACATGAACAGTGTGTCTTGAGAGTTCTAGTAAGGTGTTCCAGGAAACCTGTACCAGAAAGGAGTCAAATCTGGATGTGAGACAGAGGTGTAAAGCTACCTAGTGAGTGGGCTTAGCTGACAACCTCAGAAAATGTTGCTGTCTCTGAAACAAAGAAAAAAAGGGAGAATGAAAGAGCGTGTTTATAGTTTATAATTATTTGGGTTCTAGTTGTGTTAAAATAATATCAAAAACAGAATAAATGTAAAACAAAAGCAAGATCTGCAGGACACGTCCTGCTGGAAGTATTTAGAAGATTTTTTCTAAAACTGCGTTGTCCAGATTTTTCTGACTTTAAATCATTTAGACTGGATGCAAACATGTTGTTCCGAGTTCTCATGCTCATTCAAAGCATGCCCCCCCCCAAGAAAAAAAAAGAACCAGGGAAGAAAGATACATGAAGTTCTGTAGGAAATCAGTTTCCTTTAATGCTTGTTTGTGCTTGCCAAATTCATCCTATAATACTAAGCTATTTCTATACCAAGTATATACATACCTGAATCTATTTGCGTCACATAAATAAAACATAACTAGCAATGATCCTATCGCAACAATAAGTACTTTTTTTAGTCCAGTACTAAATTAAATTGTAGAAAAACGCATTGCAGTTCCCCTTATAATGTTCCTTGTAATTTATAAATAAGTTACTTCATAAGAAGTGAGTTAGAACAGATGCAACTTTGTTCTGTAGTGTTATATATTTAGGCCTATTCCATTACAGCACTTCCTGACCTCTACCAATAACTTGACATTTTCTGATAGCAGAAATTCAGCAGGGTGACATCATGACATCATTCAGTCATATTCTCTGTACGCATGCAATTGCTCAAAATATAAACTCATTCAGGGAATCAAGCACTTTTACTCTTTCTTTGGGATGTGTGGGAAACAGTCAGAGTACTGCATTTTGGCATCCTGATAGTTTTATCTTGCACAATCTACTTCCTGTTTTCCGCCTGTCCTCCCACAGCAAGAATATAAATTGCAGTAGCAGAACTCTGTGGATGTTTTTTAGACCCCCCCCCCTAAAAAAAAATAAAATGACAATAAAACTGGCAATTAGGTTTGTTGTAAACAAATGAGAAAAGAATTTTAACACAAAAGAACTATGATTTTGATCAAAAACTGTAATTTTTTCTCATTTTTTCTTGATTTTACTGCACTTAAAGCAAAAAAAAAGAGCTCTCGGTTTGCCTAAAGTCAGATTTTGTGTGACTACAAATTAAACACAACTTCACTCTGCACTGAACTGGGAACCATCACATTTTGTCAATAATTGGGGGGAAAACTCCATCTGTCTGACCAACTTCACTACACAAGATGACACACGTGCAAAACTTTATTGAAATTCTAAAAATGTAAAAAAAACACAATTTTGTATTACACTGTTTCCATTACATCATTTATGCAAATAAACACAAACCAACCAACACGATGAGTCATTCAAAAACACAATGTGAACAATACTTAGATTTACAGCAGATAAATTCACATTTCTGTCTGTGTGTATCTCATTACAATAAATGGAAGTTATGGAGGATCTAAGAAAGCATCAGTAACCATGTCTCCATGTCTGGGTTCATGAGATCAGTCTCTCCTGGTGTGGTTAGCTTCACTCCCGCTGCAAAAGCTGGGTCTTGGCCGCTTTCTGCTGCTACTTCCAAGTCTCTGTGACCCAGTTAATAGCTCACTTTTCCACATTAGTTCTTTAGGCTCCAGCCCTTTCCATCCCGCAGTGGGCACCTTTCTGCAATCTAGTCAGCCACCCTGGAGCCGCCCAGTGTAGCTGGAGTGATTGCTCAAGCTCCATGGGCCCAGTGACAGTCACCCGACCTGTCCAGAGTGTATCCCTCCTTCGTCCAACAGTAGTCGGTGTAGGTACAATAACCATTCAGCTGCAACAACTGTTCAGGTTCCTTCGAGTAATGCTGACGTCACATTATCTGATTGGCTGTCCGTTGTTCCAATGACATGTCAGATAGTAATTAGTTTGGACAAATTACGATACTCCATAGAAGAAGATATTATGCGGTCCGTTGTAAACAAGCAGAGCTCCCACACAGAGCAAGATTATCTTCTAAATGTGCTTTTATTATTGTTCTGACTATTATTAAGTGCATTCCTGCCAAACAGACTGGCCAACCCAAACCCTTCCCGGACTGAATACTATAACAAAGCACCGTCCCTGCCTGCAAACTCTATGCCACGAGACTCCAGCTGCTCGGCTCAGAGACACGGTACACTAGTTTGGAGCAGCTGGTTCATTCTAACAGCCACAGATCTTTTCACAAAGTGGGTTGTGGCAAAATCTCTCTATATACACTACAAAGAATAATGTCAGACACAACTTACAAGGGAAAAGAACTTTATATTACAAAAGGACACGTGAAATAAAAATATGTTTTGCCCGAGCAGATCTGGATGCTATGTAGTTTGTCCAAGTGGGGCTACCGTAGTGTGACGTTATCCTCAGTCAAAAGGACCCCGAACGGTCATTACAGGCCGAATAGTTATTGTACATACACCGGGACAGTCTCTGGCAATCCTGCGGCCCCAGCAGGTTAAGAAAACTGGCTACCTGTGCAGAGTTGTTGGTTATATGACTTATTTCATTTAATTAGTAAAAAGTGTTTTCATTGCAGTTTTGCAAAACATGTCAATTTCAAAACACCTCCTTCCAGAGCAAAAAAAAGTTTTTTCTTTCGATAAATGTGAGAAATTGTGGTGTTTCCATTAAGCAAATTTATTATTACAAATCCAATTTGCGCAATTTCATAGTCATTGTCAGTTATCACTTTGTCAATCAGTAATATCCAAAGATGATTGACTGTTGCATAAGAACCAGCACAAAAACACTGACAAATATCTTCACAACTGACAGGAAAGGAACAAAAATCACCATTGAAACTTAAAAACTTTCTACATTATTTTTCTTTACTGGTAAAGGCTTGTTGTATAACTGTCTGTCTACCCCTTGTCTGTTTTTATAGAAAAAAATGTTCACTTAGCTTATTTATTTATTAGTTCCCTGCCTGAAAATTAATTTGCCCAACTGTTTGGGTGTTTTCAATTTTTTTTTCCTTATTCCAGAGTGTGCCTTTAAAGTGTTACAGTATTATTGTTCCTTTTTAAAAAAATATTTTAAATAAGTTTTAGTTTTTCTACAATGGTTGCCCAAGTTTGTTTAGTTTTGGCAATGTCCACCTCCTTGCTTGACTTTGACTGCAACTCTGTGTTTGGGGGAAGGATTTATTCAGGTTAAAACAAACTAACAAAAGCCCGTCGGGTGACGCGCTTTTGTTTACCGTCTTTGAATACCATTGTTAGGGTTTTATGTACAGTATGCCTCTATTAAAATCTGTTATTCATAGTTACTCGCCAAAGGGAAAAGTGTTTGTTGTCTGTGAATGGAACTGTCGCACTCTGTACAAATGTACTGTAACATTGATTTATGTCTTACCTATATCTATATCTACGTTTGACTTTTGTATTTTCTTGTAACACAGTAAGAGATGCTGGCTGGTCTATGACCCCAAACTAAACATACTAAATTGACTGTAGTGCTGTGTTTTGCTGACTGAAGAGTAACTTCACACCAAGTTGGAATCTCTGGTTTGCAAACTTAAGATGTGCTCGAACCATAACATAGTCTGGTTTGTTTGACTCGCGCGGTTGCTCAGGTCATTAGCTGTGCCGTGGTATAAATCTGGTGAGATACTGTACTGTAACACTATAATTTAATAATGTAATTTCCCATGTACCATGATTCAATTTCAATTTGAGATGTAAGGTAAAGAAAACTACCCAATGAGAATGACTGAACACATACATATGAACACAGTACAGATATTTATTAGCTGAACAAGACGTTACGTTTTTTTGTCAACATAGAAGTTACATCTTTATAAAATAAGCTAGTTTTTCAGTTTGATTTCACATGGAATCCAAAAAATGTTTATTTTTTCATGGACTTAACTGCCTAGATCCTAAATTTGCATGGTTTTGCTTGAAGACCCACTTCAACCCACCCTAATCTTTTGGACTATTATTAAAGCAGCCATGTAGTTTAAATCTTTTTTTTCAGAGGTGTCCTTTTCTAGGTTATAGGTTTTGCTAAGGAGCAATAGTTCATTATAAACTCACCTTTGAGTTGTGGACAAGACCACTGGCGTGGAGCAACCCCAACCCCCTTCCCCTCCTTGTGGAATGCAGCAGGGTTGCTTGTGGCCCAGTCAGCATATTTTCTACCCCACAAATATGCTGTTTTTAAAACGGCTTTCTTTCATCTTATTTACATTCTGAATAAAGATATACTTGGAAATGCAATTTTAAGCAAAATTTTCTTTATATGTGTCCTTCATCATCAGAAAAATGGCACAAGATCATGTTAAACTCAATTTTTGATTGGAGTGGGTCTTTAAAGCTACTCCTGATAGTAAAGGGGAAAAGTAAAATAAAAATAAAAATTGTATGTCCTGCTTTTTTTCTGACTAGCATGTAAAAAAAGCTGGACATTTTTCAGCCTTTTTATGACTCTTTCTTACTCATATTTGCTTTTTCTTTCATGTGTATTGCACAGCGCTTTTCCACTAGCTGTGCCTGGTTTCCTTTGATTTTTTTGTTTTTGTTTGTTTGTTTGGTAAATAACTTGCTTGCATTACAACTTTAGTTAATCACACCAGGATTCATTTGCAAGTCAACCGAGATCCTTGTTTTACGGTGGATAAGATGTAAACTGGTCATGTCCAGGCCCTGTGATTAATTTGTTTCTTTCACACACATTAATCCGGGTCCCCTTTATTTCAAATGGCTTTTTTTTTTTAACTTTATAAACATGTACAACAAAAGTGTGAATTCCATGGGGACAGAGAGAGAAAAGAATATAATGCATACAGACCTTATGTACAGCCATTGTAGAGAAGCGTCACTTAACCAAAAAATGTAACAATGAGCTTTGAGCTACCGAGTTTATAGCAAAAATGTATCTTGTCAAAAATTGCATCTGTTAAAATTGCCTTTTCTGTTTTAATTTCTTTGATGATGTTACTATATTGCATTACTTCATGCAAAAAGTGCTCAAAATTAGATTTGGAGTTTTGCCATTTCCCCCTATAGGACATTTCCCCAAAAATCAAATAAGTCCTGTTATAAATTCAAAGAGATAAAGAGATGCAGAACCTAAACATGGTGTCACTTTTTAAGTGTGAGTGTTTCTGACCCAGCTTCTCTACAAGTGCCTTTGTGTAGACTACATAGTAATATCAGTGTTCCAATGATCAAACAACTCCATGTTTGCCTTATTTCTAGCAGATCACCTGTGCTGTTTCCCCACAGAACCGTCTTGGGAGTCAGTCCAGACTAGCAGATCTTATAATTATTCTAGCGTGACCTCAGTTTATTTTGTCTTAAAGCAACAGCTGCTGTTTACAGAGGTCTGCAGCTGATGCCACACCATGCAGTCAGTGTGTGTTGCAGCTAAGAAATGTAATTTATGTAGCATTAAAAATGGTCAAAAAAGTAAAAGTGATGCATTCAAATTGTTACAAAAAACTATGCTTAGCCTCCTTGTACAAGTAGTCTTAGAAAGCATTTGTATTACAACATTAAATGTAGTACCTTACAGGCCAATATTCAAGAATGTCCAAACAGTCATAGTGTTAATGTTGAACCAATAAAAGAATAAGAAATGTCTAAATTGAGTGGTATGAGTGTTTGTTTTTTTGTTTGTTTTGTTATGTAAGATTTTTGCTGGAAAAGTTAAGATAAAGAACAGAAGAGATTTGTTTTTTATTGAGTGACCCTTTGTGGTTTTCATCCACACTATGTTAAATTTTCATCACATAGAAAGAAAGTGTGCATGAAGTCACATAGGGTTAAAAGGTTTGTGTTTTGAATTACCTTGATTCTGCACTAAACATTTCTTTTGCAAAGCATTTTTTTTATTGAGTTAGACTATTTTGCATAGGTGGCTTTTTCAGACAAGAACTGACTAGTTTTGCCAAAATATGTAAAAAATATATTGTCCAAAACTGTTACACAATGTTAATGATTCCCTGGTTCAAATACTGGCTGAGACATTTCTGTGTGGAGCTTGCATTTTCTTTGAGTTTTCTTTGGGAACTCCAGCTTACTCCCACAGTCTGAAATAATGCTTCATAGCTTAGATGGTGACTGAATTGTCCCTGAGTATAAATGTAAAGCTATGGAACTACCGGCCATGTATTGCACATTCAGGAATTCACAAAACTTTTTTGCTTTTTAGCCAACGATGTTCCCACTGGAGAAGCGGGGGGGGGGGGGGGGGGGGTGTTCTTCTTTTTTTTACTGTTTACTAGTCCATGTCCACCACCTGAACATGGACTAGTCTGGTTGGAAAAGGCTTGGTGTGAAATGTTAAAGCAATGCAAATCTGGCTCCAGGCTTTTCCTTTCCCAGATCTATTCCCATATCTGAAAGACATAGTGTCATGATTCAAGCCACGCACAAACTGCAATCATTAGTTTATCCTGCGTGATTAATTTATAAACAGTTGGAACTTCAGTGAATTAAAAGGAATACCAACCACATGACACTACCAAATCCAAGTCCCTGATTGGTAAAAGTTTTACCAGCTTTAAATTTCTACATATTTGTTTTGTACTTAAAGCTCAGAAACTGTGTTAATAACATGTGTGGCACAAAAAGCGTATTTACACAGACTTTTCATTGGAGGTGGTCGCTTGAATGGGCTTGGCAAAAGGCGGTGTAAAAGTAGCTAAGAGTGTGTGACCCTGCAATAGACCTGTTAATGTGTTTAAGGTGTACCTATTATTTGCCCAACAGTAGCTGGGTTTAGCTGGGTTACAGCAAGTTCAAAAGATGGATGGCTGTTCCTTGTCATGATAGCCCATCTGTAACCCTTGTGCTATCCTATGGGGTCAAGATGACCATTGACGTGTTATCCCTACCATGACAAAGGTGGATAAAGGTGAAGAGGATTTCATGTCATCCATGGACACCAGTGAAGATCATAAATCACTGAAGAAAAAAGGTTCAGCGCACTGTCTAGTGGGTTCTAGAGGACCCAACTCTCAATGTTAAAGTGCCTAGGATAGCACAAAGGTTAAGGAGGAGCCTAGAGGTATACAGTACAAAGCCAGGTTTCTACATTGCATCTTTTTGTCTTTTTATCACAGCAAGTGAGTATATGTATGTGTGTGTGTTGGGGGGGTGGGGTGGCATTGTGCCATTTTTTTTACTTACTTATTTGTTTGTTTTGTCCTTTTTTTTAAAATGTCATCATGTAAAATACTTTGAGTACCTTGTGTTTTAAAAGTGCTATACAAATAAACTTTAATTTGATTTGATATATTTGAAGCATTGCCCTGCTTTGGTAGGACTAAAAAAGGATTTTTTCTTTGAAAGCAGCTGAATCAAAAATGGAACAGAGTGTTTTATGTTTATTCCAAATATTCACTCCTAAATTTTACTTTGATAAAATTTAGATCAAAACTCTGTCTCATGAAATATGTTAGGTTGATAAGCAACAATTTCTAAAGTTGACTAATAAAAACATTTGATTTAAAAATGTTTTTTTAGTGTGCCAAAGGTAATATATTATCATACATATGGATATAATTTACTCTGAAAGACTTAAGAAAAGCATGATATAGGCCCTTTAACCTGCTGTATTCCTTTAGGGGTTATGGCTGCATAGCCTAAACTGGCTACCGTTTCGAAGAAGCACGGTACACCCTGGACATCAGACGGTGTTAGGGCCACAAAATCACATTCACACCTAGGGGGAAATTTAGAGTCACCAATCAACCTGTAACCTATGCATGTTTTTGGACGATAAAGCTGGAGTGCCCAGAGAAAACCTATGCAAGCACGGGAGGAACATGCAAACTCCACACAAAAAGGTCCCAACAGGGATTTGAAACAGTGCCTTCTTGCTGTGAAAGTGCTAATCACCACAACCTTTTTCCTGATATCTTTAGCAATAAAAGTACCAACCAAAAGCAACACATAATATTAAGATAATTTTAAAAAAAGCCTTTAGGAATGCTGCATTAATGAATTCTTCAGGATATTGGCCAGGAATTTTTACAAATAAAAAAATGAAAGAAAGTGTTTTATTTGCATGTATATTTTTTGATGAAAAAGAAGAGGTGGCTTGGTAATTAAGAGCAGACTTTGAACTGAGTAGGAGTTGAACAGTAAGGAAGTCCAGGAGGAAGTGGGAGAGGAGGTCTGATCCATAGTTTAGATGAAGCAGAAGAGCAATGAACAGTCCAAGGCCAAACTCTGCAGCTTTCTCAAAACAGTTTACTCTGGGTCTCCCCAGCACATACACACATACAGTTAGATCTCCTCCATGAAGCCTATGTGGACATAGTCACACACTGTCAAGCAATTTCAGACATGCTGAGTCTTAAAACCCACAGCACAGATAAATAAAAATCTGGGAGGGTTCTCCTGTAGCGCTGATCCTTTTCTGTTGCTGGCCACCTCTTTGATCCCTCTTGTGGTAAGAAATGTCTCTGCAGAGTCCACAGTACAGTTATCGCACTCTGTAGCACAGACATTTGAGGGGTGCACAATATGCTGACATTGATCAGAGTCAGTTTTCGTTTTGCAGGTAAAGAACTGCAACAAAGATATGAAATTACTGTCAGAACCGGAATCAATGAACACAGTCTGGAAATACTTCTCCTCTGACATGAAAGAAAGCCCGGGTCTGATGATCAGAGCTAGGGGAAGAGAACATTGCGGCTCCCTGTGTTTTCATTTCTGAACATGATTACCATGCAGAACTCTTCAAAATAATAAACCTGATCTCTCAACATTCTCCGTGTCTACCATGCATTGTATGTGAGATATACACAGACACAGCTCCATGTAGCGGTCAGACGATAACATTAGCTGGTAGCACCTCCCACACGCGGCTAGAGCGTCAAGCTTTAGGAACACAATTTCTAAGAGGCGGGGCGGCACACCCCCAACAACAGGTTATATGACTGACCCCAGGCCATGAAGCGTCTCTGTCTGGCGCGTTCACGGAGCTCCAGTACATAGATCTCCAACAACCACACAGCCTAACTTAGTCTATCTATTATATTTTCATTATAAAAAACCCAGCCGAACCGACCCTAAAACTGCCCAAATTATGTATATCCGCCCAAAGCCATTTTTACTTGCAAATTTAGAATTAAAACCGCCCAATTGGGTGGAAAACTGCCCAATCTGGCAACACTGGAGAAAGGCTGCCCATACGGAAATGATATATATGAATCGTCTACGATAAGATAAGCATAAGACAGTCAAACCACTTATAAGATCCTTAGCAAAGTTGGAAGATTTGGAAATATAAAACTTGTATGGTTTTGTAATTTATACGAAAATTACATGATTGTAGTTCCACATACATTATTTTTAAAAGAAATGTGTAATTTGAAACTTTTATGAGATGAGCAACTTATTGTGAAAAAGTAATCCTACACACGCAGACAGAGGAAACATTTGCAAGTCTCATTTGAAAAACAGTCAAATGACACAAAACATTGGAAAGTTAAAATTTAGCAATTGGACGGTTTTCTAAAAATAAGGTTGTTCATTTTCTCTCATCTAATGGATATTAATGAAAGTATTGCTTATGAAATTGGCAACATGATATTGTGTCAACAAAGTAAATATTGAAAATACTGTGGGATGTAATTAATATGAAGCAATACCTAACAGTTTCTCCAATAAATACCAGTATTTTCATGACCATGGCCTCCTGAGAACCGATGGAAAAAAAGTGTCTTACAATTTCTGTTTTTGTGTGATTTTCTATCTATTTGGGCCTAAAACAACACCTTACAACTTTAATTTTAAAAAAATATAGTTTTTATTTCCCAACATGTCCACTGTAGAGGACAACAGGATGATATTTCTGTAAAAATAGAAGTCAATTGGGAAAATCTGAAAAAAGGAGCAGATTAAATCTTTAGAGTGATATTCACCCATAAAACATTACATTTTGTTCTAAAACAATAAAATTCTGTATCACTCTTTTGTTACTTGTTGGACCATCTGCTACAGAGGAAGATTGACCAGTAAATTGAGAGCTTTGCTTACTGACTCAGCTCTCTCCTCACCACAACGGACCGGTACATCAACTGCATAACTGCAGACACTGCTCCGATCCGCTTGTCAATCTCATGCTCCTGTCTTCCCTCACTCATGGACAGGACCCCCGGATATTTAAACTTTTCCACCTGGGGCAGGGACACTCTACCCACCGAGAGATGGCAAACTACCTTTCTTCGGTCGAGAACCATGGCCTAAGATTTAGCGGTGCTGACCCTCATCCCAGCCGCTTCACACTCGGCCACAAACCACCCCAGTGCATGCTGGAGGTCCCGACTTAATGAAGCCAACAGGACAACATCATCTGCATAGAGCAGAGATGAAATCCTGTGGTCCCTAAACCAGACCCCTACGGTCCCGGCCTGTGCCCAAGAAATTCTGCCCAAAAAAGCAGATAAAAGAAGAAAGAGATAAAGAGCATCCCTGCTGGAGTCCAACATGCACCGGGAACAGGTTTGACTTACTGCCGGCTATGCAAACCAAGCTCTTGCTCTGGTCATGCAGAGACCGGACAGCCCTCAGTAAGGCTCCCCGGACCCCATACTCCCAGAGCACCCTCCACAGGACACGGGGGAAGCGGTCGAACGCCTTCTCCAAATCCACAAAACACATATGGACTGGATGAGCGAACTCCTGCAATCCCTCCAGCACCCTAAAGAGAGCATATAGCTGGCCCACTGTTCCACAACCAGGATGGAAACCAAACTGTTGTTCCTGGATCTGAGGTTCGACTATCGGATAGACTCTCCTCTCCAATACAATAGCATAGACTTTCCCAGGGAGGCTGAGGAGTGTGATTCCCCGGTAGTTGGAACAGAACTAGATCAAAAACAGATCCTCATAAATGTTATCAGTGTACTGTGAAAAGTATTCTCAAACTTTGGGGTCATCTTGAAAGGCAGGGCGCCCTGATGGCACAGGTGTAAACCTGTTATGATGGACGTTTAAAAAACACAAAAAAATCAAGTTAATTAAAAAAACAAGTCATTTTTTCCTTTTTTTTTCTTTCTTTTTCCACTTGTTCTGTCCAACAACTTAGCAAACAGATTAGAGCTGCAGGCCTTTTGTGTTGGACAGGTTTTACTATCACAAAAAGAGGTTGTAGAACTTTAGAAGCCAGAGTGTAGATTTGAATTAACCCCTTTTTGTTGTATTATTTATTTCTTTATTTGTTACATTTAGTGTGTGTGGGGAGGAGGGAAAAAATGTGTGTCGGGGGTGGGGGGGGGGGGAAGAGAGTAAAAGGAAGAAAGGTCAAAAAAGATGGGGATACAAGCACTGATTTGGATCAGTTATTCTTTTAAGCTGTAACAATTATACCATATCTGCTGGGAAGACAAATATTCCATCATGGGTAAAATTCTGACACGATAATGAGTGGAAAATATCTGTCCATCAATACACTGTGGGTTAGAAGGAGGGATGAAGCAGACAGGGAGCAGTGTGGCAGTGTGCACGTGCACGTGAGGGTGGAGATACATGCATGCTGCCGAAGTGAACCTTGTGTTGTGGGGAACCAGATCCTACCCAGCCAGAGCAGCCAGACCAGGAAAGGGGAGAAGAGGCCCCCCAAGGCCAGGGTCCCCCCCAGCACCGGACCCAGGCAGCCCGGGAGGGGGGGAGGCGGGGATCGCCCGCCCGACCAGCTAGGCGCAGAGAAGGCCCCCCTACAGGGGCCCCCACAACGCCCAGAGGCATAAGCGAACCCGGTTTCCGACCCCCAGGCCACAGGACAGGAGCGCTTAGCCGTACCAGGCAGCAGCCATGGGGGCCGCTGGGTGCCGGACGCCGAGACAAGGGCCAAGGACGAAGCCAGGGCCCCAGAACCTAAGAGCCGCCCACCACCCGACCGGTGCCCCGTGTCCGTGAGAAAGCCACGGCACGTGACCCGAGCAACCCAGAGATCGCCACGCACCCACAGCCACCCCCCATAACCCTACCCACTACAAACCCCCCCCCCCCCCGGCCATATTATCTGAGCCCCCCTCCCTAACCCTTTAAGTGCCCTACCCTCTCAGTGATGGGGAGGGAAAGCCCCAGAGGGTCCCAGCGAGCCAGCCCCCAGGTCCGTCCCACCCATGCACTCATGCACACATACTCACAATCATCTGGTTACCCCTCCACCCCCCGCCGCCACGCAGTAACCCCCCCCAGCCGACCGACCCCCAGCGCCGTATGCCCGACCATCACCGCAGCCGACATGATACCCATAAGCCTGGCCGCCCTGAGAGGACCAGGCGGGTGAAGACCGGCCGCCCCCCCCCCGACCCCACCCATGTATGGAGGTTTAGCAGTGCTGTCTGTTTGCTGCAGGTAAAAATAGGAGGTCTCCCGTGTGGGGGCCCCACCGCTGCCAAGCCGCAGAACCCCCACTCCGGGATTCCTCTGTGAGTGGAGTGTATTTGCTGTGTATGTGCTGCTAACATGCAGTGTGTGTCTAAAGTGGGAGTTAAAATTTTGGGGGGGTCAGTGAAAGATGAGCACGGATATTTCACCATGCCCCTCTCCACCAGACCCTCCCCACAAGGCCCTAGATGAATCAGAGTGTCTAATATGCAAGTAAAAAGCGGGGTGGAGGGCGGGTGCTAACGCGACCCCAGAGAGTTACCCCCCCCAGTGAGCCCCGCCAGCATAACCCACCCATCCAGTTCCCGGAGCCCTATGTGCCTGTGTGCAACATTTGTTTTGGTGAGGACGGGGAGGAGCAAGCGGATGGGCACAAACGGGGGAGAGGCTCCCCCGAGCGACCGGCCCCCCAGCCGGCCGCAGTAGGCGCCCCCCCTCCCAGATAAGGCGAGAGCCCCGTAGCGCCGAGAGACAGCCAGCAAGGACTGGTCCTGGTGCCAGAACGGAAGGGCAGGGAGTCCAGCCCCACCATCCATGCCTTGACCTCCCCAAGGACTTGCACACCCCCCCCCAGGGCCCCCCATCCACCCAAATATATATATATATAATAACAATAGTCATAATAAAAATAATAGTAATAATAATAATAATAATAATAGTAATAATAATAATAATAAATAAATAAATTAAAAAAAAAATTAAGTAAACCCACCCAAGTGAACCCCTTAACCCCTGCTGTGAATGCGGCGTCGACCCCCAGGGGGCCAGGCCACGCGCCAACCACTGGCCACGGGCGAAACACCGGCCACGGGCAGACGACCCCAGGGCCCAGAACCCCAAGCCCCCCCCCCAGCCCCCGCCACGGCGACCAGCCACCCAGCACGGCACCCGGCCGCCACTCCCGGTCAGCCGCACCACCTACCCTGCGCCCAGAAGGCACCAGCCCAGGAACCCCTGCCAAATTGCCAGCAGAGCGCCCCTCCCACGGGCAACCAGTGCCCCGAGCCGGCCACGGGCAGACGACCCCAGGGCCCATCCCCCCAAACCCGCCCCGGCCCACCCAACCAGCCAGGACCAGCTCAACCCATCACCATCCCACCCCTACTAGGTGATGTGACTAACCAGCTGGAGCCAGGGAGAGTCTGAAGCCGACAGGTTTTTTGTGGAGGACATTATCTCTAAACTAATATGCTCTGACATGAGGTTTCTGTAGTGGCTGATGCTGAGATTATTTTTAGATTTCCAGTTTAGGAGGATAGTTTTCTTTGCGATACATACAGCGGTGAGAACCATATAAGCCTTTTTAGATTCTATGTTGATGTTATTCAGGTCACCTAATAAGCAGAGTTTGGGGCATGCAGGTATCATATGATTAAACCAGATTGATAAATCCTCACAGACCTTACGCCAGAATGATTGGACAGGTGGACAGAACCACAGGGCATACAAATAGTTGTCTATGTCGTTACCTGTGCACTGTGTGCATACAACAGACTGATTAAGACCCATTTTAAATAATCTCTGTCCGGTGTAGTGAATTCTGTGGAGAATCTTGTACTGAATAAGTTGCAGATTAGGACTTTTGGTCATATTAAAGGCATTCAAACAGATCTGTTGCCAAAATTGATCACTAGGATTTAATGATAGCTCAGACTCCCATTTTTTCATGGGTAAGTAAATTGTTTCATCTGTGTTAGATAACATCTTATAAATTTTGGAGGTGAGCTTAGGATTTTTAAGGTCAATGAAATGTGTTACTGTAAGGGGAAGGTCTAGGTCTATTTGGGTCAGGCAGTATTTAGTGCTTATGGCTGATTTAAGTTGCTGATATTCTAGAAATTTGTTTATACTAATTCCATAAATTGAGGATAATGTTGACAGGGACATAAATGTTCTATTCTGAATTATATGCTGGAACTGCTGGATTCCTTTGTTCTTCCATGAAGAAAAATGAATCATGTTTTTGTTAATTAAAATGTCAGGGTTGTTCCAAATGGGGGTGAGTTTGCACGGAAATAATGTGAGGTTATTTTTTTTTAAGAAAATCCCACCAGGCTGTTAGAGATGAGCTAATATTTAAACTTCTGAAGCATTTGTGTTGTTTAATTTTAGAACTGAAGAAAGGTAAATTAGAAATATCCAGGCCATCACAGAGATTTTGCTCTATGTCTAGCCAAGATTCATCCAACACACCAGGATTCAGCCATTTTTGTACATAAAACAATCTGTTGGCGGAGTAGTAGTTCTGAAAGTCTGGAAGGCCTAGTCCTCCTCTATCTTTAGGTTTTTTAATAGTTTTTAAACAAATCCTTGGTGGTTTACCTTCCCAGAGGAATTGGGAAATGAATGAGTCTAATGATTTAAACCAAGTAGTTGGAGGTTTGGAAGGAATCATTGAAAACAGATAGTTAATTTTGGGGAGAATCGTCATTTTTATGGTTGCAACTCTCCCTATTAGAGAAATGGGAAGATTTTTCCATCTAGTGAGATCAGCCTTGGTTGTTTTAAGTAGTAGGGTGTGGTTCAGCTTGAATAGATCAGAAAGCCTGGAGGAAATATTTATGCCTAAGTACTTTATGTTGCCTGTTTGTATTTTAATAGTTAACGGATTTAGATAATTGCAATTAATTGGTAGAATTGTGCTTTTAGACCAGTTTATGGAGTATTCTGAAACTGAGGAAAATCTATTAATTAGGGAGATGATTTGTCAGATGGAAGATTGTGAAGTTGGAGTAAATAGTAAAACATCATCTGCATAAAGACTTATTTTGTGTTCTAAATTTATGGTTTGAATGCCTTCAATGTCTCGACTTTGCCTAATTGCAGCAGCTAGAGGTTCAATAAATAGTGCAAATAAAGACGGAGATAGTGGACAGCCTTGTCTGGTTCCTCTTTGTAAATTAAAGCTTGGAGATGTTTGATCATTTGTTCTGATACGAGCATTAGGAGAGGCATATAATATTTTAATCCAGTTAATAAACGATTTTCCAAAGCCAAATTTGTTCTGGGTGGCTATTAAGAATTTCCAGTTGACCCGATCAAATGCCTTTTCTGCATCCAGTGACAAAATAGTTGCTTCTTGATTGTTGATGGTTGTATAATCTATGAGGTTGATTAATCTGCGCATGTTGGTAGATGAATGTCTACCCTTTATAAAACCTGTTTGGTCAGGATGTATTAGAGAAGGAACTACCTTCTCCAGCCTTCCTGCCAAAGCTTTGCAGATTATTTTAAGATTTGCATTAATCAGTGATATGGGGCGATAGCTGGATGGTGATCTTTTCCAGGTTTCAGAAGTAAGATAATATTCGCAGAATTCATATTTGGAGGTAGATAATTGTTATCCTTAATTTCTATTGTCATTCTGAGAAAAATGGGAGCTAAAATTTGCCAAAATTCTTTATAAAATTCTGCTGGGAAGCCGTCTGGTCCTGGAGCTTTTTTACTAGGCATGTTGGTTAATGCTTTATGTAGCTCTTCTTCAGTAAGAGGGAACTCCAGGGTTGTGATTTGTTCCTCTGTTGGTCTAGGCAAATCTATGCTATTGAGAAAACTGTTGATGTCATTGTCAGAAGGGTCAATTTGGGATGAGTAGAGGGATTGGTAAAAGTTTTTAAAAACTGCATTTATTGCGGATGGATCATGTGTTGCGTTCCCTGTTAGGTCTATGACTGATGAAATAGTTGTCTTCTCTTTGTTTATTTTGAGTTGATTTGCCAAAAATTTCCCAGATTTATTACTGTGATCAAACCTCTCCAAGCGTAGTCTCTGTAATAAAAACTGTGTTCTTCGATTAGTTATTTCATTTAATTCGATTCTTACTTTCCTTATTTGTTGTAAAGTTTTTTCATCCAGAGAGTTGCTGTATGTTTCCTCTAACAGTCTGATTTTTTGCTCTAAATCCACTAGTTTAGAGTTTTCTTTTCTTTTTTTGTGGGACGAGAAGGCAATTATTTTGCCTCTCATGACTGCTTTCCCGGCCTCCCATAAGAGGCATGAGGAAATACCTGGGTGGTCATTATTTTGAAGATATGAGGACCATTCTTTAGCAAAGAAGTCTATAAAGTTAGGGTCTCAACGATGTATTGAACCTCCAGCTCCTTAATGAAGGTGGTGATGTTTTGTTTTTAAGAGTCAGGGAAACCGGTGCGTGATCACTGACAGTAATGGAATGGATCTGTGTTTCTGTAGCTATGCTCAATAAGGAGCTGTTAACCAAAAAATAATCTAGCCTGGAGTATGATTGATGAACTGTGGAAAAAAAGGTATAAGCTCTTTTCGTGGGGTGGAATACACGCCAAATATCACAAAGACCAAAATCCTCCATTTACTGTTTAACAGTGTTTGTAGATTGCCAGGTTCTAAGATTTCCTGTGTTATTTAGCCTATCCATCTCTGGATCTAAACACATGTTGAGGTCACCCGCAATGATTAATGATTTGTCTGTATGCTCAGATAGCGTAGAGAAGAAGGAATGAAAGAATTTAGGGTCATCTACATTGGGGGCGTACACATTAGCTAAACATAGCTGCATATTTTGAGTGGAAAGAGTGACTATTATAAATCTTCCTTCTGGGTCTATGACTTGGTTGGCTTCGGTGAATTTAACTTCCTTATTTATCAGAATTGCTACTCCTCTCTGTCTAGAGTTATAACAAGCTGAATATACGTTTGGAAATTCTGCTGTGGCGAGAATATTCACTGAGGAACTAGACATATGAGTTTCTTGAAGAAACGCAAAATCAGTTTTGAGATCTTTTAATTTGGTCATTGTTTTCAGTCTCTTCTCTCTGGTTCCAGCTCCGTGCACATTCCAAGTAACTAACCTTAGGGTGGACATGCAGCTGTTGAGGTGAATGCTAGAAACTGTATGTTGTTGATTGAGGCAAAAATGAGTATATATGTACACATAATGGTGTGCTTGCTGTTGCTATGAGGCTTTATGTGTAATGTACAGTGCATGTGATGTAATGCTGGAGATGTTGAGTGTCTAAGTGTGTTGTGCAGATCAGTACTATTGTAGAGTGGCTGAGTGATGTGGCAGCTTAAGTGAGCGGAAGGTAATAGTGTGTGAAAAAAGAAAAAGAAAAAGAGGGAAGGAGTGCAAAGGGGGGATAATTAAGGAAACAGGGAGGGTAAAAACAGAACAAACCTATTATAAACAGGCTTGAAGCGGCTGAGGAGACTGGTGGTGATATTACCTAAAGTGGAAAACCTTTATGCCCCGTGAGTTATGCCCAGTGTATCAAATATAAGCATAAACTAACACCTGTGCAGAGAGTGTAAAGAGTGTGGATACATATCTGATTCAGTAGAGCCAGGGAATGACGTTTGGGTCGCGGTGGAGCTGTCTGTTCACATAGAGTCGGTCCACAGAGATGACAGCGCGGGCCACTTCGCTCAGAAATTTCTTCCTGATGGGGAACAAGATCCTACGACGCTCCACGATTTCTTTGGGGAACTGATCATCCATCCTGAAGTCAGTCCCCCGGAGCTCCCTGCCACGGCGCCCTGCCACGGCGATTCCCAGGTCTCGCCGCTCCCATGCGATGCACACGGTGAAAGTTTATGGATTTAACTTTTTCCTCTGGGAAAAAGCTTTAGCTGGGTTTGAATAAAGTTTTTAATTTTTTCCTCTGCGTTTTCTTCTGGCGTTTCTGGTATTCCCATGACCACCAGGTTATCTCTCATGGATCTTGATTGAAGATCCAGAATGGACTCTTTGATCTTCTTATTTTCTTCAGAGAGTCGGCTCATTCCATCAGAAAGAAAACTTACCGACTCTCTCAGCGCTGAATTCTCCGCGGTCAGGGTTTTCACTTGTTTTTGGGAAAATTCTAGAGCCTCTTTGATATCTTGAAATTCCCGGTGAAGAACTTCCAGGAGGGAGAGACGGCTGTCGAAGCTGGATAGCTTAGCATCAATGCTAAGAAGCATATCCCACGTGTTGGTTTCAAACTCCGTCTTCGGTGGAGAAGCACCCGCTGATTCTTCGGGTCGGCTCCGCTTGGTGGGGGTGGCTGGCTTGGCTGACTGAGGGGTTTTCCTCATGACGAAGCGCTCGTATTGCTCGTCGATGTAACGTGTCAGGCTGTCCAGGTCCTCTTCGCTGCTAAAACTCTCCAGGATGGAGTAAATCCGGAAAAAAAATGACACTGAGACGGTGTGTTTATCCGAAAAAAGAAAAAAAGAAGGGGGGAGAAAAATATATGCCGCTTGGTTGTTTTAGTTTCCCAGGATTAAATCATCTTATTTTCCACCAGGTCTCAAGTAGATCCGCGTCACAGCTTCATGCTAACCCGGAACCGCCGTGTCTTCTTTCATTAGTTCCCCACCAACCATCTCAAGTCATTTTTTCCTGAATCTCATCCTCCTCATCCTTTCCATCATCCAAAAGCTCCAAATCTGAATATTCCTCGACTATCTGGTTTGGAATCCTCTCTGCTTCACTTTTTCTCCTAAAATAATGAGCAGGCATTAAATACATTAAAATAGTCCAGCTGTCCTCTACAGTGGACATTCATTAAATGCCTGCTGTTTCAAAACAGAAACCATGAAACTGTTTTCAGATCTAAAAATGTTGTTCCTAACATGTTTATGACCAAGAATATATATAATTATCATGGTAAAAAAAGGAACAGATACAGAATATTTGACTTACCGTTCACCTTTCCATAAAATTAGGTAAATGGTATGGCAGCCATCTTGGTAGAGGTAAAACTTAAAGTTCCCAGCATGAAAACTCATCACATGACACATCACTGGAAAGCCCAGGACGTCCTCTAAAGGGTAGAGTAGGATTTGGAAAGGTATCTCTTAATTACTTAAAAATGTACAGGTAAACAAAATGTCCATTATAGAGGACATAAATGACTGGGAGGATAGGGCGCACTAGGTTATAATGCGTGGTCTCAGTTATAGGTGATTTTTTTTAGTCTTTGACACATACAAAAGTCGCAAACAGGGTGTTAAGGCGCAGGCACGTTAACACCGGTCTGCAAGATTCCCAATGATGCAGGTGGGCAGCAGGATTGTGGTGGTGGTGCAGTCTGAGGGACTGTACTTTCGGGAAAGGGCATCCGGCTTGACATTATGGGAACCTGGTCTGTAGGTGATGGTAAACTGGAAGCAGTCAAAAAAGAGACACCATCGAGCTTGCCTGGAATTGAGCCTCTTGACGGATCTGAGGTAAGCCAGGTTTTCATGATCAGTCCATACGATGAACGGCTGTTTGGATCCCTGCAACCAGTGACGCCACTCCCAGAGCCAGCTTGATAGCCAGGAGCTTCCGATTGCCGGTGTCGTAATTTTGTTCTGTGGGGGAGAGCTTACGCGAGAAAAAGGCACATGGTTTCAGCTTGCCTGTACTCTCCTCCTTCTGTGAAAGTACGGCCCCCACTCCAGAGTCCGAAGCATCCACTTCAACAATAAATTCTCGTGACGGGTCTGGTTGGATTAGGATAGGCGCTGACAAAAAAAAGTTCTTTAAGTCTGTCAAAGGCCTGTTGTGCTTCTGTGGACCACATGAAGGGATGATTTATGGAGGTGAGACATGTGAGAGGGGCGGCAATGCTGCTGTAGTTCCTGATGAAACGTCTGTAGAAGTCGGAAACTGAGAAATTGCTGCAGTTTCTTACGGTTTTCGGGGGGTTCCCAGTTGGTGATGGCCTCTATTTTGGAGGGGTCAGGACGAATGCAACCCGCCTCAATGATGAAACCGAGGAACTGCACAGTTGGGACATGGAATTTGCATTTTTCATGTTTCATGTATAGCTGATTTTCTAATAGTCTCTCCAATACTAAACGGACATGGTGTTCGTGCTGGGCTTGGCTGTGAGAGTAGATCCAGATGTCGTCCAGATCAATGAAAATGAAGCAGTTTAGGAAGTCGTGTAAAATGTCATTAACCATCCTTTGGAAAACAGCCGGGGCATTGGTGAGGCCGAACGGCATGACTAAATATTCATAATGGCCCAATGGAGTGTTGAAAGCCGTTTTCCATTCATCACCGTCTTTTATGCGGACGAGATGATAAGCGTTTCTGAGATTGAGTTTGGTGAAAATCCGGGCTTCTTCTACAGAGTCAAAGACTGATGATGTGAGCGGTAAAGAGTATTTATCTTTAATAGTGATTTGATTGAGTTCCCTGGTAATCAATGCATGGCCTTAGCGTTTTATCCTTCTTTTTGACAAAAAAGAATCCAGCTCCCACTGGGGAGGAGGATGGTCTGATATGCCCCAGTGACAAAGCTTCTTGAACACTCTTCCATGGCAACCTTCTCTGGACCAGATAAGTTGAACAGACGGCCTTTAGGAAGCGAGGCACCAGGTAGTAAATTAATAGCGCAGTCGTAGGTGAGGTGGGAGAGCGCTGGCTTTGCAGAAAACGGATTTCAGGTCATGATAACATGGGGGAATTTTAGACAGATCAACATTACTGGTGTCTTTGGAGCTGGAAACATACAATGGGAACGGCAGATAACAGACAGTTGGTGAGGCAATATAAACTCCAATTGGTGATGGTGCACTGAGACCAATTAAACTGAGGGTTATGCAGTTTCAACCATGAAAACCCTAAGACAATGGGGGGTATGTGGGGACTGCGTGATGAGGAGTTGAATAGATTCTCTATGGTTACCTGATGAGACGAGCAGGATGGGTTTGGTACAATGCGTTATACATGACAGATGTTGGCCACCCAGGCCCGAAGCTTCTATGGGGATTTCCAGTGGTTCTGTGAGTATGGAGAGATGATTAACGAGTTGCTGATCAATGAGACTTTGCTCCGCCTCGGAGTCAACAAGAGCATGTAAATCAAAAACATTAGTTTTTAAACAGAGCTTGACAGGAATGAACAAAATATCTTTACCAGAATTGACAGTTGCTGTTTCCCCCCGCTGCCTGTTGTTTAGCGGGGGGTTCTGTAGTTTAAACGGAGAGGGCATGATGAGACCATATGACCCTTAGTTCCACAATAGAAGCATGCACCTTCTTCACATCGTTTAAAACGTTCTTCTTCCGATAACTTAGAATGACCGATCTGCATGGGTTCCTCAGGAGATTTGCTTGTGCCTGGAGTTTTAGTGAGAAAAATGGGTTCAACGGAGGGAATACTGAAAACGTTAGTGGTTGTACGATTGGGTATTTGCGTGCATTCTTTTTGACGTTCACGTAGTGTTATGTCAGAGCGGAGGGCCACCATAACCAACTCCTCGAAAGAGCGTGTGTCTGGTTGCGAGCAGAGGTGATCTTTGATATTTTCGTTTAGAGACTGTTAAAATATGCCCTTGAGAGCTACGTTGTCCAGCTTCAACCGCTAAAATACGAAAATCTATGACATGGTCACTGACTGGTCGATTGCGTTGTTTGAGGCTTAATAACCGACGAGTCGCTTCCTCATGTTTGCGGGGTTGATCAAAAATTAAGCGGAATTCACTGAGGAAGCGATCATACGAAAGATGAGTAATGGGATTGGCTGATATGAACGCCTGGGCCCAATGGAGAGCTTTGTTTCTTAGAGAATTGATGATCAGAATGATTTAGCTGTGGTCTGTCTGGTAATACCTGGGGGCTTGTTGGAATATCAGCTGATACTGTAGCAAAGACCGCAGGTCTCGACGTCCCAGAGGAACGGTTCCGGTTGAAGCCGGACGTTTTCCGGTGTGATGGAGGACCCGGAAGCGGAAGGAGTCGGGTTGTTGACGGAAGCATGGGATGTAGCGGCTGAAACATGGGAGAGTTGTCCAGTTTGTTCATGCAAGGTTTGAGTCATACCGTCCAAATAGTGGAACAGATCCTGCTGGGCGACTGCCATCTGAGAGAGTGCGTCCGCTTGATGACCAAGCATAATGCCTTGCTGGGTAACGGCGAGTCTTAATCCTTCTGGGTCAGCTGGGTCAGGTGTATGGCCAGTTCGTTCTGTCATGGTTAGCAGAACAATATAGACCAGGGGTCTATAGATACTAACCTAATATATTGTCACCACACGAGTGTGTGTGTGTATGTATGTGTGTGTGTGTGGGAGGGGGGGGGGGGTTCTTTTTCCTAGGTGGGGCCTGGAAAAAAATAATTGAGAAGCACTGGTGTAGAAGATTTCAAACACGGTGGGAAAAACCATTTTTGAACTGTGAAACAGTATTCCCTTTGTGCAAAAAAGAACTTGTTTTGTTTTTTGAATTTTATTTTGTTCTTGGCTGCATATTTTGTCACAGAGTGTAATTGTAGAATGAAGCTTTTTAAATTGTAAAATGAAGCTTTTTAAATTGTGTGCATTTAATGCTAAAATTGTCCTCGTTGGTCACCCATAAGCCATTTTTATTTGGTCTACTTTTCTGAGAAAACAGTCGACTCTTTATAAACTACAAAACCATGCCCTCTGCCAGTCAACCACACTAACAGCTACGTATGTAAAGATCTGCTGGCTTCAGCTGCTCAATGAACCCGTTCTGAACTGCCTGGTTGGAATGAGGTTTCATTGTCTGAGTGAATGTTTCATTTTGACGTGCGCTTGTTTAATGTGGCACAGATCAGCATCACTGCTCTCACTGAGAGTAATGTTCTTCACATTATAGGTGAGTTAGAAATACACAGTAATCATGTGTCCATATGTCACCTCTTGTGTGCGGCCCAGACCTTTGCTCATTTTTCTGTATTTGACCCTCACCAAAAAAACTTTGGACACCCCTGATATAGACCCAGACGCTGAAACCCGGAAGGAGACACAGGAGAGTACTGGCATAGTTAGAAACTAGATTTAATGTTCAGATCCAGAATCACGGGTGAGTATGAGAGACAGCAGACTCCGAGGGGGGCTCATGGCGTCACTGGTGGCTTCGTTTGTGGAACAGTAGGTTCGGCAGCGGTTTGTGGGGGAGAGGGGAATCGGCAGAGGCTCGTGGTTTGACCGGTGAAGCAGACAGAGCAGGGTTCCAGAATAAATGCAGACTCAGGCGACCACTCGTGGCAATGGATTCCAGGGGCAACAAACTGGTGATGAATACTGGTCCTTGAGCTCCTTATGAAGGCAGGCGGGTGATGAGGTAAGTGGCAGCAGCTGAGTCGCATCAGGAGCCAAGCAGAGAGGGCAGGGGGAGGAGACTGACAGAGGCACCATGACACAAGCGCTACAAAGAAACTGGCTCAAATGCGGACCGTCCCAGAAAGGAAGACCAAGAGTCCCCTCTGCTGCGGAGGATAAGTTCATCCAAAATCACAGGTTAACAGCAGCTCAGACACGGCCCAATTCCGATCTTTTCATGACAGTCTGAATGACACAGATCCGATCTTTTCAAATGCGACCCAGGCCCCTTGGGTTTGCCGGCCTGATTTCGATACGTATCCGATCTTTTCAATTGCGACCGCCGTCTGACCGGCCAGACGACTTGATTCCGAACCGTACGTCATCGACAAGCAACAAACGTCATCATTTTGTGTTGAAGTAGGCGGGAACGGGAACATAAACAACAACCATGGTGGATGATGCTGCTGAGATCAGTCAGTGGAAGGGAAGCAGGTCACCGATTGGATTAATATTTGGGGTGATCGCTCTATTCAGGCCAAACTCCAGGGCTCTCCTCACAACCGGGCGGTTTTTGAAAAGATTTCCAGCTAAATGGCCGAGCGTGGTGTTGAAACTTTCCCGCTATTACTTTTTTTTCTTTCTCCCCTTTCCGACCGCGGTCAGAAGCACGGGGGACCCAAGGCGATCCTCCTCCTCCTCCCTGTTCTGATCCTTAGATTCTCCAGGATTCTCCAGAGGGGCTTAATAAAGAGTCCATAGCATTTATTCTGGGGGAAACCTTCTTTTATTACCGTTCTGCTTCCTCGTAACACACAACATGAATGCGCCCCCACACTGCCCCCCCATTCTCCATCGCGGCACGCGCTCTTCTGTCTCTTACACACACACACGGTTCTCCTTCCTCTAGTCCAGGGGTCGGGAACCTTTTTGGCCGAGAGAGCCATAAACGCCACATATTTTTAAATGTGATTTCGAAAGAGCCATACAATAATGGAGTATCCCTGTCCCACACTGAGGCACGGAGACTTAACCTCTTTTAAGGTTCTTTATTCTGGTTACTGCAGACCGCAACAAACGGCGTACAATTAATTCAGCAACTCTTGATTCTCTCCCGCTGAGACGAGAGCGCTTCTCCAACTTTATATTCCCCTGCTCCCGCTCCAGCCCTCCCATTTCCCTTATTCGGCCCATAGCTGAACCCCATTGGTCCAAACTACCTTACAACAGGCTGAGTGACGGAACTGAGAGCCAATCAGATCTCTGCTTGATGCGTTCATGCGTTCCAGAACTTTTAATGTGGCCCAACAGCCACCCAACTCAGTCCGCTAGAATATGTTTAAAACTAAAAACACAAGTGAATGTGAGCATTTGAAGTAATTTCAACATTTTAAAAGTACAATAAGTCTGTGGATTCTTTTTAATAACATGGTTATGCTGTTGCTAATAAATAATGAGTATTTCTCGTGGTGGTTTTGCTGATGGTCTAGTCTGGTTGATCCGTGGTGAGTTTCAGCTTCATGCAGGCGTTGAGACTTTAAAGGTGATGGTAGGTCTGAATGTTCTGTAGATGTGAGAAAGACTCACATGCAGACGTGGAGACAAACACACTCACACTGCAGTGAGTGACGTACAGCAGGTTTTACGTTTTTACAATCCCTGCGCGATTCACCTGCTGCCTGCCCCCCCCCCCCCACCCTCTGCTTTCTTCCTCACACATCCCATCCCCGCAACTGCGCTCTCTCTCTCAGAGACGGGAGCGCGCAAGTTTAGCCACAGCAATTAATAGGTTTCCGGCTAGTATAAACTCTGTGAAATAATAGATAATAGTAAACTAAAAGAGCTAGCTCAGATTTTGTTCTCTCCAAGCACCGCTACTACTGCGCGCCCCTCTGGCATCGCATCGCGCATGAGAAGGACTGGACTAATGAAGAAAAAAAAAGTATAATTAAAGATTTGTCTGCGAGCCACATGTGACCATCAAAAGAGCCATATATGGCTCGCGAGCCATAGGTTTGCTCTAGTCTAAACACACACAATATGAACGCACACTCCTCCCTCCGCTCTCACATCCCTCTCTCTGTCGCTGCGCGTGCTCCTCTCCTCTCCATCTCTCCACATTTTTGGTGTCTAGTGCAGTGTTTTTCAACCTTTTCTGAGCCACGGCACACTTTAACCTTAAAAAAAATCCTGCGGCACACCAGCATCCAAAAGCTAAACAAAAAAAGGAGAAACTCATAGTCTGTATTGATTTACAGCCCCTCCACAATCTCACGTGCATTTTTGAGATAATTGTAGCAGAAAAAGCTGGAAGCTGCAGCTGTTTTTTTCTAAAGGATGCAATAAAAGTTAAATTAGAAGATTTAAAACAGTTTGAAGTGTGTCCGTTGGTTTCAAGACGTTTAACAACGCTGTCACTCTCACAACCCAATGCATCATGGGAGATGTAGTGCATAAAACGGCCGGAGATCGCTTTTCAGAGCTTCATTGTTTTGTTCTCTTGTTCCACGGTCTGACACCGGATTCTGTGGAAAGCTACACCGCTAAAGACGAGCTTTAGCTGGTACTTTAGTTAGAACTGAGCGACTTTACGAGCTAAATCCGGACAAGGAAGTTAAGATTTTAACCACTTCTGATTGGTCAGACTGATGACATGTGATTAAGCCCCCCAAGAATGATTGGTGGAGACAGTTAAAGGGGCGGGGCTTTTCCAAAATACAGTCGAAGCTGCAGCTAAATCGAGGTAGCATCATTCTTATCAAAATGTCTTTAATAGAATAAAATAAACGTAAAGAAAAAAGTATTTTACGATCTTTAATATTCCTAACTCCTCAGTGTTTTATCAGGGCCTGTTTGGATGAACAAAGAGCTGAAATCCTGGAGATGGAAAATGTTTTTACATCAGTGAATAAGGGGAATTTCCCACGGCACACTTGACCATCTCCCACGGCACACTAGTGTGCCACGGCACACTGGTTGAAAAACACTGGTCTAGTGTTGCAGAGTGGGTGTGTGTGTGTGTTGGGGACCGCACGTGCGTGTGAGAGGAGGAAGCGGAAGAAAGGAGAGGAGAGGAGCGTGCATGCAGCGAAGGAGAACCTAATAAAGAGAAAGTTTCTGGCAACACTGCTGCTAGCTTCTCTTGTTTCAATAACATGCTCCCTCCACAGTTCACTGTGACGTTACTTTCTGTTAGGTAGTTAGCTGCTCAGCCCAGTGGAAATTTCAGAATAAAAGCACTTCCATTGCTGATTTACTTCCGTTGTGAGTTTAAAGTGTTGTGAGGTAAGTTAATGTGTTGTGCTGTGACCCTTCTGGGCCATGAGTTAATGTGTTGTGTTGTGAGTTAATGTGTTGTGTTGTGTTGTGTTGTGAGTTATTGTGTTGTGTTGTGAGTTAATGTGTTGTGTTGTGAGTTAATGTGTTGTGAGTTATTGTGTTGTGTTGTGAGTTAATGTGTTGTGTTGTAAGTCAATGTGTTGTGTTGTAAGTTAATGTGTTGTGTTGTGAGTTAATGTGTTGTGTGTAAAGTTAATGTGTTGTGTGTAAAGTTAATGTGTTGTGTTGTGACCCTTCTGGGCCACCGTATGTCACAGTCACACTGGAGACCACAAAAGCTCGGATTTACTTGGAAATGTGAACGGTCTTGCAAAAAAATCGGATTTTTTCAAAAATTTAGAATTGAGCATTAAGCCCTGCAGTGTGAACGTAGCCTTAGCCTAGGGCGCTCACGTGTCCCCTACGAGATCGCCACTGACTGTGTGCGCGCTGCCTTGTCTTGTGTGTGTGTGTGTGCGCGTGCGGCGCGTGCTGTTTGAACAACAGCCCCGCCCCCCCGTGCACACAAATAGACAGACAGAGCTCTCCGCTTCAACGAGAATACCGAAATTCATATCATCATTAATTAAGGGATAATTGACTGACTTGGTGAGTTAAATATGGCAGAAAACGTTTGTGGGACACAAAAAAAAAGAAAAAGTAAATTCTCCAGTACCGATACCAGAACTGTTGAGTTCAGATCTTAACAATACTGCGGTCTTGAAGAATGTGGCCCCGGGGCTGGTTCAATACCAGGGCCCGGTACCCATCCCTACTCATCGTTTTATTTAATCCGTGTGGTCACTGCTTCTCTTGTGGAAAAACGGAGCTTGAAGAACCCAGTGTTAGGAGAGGCTAACAACACGGGCTAACAACATTAGCCTTTTGATGGACACAAAATCCAGGACCAACCATGCAGGAAAGGCAGCAATCTGCAGCTTGGCTGCACGTAAATGTGTGGGAATAACATCAGCCTTTATTTTGTCGGGGCACAACTGGAAACACAATTCCATGTGATTTTTTGAACAGTTTCTAAGGACTGAGCGACATTTCTGCTCTAAAAAGCTCACAAACTGCCCCAAGCCGCTCCTCTGTGTTTGTGCTGGCAGCTCGAGCTCTGCTTGGTTCTCGTGGGTCCTGCAGCCGCTAACCCAGAGCGGTCCGAATTCTCACACATAACGAAATAACAAAACGCACACGTAACAAAGCACCCTCCCCTCAAACACGTATTAATAAATCTGCCTGCTCTGCTCAGAGAGGTTTACTCGGTCTACTGGCACTGGAGCCAGAGCTCAGGTGCCGGGTCCAGACGTCAGTGGGCACGCATCCCCCCCGCATCTCCCTCATGAGGGGTGAAAGAGAGGGGAGAGCCAGCGGGGGGAGAGCGGAGCGGCGCTTTATGCGGGGCGTCCACAGAGCAGCTGGTCGGTCCCGTATGCCACCCAACGCCACCCGGCAGCAGGCAGAGAACAACCACCCCCCGGGCGATCACATCCGCCACCCAGGCCAGGGCCAGCAGGACCACCACGACGTCCCCAGAGCCAGGGAGCAGGGAGGCACGGGGGGAAGAGAGCGCCGCCCCAGCCCAACCAGGGGAGCAGCCCCCCCGCCACGCCGGGAGGGCCCAACGCAGGGCCCCACCCGAGAAGAGCGCCAACAGCCCCAAACGAGCACCTCATCACCACCCAGGAGTTCTGGGTATCCCCCCGCCCCAACTCCAGGAAGGAGCCAGGACCCCCAAGGGAGACCCGCTCTGCGCTCCAGGCAGCCACCCACCCGGCCTACGGTTGGTCCAGGAAGGAGCAAGGCAGGGGCCAGCCGGCCCCGCCCAGGAGGGGGGCACTCCTCCGTCCAGGTGTTTTAAAACGTGAGATCCAGCCCCCTCCTCCAGACTGCAAGATGGCCGCTACACTCCTCCTCTGGACGCTCGGATTGGCCGGCCGAAAGGTCCGCCCACTTCCCTCAATCCATATTTGGAATCACAGCATCCAGTTCCCGTCAAAAGTGTACAGGGGGGTTTCCTCACAGATGGACATGGTCTGCTAGCAATGAATCACCATGTGGTCAACCACATCTACAGGATCTCTCACCACAGGTGGTAAGTCTCAAGGCTTTGTTCTCCACACGTGAGCGGACTCCTGGAGAGGTTCCCATGGCTACAATCCGAGAGATGGTAATCTATGGTCCATGTCAGACCTACAGCCCGGCCTTCCAAATGGCTTTAGAATTGTCCCTGCAGGGGGAAGTTTTGGAGCTACAGTGAAAAGAGACAGGATGTCCCTTTGAAATTCAAAGGCCGAGAACCCCACACACACTTAAACCTGAAAACAACCTTCACTGAAATAAAAGATAAGACAGAAAAACCTAAGTGAAATAAAACCACAAAAATATAAATTCCTTCAGTTTCTTCCTTTTTCCATTAACGCCTTCAGCGTCCAAAAAAGTCACGAAATTCACTCCAAACATTCACCTGTGGAGCTGTCATAACCGGCCTGCAGGTATGACAGGGGTAATCCTCATGCCACACCCCTCACAGGCGTTTCTGAGGAAGTCAGCTGGGCCATGCTGTCTCGTCACCACCCCCTTATTTAGTCTTTTGGTGGAGTTCCCCAATTATTTAATTTAGAGATTTTTCGTTTGAAGAGTAATTTACATGAAAAAAACAGGCAACCACTCTTTTCCACAGCAGGAATACATAAATACATTTTTTTTATACAAAACATAAATTCATGACGGTACCATGTCTAAAGAATTTTCCTTAACTATGTTTTGCACACCTCAGTGTAATGTGACACTGTCACAATTTCTTTTTCAACAGGACAATGTCCCCAAACACACCTCCAGGCTGTGTAAGAGCTATTTGAGGAGACTAATTGGGTGCTGCGTCAGATGACCTTTTCTCCACAGCAGACCGCTGAAAACAAGTATCTAGCGAGATGTCAAACCTCACCCGGAGTGCTCCTTTCAGGTCTTCATAGACGTGAGCACACCTCTTGTCCCCCGCTGCGCAGGCCTCCAACGCCTGGGTAGGCAGCAGGGGGACCGGGCGGCATGCCCATCCAGCCTCCGACCATCTCCACGTTCTGGCAATTCGTTTAAAGCGTAGCACATAATTGTCAATGTCATCACCTGTCTGATCTGGAGGGACCTTTCACTCCATGTAAGGCCTCCAATCAGGTGACTGTGGACTGGCTCCGCCCTGCGATTGGTCTGACCAGCTGGAGTTCTTATGCGCCACTGGACGCTGTCGATGAGACGCCGCAGCCGGTGACAGCAGACCCAACCCTGGGCCGTCAACTGTGGTTAAGCTTGGTCCAGCGGCATGGGGACTGACTTCCCTCCGCCGACCAGAATGGCGCTGTGATTTGAAAATAGAGGCTTTCAAACCTTGAAGTGCAGTAATGAGGCTGTCTTCCCGCATTTGCTGTCCACGAAGAAAGTCTCCCATCCTGGACACCGAATCACTTTTCGGGCCCCTAGCCAGGCCTGAAGGACCAGCAGAGGCACCCGGATCCACCCCCTCTTCCTCAGAGGATGAATTTGACGACAGAGGGGCTGAGTCTGATGTCGGATCCATCTCATCCTGCAGCCCTTTGCATCTCACCTTTTTGCAGCCGGCCATCTGCAATCCCACTTCTGACACCAAATATGTTGTGGGTCCCTCTGGGAAATAAAGGCAGAGGAGCCAAGGTGAGAGTGTTCCTTCTTTAATTCAAGAACCTGAGCACCACTACTGCTCAACGTGGGTCCACATCAATGTATACCACCCTCCAACTCTCTCTGTACATTTCCTGTGACGCTTCCTTTTAAATGATAAGCCCCTCCTACTGGGCGTTGCTCTTCATTAGTCTCATTTCTTTTTTTTCATTTTCATTTATTTATTTGTTCTTTTCATGAAAATTATTGATTGTCCAATATGTTTACATATTTGTCTTATAATATGTCACCTGGTCACATGTTGCGCTGACAATAACCTGCTCCTTAACACCAATAAAACCAAGGAGCTCATTGTGGACTTCAGGAAGAAGAATGGAAGCACTCATGACCCCATCCACATTAACGGGATGGTTGTTGAACGTGTTTCCAGCTTCAAGTTCCTGGGAACCACCATCTGGGAGGAACTGTCCTGGGCCACAAACACCTCCAGCCTGGTCAAGAAGGCTCACCAGCGCCTTTTCTTCCTCAGGACACTGAAGAAGAACCAGCTGTCTTCATCCATCCTGGTGAACTTCTACCGGTGTGCGATCGAGAGCATCCTTACAAGTTGCATCTCAGTCTGGTATGGGAACTGCTCAGTGACTGACCGCAAGGCACTGCAGAGGGTGGTGAAAACTGCCCAGCACATCACAGGGACACCACTTCCTGCTCTTGAGGACATCCAGAGGAAACGCTGTCTGCGTCGAGCTCGCAGCATTCTCAAGGACTCCTCTCACCCTGACCACGGACTGTTTAACCTCCTCCCCTCCGGGAGGCATTTCAGGAGCCTCCGAACAAGGACTACAAGATTCAGGAACAGCTTTTTCCCTAAAGCTGTCTCCTTGCTGAACTCTTCCCTCTGACACCCCTCAACACCCCCCACACCACCATAGATCCCTCCCCCTCTTCAACACTCTGTATTATTTATTTACTCACAACAAGCAAAAACAGTAACTTGTTATTATTTGCACTACTGTCCATTTGCACATTGTAATATTTTCTATGCACTTTACTATCCATTGCAATACTGTAAATTATGTTCATAGTTCTGCCTATAATGTTCATACACTTTTACATAACCCATCTGAATAGTATGTTCATAGCACACCAATCTGTATATCGTGCTTATAGTATTTAATATCTGTAAATTATGTCCATAATACTTACCTGTATAGTTATTGTACATATTATAGACCTTTATTCTATACTTACTGCTTATTGCACTTCTGGTTAGATGCTAACTGCATTTCGTTGCCTTGTACCTACATGTGCAGCGACAATAAAGTTGAATCTAATCTAATCTAATCTAATCTAATATTGAAAATTTTCGTGATTGGAAGGGAGCAGAATTGAAGAATACAATTCTTATAATTGTCTGCTCCTTTTTAAACATTTAATCATATTTACATTTCTCACACCATCATCTGTGCTCAGATCTCACCATATACAGTTCAAATAAACACAGTAAATACATTCCATTCATTTAGTACATACATTCCAAACATTCCATTCAACAATCAAGTTTGGGGGGTTCTGGCTGCCGCTGCTGCTGCGGCGGGGGTCTTGGTGTGGGGGTGGCTGGTCACTCTCCCTCCTTCTTTTCACATTCCATCATTCATTTTAGAAGAACATAAACACTCACCTGAACACAGGTGTTAGCTCACCTTTGCTCTAATAGTTTGCATGATTGAATGAATGAAATATTTCACACCAGTTAGTTTGAAGGCAGGGGTGTGTGTGTGTGAACACGATCTGTTTTGTGTACATGTTTTGTGTACATGTTGACAGTTGGACATTTCTGCAGCTAGCAGGTGTGTTGATGGCATTTGAGTGTGTGTGTGGACAGGCCCCGCCCTTTGAGATTTGTACTGCACTTGAAGCTTATCATAATAAAAAAACATCCAGTAAACTTGTTGCCTTAGGCTGCTTCATGGTTCTGCCCCCCCCCCCCCATTATCACCCTCCTAAACCCCCCAACATCCCTCTCTCTTCTTTCCTCCTTTCCTTTTCCGTCCGGTCCAACACCAAAGATTTTCAAATATGATTGAAATTAATAAAGTTTGGCCTCAATTACAAAAGGGGTTTATTCAGACATACCTCTGGTTTGTCTGAAGATTAATAAACCCTGTTGTTAAAGTAAAATATGTCCAACACAAGAGGCCCTCAGTTTTCATCTGTTTGCCCAGCTGTTGGACAGGACAAGTTAGGAAAAACGAAAACAAAAAAAAACAATCAAGTTTGTACAGTCTATAGATGGATATAAAGCTAAACAAATGTTTAGGTTTATATCCATCCATCCATTTTCTTAATCGTTTTTTCCCTTTCCATGTTTAGCTTTATACATTCGTTTAAATTGAATAATATTTTGACAACTTTTTAACTCGTTCTCCTGGGAGTTCCACTTTTTTACCCCTGTTGTAGACAAACACTTTTGATTTAGTGTTGTTTGAGCAATCTGTTGTTTGAAATCAAAATTTCTCCTATGATTTTCATCCCCCGTGGTAAAAATATAAAGCTTTTGTAAGTCTTCAGGTAAATCTCTTTTTTCTGGCTCTAAACATAACTAATAAGGTCTGCAATTTGATTACATCTTTAAGTTTTGATAAACCTGACGTAAGGAAAAGTTCATTTGTGTGATCTCTAAAAATAGCTTTGTGAATAAATCGAATAGCTCTCTTTTGTAATAGAGATCTCTCAGGAAACAGTTTTAAACTGTTTTAGTAAGACCTAATTAAGTGTACAAAAATAAACAGTGGGTGTAGCCAGCAGCTGACGGTGCTACACCATCACAATGTGTCATAATTTTACCCGGTTAATAAAACTAATAACTACAGAAAGGCCAAACTGAAAAACGATGTTCTACAAATGGAGTTAAATAAACAATTGCAAATAATATCAAACCTGAAAATAACTTTAATAACAATAAGTTACATTTTGTTATTTATTCAGAACTTTTACATGTTATTTTTATAAATACATGTTATCTCACAAAAAAATGGATGAACTGTAATAAAACAAACAATATTTAAACCAGACAAAATGCAGAAACAATAGAATAAGCCAATACACCTTTTTTTTATTTAAAATATACTGATTTAAATATTTTTCAAATATAGCATTTTTTATAAACTGTGTGAATTATTTTATGCTTGTCAAATATAGAAGTAAAACTACCATGACAGCCAAATTTGTCTTTTTTTTCTCTTGTTTCCGAAATCTTGACCACACCTGACCAAATATATTCTAACAAAATCCTGTTGCTAAACTTAAACTATTAGAACAATCAACTCATTGGAAAAGTAAAAACTAGCCGAAAAAACAACTAAAAAAGAAAAGAATAACAATAAGATTACGCTAGCAATGTTTATAAGTTAACACAAATAAAAGGCCAATGCCCAAAATTTGAATAACTTTTTACTAAAACAACCCAACTTTGTGTGGGACTTTGTGTCAATGTGGAATTCGTTAAAAGTGAGTTGATAACAAAGGTTTGTAAATACACAACACTTAGTTAAACGTCCTGCATGTTGTCAGTAAAATACCAGCTACTCTCATGACCTAATCCTCCCCAGAATAAAAAATAGTGAGTTTGGAAAGCTGTAAAGTTAACATAATAGCTGATGCACAAAACTCTAGGAAAAAATCAGGAGGAACAACCAGTTTAGTATAACTAACCTGCTAAGACCCAGGAAATAACAGCAGATATTAACCCTTTGGCACTGTAGATATCGCCGGCGACACCTGCATAACACATACTCTCTGTTGAACGTTAACCCTACGACCGTTCACCAGATTAACAGGAATCAGACGATTTTGATTAGGGTTTTTATATTTGCTTTCCCTCGATATGCAACCTTTTACGAATATAAAATGTTGCATAATGGCACAAAGGCTGCTTTTCTCCAGAATTTGCTGGAATTGCATTAATTGCAGTTGACAAGTTACAGTAGTCGAAATAAGTTCAATAGTGGAGCTAAAGTTCAGGTGTTAAAGGGTTAAAAACACATAAAAACAACAAAGGCTTTTTATTTTTAAATTATTTACTTTGGTACTCGTCAGATACAAAGGAAATCACACAAAATAATGGTCATTTAAATAGGGTAAACATGTAAAGGAAAACATTAAAGCAGTGAATTGGATTGCTGCACACTTGTACTCAGTTATGATCATATTACCTACTGTTTCAAGTAGGGTGCTAATCAAATTAATCAATGAATCAATTTATATTGCTACGATCCAACCAGATTGATCTGTGTGAGGCAAGTTGTTAATTGACCTGTAGCATTATAAAATTGTTTCAATATGAAAAATGATTATAATTAATCTTGGAAATAGCCATTTAGATTTAGACATGGTAAGTTTATCTTACTATAACGTAAAGTCCCATCACAGTGAACAACACACGTGGAACAAAAAATGATCAAGCCATCATTCTAGTCCAATGTGTGGAAACACTTTGAATTCTGCAAAGACATGACCATACAGTGTGGTAGAATGCCCTATTAATGTTCTGTTTGTATTATTTTGATGAAGAAAAACAACAGTGGGCTGAATTTATGAAGCTAAAATGTAAATGGATTTGATATTCATTCTTGTTCACTTGTTTGTTTGTTCACATATTTCATTTACACTTGATTATCTTAAAGAAATACAAGGAATCTGGAAAACTTCACCTACACCAGGGGTCAGCAACCCATGGCTCCGGAGCCACATGTGGCTCTTTCATCCTTCTGTTGTGGCTCCCTGTGACTTTGGAAAATAATGAGTATTTTATAATAATTCAATTTTATTTTAGTTTGTTCATTTTTCATGGCATTTCAAAGGCGCTGCTGGCTCCATACGAAGCGCGTGCGACGTAAAAAACAGCTTCCTTAATGAATGAGCTCGTATTTATCGGGCGAGAACTGCAGAGCTGATAGCAGGAGGATACGGTGGCCCAGAAGGGTCACAACACAACACATTAACTTTATACACAACACACTAACTTTACACACAACACATTAACTTTACACACAACACAACACATTAACTCACCCACTCTCCCTCCTCTCACACAGGCAAGTGCAGTCCCCAACATACACGCACACACAGGAGAGGAAAAAAGGAGAGGAGAGGAGTGCGCGTGCAGCGACAGAGAGGGGTGTCAGAGCGGAGGGAGGAGTGTGCGTTCATATTGTTTGTTTAGAGGAAGGAGAACCATAATGAAGAGAAAGTTTCTGGCAACACTGCTGCTAGCTTCTCTTGTAGCAATAACATGCTCCCTCCACAGCTCACTGTGACGTTACTTTCTGTTAGGTAGTTAGCCGCTCAGCCCAGTAGAAATTTCAGAATAAAAGCACTTCAATTGCTGCTTTACTTCCGTTGTGAGTTAGTGTTGTGAGGTAAATTAATGTGTTGTGTTGTGACCCTTCTGGGCCATGAGTTAATGTGTTGTGTTGTGAGTTAATGTGTTGATGTATGTTTCTATAAGGACATGAGTGTAGATCGCGGGACAGAAAAGATTAAAAAAAAAAGTACTTCTCAAAAATCCACCAGCCAATCAAAATCCTCACCAAAAAGTACGGGACTTGATCGACATGCAGAATGGCCAATCGGACATCCTCTGACACATACATCACTGCAGACGCGACTTTAAATTCACTCAGCGTAAACTCTCTGTCATCAGAACGTCTTTTTCTGCCCCGCGGCACATCATGTCCCCGGTAGAAGACCAGCAACCGGAGTGTTTATTGAAGCCACCCCGTGTTTCTCCTCCTGCTATCAGCTCTGCAGTTCTCGCCCGATAAATACGAGCTCATCAAGGAAGCTTCGAGGCACGCGCTTGATACGGAGCCAGCAGCGCCGAATGCCTCATAATGTGCCAGGCTCCCTGCATTGCACCGTTTAGCAGAGCATGATTAAGATGGTTGCTGCTTTCTGTCTTTGTAATAAAACGCTTCATCTGTTAATATAAAAGTATCTTTACGTTAACTCACTGTGTAGTTTTTAATCATCAGTACATAAACAATAATGTTCAAATAAACATGCAACTAATAAACATGACGATGGAAAGAAAGGAGTACTTTTTTTCTTTTTTAATCTTTTCTGGACCGCGATCTACACTCATGTCCTTGTAGACCGACCGGTCGATCACGATCGACGTAATGAGCACCCTTGATATAATATATACATGCATAATATATATAATGATGTCAAAATGGGTTGTGGCTCCGGGTGCTTTTTTTTTCATTAGGGGCGGTCCCAAATGGCTCTTTGAGTAAAAAAGGTTGCTGACCCCTGACCTACACTATTCGGTAGAAGGTATTTTTCGCTGAGTCACACTGGTTAAAGTTATGGCTAAAGATAACCTGGATCAATTTTAGGTCAGTGAATCAGATTGAATTGGATCATTCAAAATGAACCAATATCGACTCTGAATCGTATCAGCAACCAGAAATTATGATATGTATCAAATCGCTAAAATGAATTGTTAGTTTACCCCTAGTTTACTTTCATGATCTATTGCACAGGAACACACATTTCTGTAAAAGTGTAGCTTTCAGACTCGGTGTCTGTGTTTGTATTCAGTTTGTTCTGATGCATGCGCTCCAGAATTCTATGGATGCTACTAAAGCTTGGTCTGTCCGAGGGTTGGGTGCTCCAGCAGAGCCGCATCAAATTGTACAGCTCTAGAGGACAGTTCTCTGGACAAGCAAGAATCTGGCCATCCCTCACATAGTAAATGACCTCCTCGTGACCCATTCCGTAATATGGCTGCATTCCATGCGAGAAAATCTCCCATAGCACCACCCCATAGGCCCAAACATCCGACTCAATTGTATAGCGATTGTAGAAAATTGATTCTGGGGGCATCCAGCGTATAGGAATGGCATCATTCTCATTGGCTTTGTAGTAATCAGCAGAGTAGATGTTCCTTGAAAGTCCAAAGTCTGCAATCTTTACCACCATTTCCTCCCCAACCAGACAATTACGAGTTGCCAGGTCACGGTGGACAAACTTGCGTTCTGAAAGGTAGGCCATTCCTGCAGCAATTTGCTTGGAAATCGATAACTGCTGCACACAGGAAAGAGATCCTGTCTCCATATCAGAGGAGAAACTGCGGTTGGAAATACTGGGACAGCTGAGAGTGTGCATCGACTGGGTTGGAGAGTGGCGACGCAGGAACTCGTTGAGATCGCCATTTGCCATGTACTCAAACAACAGACACATGGGCTTCCCCACAGCACACACACCTGTGGAGGACATGAGGACAGCTGTGCTTTATGATGTGGATAAGAGAAGCAAAACAAACAGAGTTCACGCCCACATAAACACAAACTATTTTTTTATAGTGAAAAGATGTTTACGCAGCTCCAGGTTTTCCACAACGTAAAATGATTCCCAGTTAATGGTAAATAATTTACTCGGCCATGACATGAACACAGATAAGACATTTTGCAGTTTGGATGTGCTCGTTCATACTCACAGGAGCGTGTAGTCTAAGGAGATGTAGTTTTAGCAGTACTATGTACTGCTAAAACTTGTTTGTGTCAGAGATGGGGTGTGCTGTTGTGGTAAATTGGAAGTGGAGGGTGAAAGGTGAGCAGCTTAATTTAATGGATTGCATTAAATGAATGGATCGAAAAGTTGTCATATTCATATTGACAGACCTGAAGTAATTGCTTTGGGGAAACAGCACACAACACACGACCTGTGGCATACTTTCAAATGCATCAGTGCATAAATTTGAACAAACTTTTTGCTTTGTCTAATGTCAGATGCAGGCTTGTAAATTCTTCTAGAGTTGTTTTTGGCAAAAATACAAAACTTCAGGTCATATTGTGTAGGTTAGTGTCCTTCTGGTTAGATATTTTTGTTTTCTTCTTCCTTTTCTTCAAATTTTACAGATTTAGAACATTTGGATGACAAGTTTCCACACAGGGAGATACCGAAGCCCATAGTCAACTTCAACCGTTACTAATGTTTTAGTCTTCTGTGTATAGAAAATTACAGGAAATTCTTTAGCCATGACCGACCACAGATGCAGTAGAGTTTTAACAATGACTACCCTTCATCAAAGTTGATATAAACCATATTTAGGAGTTGTAAACTCTTCATTTTAGTTTAACAGACAAAAAATTTTGGACAGGATTCCTGCATGGGTTTCTGAAAGTGCATTTGGATGTCAGCTTTTTGCTTTAAACAAGATAGGCAGGTTTAATGGAGTTAAACTTCAACATGTTTTACTAAGGCAAACCAAAGCACATCAGATGTCAAGGAGCTCTCTTTTACTGGATAACAGTCCAGTGTTCAGTGGTTCAATAAATTGCAATCAAGACCAGGAAAAAAATTAACATTTAGAATTTAAATTTGCAAGTGGAAACCTGTACAATTAGGTGACCTACCAATAATTTATTCAGTGTTCAATTATTTTGTAAGTGACCATAGAGTGGAATAATGCCCTTTGAGGTATGCCTTATTAGAAATGAAGGCATACCTTCATGAAAGCAATCGTCCTCCGCTTCATGTCGGCCAATTCAGGCCTCCGCATCATCCATTGCTTGAATTGTCTATGACCAAATTACTATTTATCAAGATACAGAACTAATAATGCAAGAAATGAAAGAAATTGATCTGTCTTCTTTTGCCTTTCCTAAAGCTTTTGAACATTTCCTTTTTCTCTACTTATTCTAGGGGTTTGGTATGTGTTTTTCGCTATTTTTTTTTCTCATTTGAGCTTTCCTGTTAAGATCCAATATAAATTCCAACTGTTTCCAATTTTTCACACTCACCCAGAAGTTTAACAATGTTGGGATGGTCAAATTCAGCCATGAGGGCTGCCTCTCTCTGGAAGTCATTCTGCATATCAGCTGATGCTTCCTCCTTTAGCATCTTCACAGCCACCATTGTGAAAGGCTCGTTTTGTAGGAGGCCTGGTGCTCTGCACAAAGAAACATTTAAACATTCTTTTGGTCAAGATAGTGTCTCCTCAAAGCTACTGGAACAACCACAAAAACACTCAAGTACAATGTTTTTCATAAGAAATTATTCAGTTTAGCAGTTGCAGCTACTCTGGAAGTGTATTGTCAGTCACATGGGGCAATTGCATATTTGTAGCACAGACACATTTGAATACAATTATTACTTTATGAGCTGAGGGTGGCAGACTTGAGGCCTCTAACTCCCTCTAACGACCTGGTGTAGATATCTCAAACTGCTGAGAAGGGCTAGATCGGGGTGCTCACCGTGAGGATCGACTGGTCAATCAAAGGATGTGATAATAGATTGCGGACCATCAAAAATAACAAAAAAATATATCTATCTATATAGATAGATATATTTATTTTGGGTGAGCATGTGAAGGCAGCACCATCTCAGCCTTCCAAAGCAGAACCTTTATACAACTTGGACCAATTATTATAACCCCAATTAACTAAGAAAAGAAGAGCTCATATCTGAGCCCTAATCCTCTTTGACTAATGCCAAAGAAGAAGAAAGAGCTGCCGATGACATAGTCAAACAAAGACGTGGCAACTTCTCCAACCAAAGATAGTAAAATGCTAGCTAGGATAGTAGCTAGCTTTAGAAGTAGCTTTAGAAGTATCTTAGCTGTTCCTAGCACTGTAATTTTCTGTACTGAGATGTCTGAAGTCTTTCCAGGGATCTGCTGTAGCCCACTCCTCCAGCTTGGGGGTTACTGCCCCGAGTGCTCCAAAAATTTTCAGGCACCACTGTCACCTTCACTTTCCAGGCTTTCTCCAGTTCTTCTCTGAGTCCCTGGTATTTCTCCAGTTTCTCATGTTCCTTCTTCCTGATGTTTCCGTCATTTGGTACTGCCACATCCACCACGACGGCTTTCCTCTGTTCTTTATCCACCACTACAATGTCTGGTTGGTTTGCCATTACCATCCTAATGGTAATGGTAATCCCGTCTGGATCTGGAAGTCTCACAGGATCTTTGTTCTCTCATTCTCTACCACTTTCTGAGGTATTTGGGGTTTCCAGTCCATATTCTGCACACATCTTCCTGTATATTATTCTAGCCACTTGGTTGTGGGGCTCCATGTATGCTTTTCCTGCCAGCATCTTACCCCCTGCAGTTATGTGCTGGATTGTTTCAGGCGCCTCTTTACACAGCCTACACCTTGGGTCTTGTCTGGAGTGGTAGATTTGAGCCTCTATCACTCTGGTGCTCAGAGCTTGTTCCTGAGCTGCCAGGATGAGTGCTTTAGTGCTGTCCTGTAGGCCAGCCCTTTCTAGCCATTGGTAGACTATTTGATATCAGCCACTTCAGTCATGGTCCAGTGGTACATCCCATGCAGGGGCTTGTCCTCCCATGAGGATCTGTCCTCCCACACCGCATCCTCTGCTCTCCATTGCCTGAGACATTCACTGAGCACACTGTCAGTGGGGGCCTTGAGCTTGATTTATTCATGCATCTTGCATGTTTCATCCTGGATAGTTGCTTGCATGCTCACTAGTCCTCTGCCTCCTTCCCAGTTTAGTCCTGCTATCCTCCCCCACTGTCTCACTGTCTCGCCCCTCATTTCCTCTGCCTGACAAATGTTCTTCTCATTTTCTAAGTGCATCCAGAAGATACTGACTGACACATAAGTGTTTAATTTTCTACAAATTCTGTTTGATTTCTAAATACAATTTTCTTTTATTTTCGTGGAAGGTTCTTGTTCTACTCAGAGAATCTTTGGTCCAGATTATGCCTGCAGTTTAAAGAAATTGTCATTCTGATCCCCCTGTTGTCTCCATTCCAGTCTCTCACCTGGCCTGAAAAACCCTTCCAAAGGCTCCTTCTCCAATGTCTCTGACATACTGGATGTTGTTTCGTGGATACTCCAGTGCCAGCAGCTTGGAGTTCAGCAGCAGGGGAACGCGCTGGTACATGGGGTTGGGATGGAGGCGATCCAGCAGTAGCTCAGATGGCAGAGTGCTCAACGTTGGCATCTTCATCTCTCTTTTGACAAAAAGAGAGAGTGATGGGTAAGACCTGGTTCTGCAAAGATTAAAGACCTTTATTGCTGCCAATTACCTTTTTCGGTTTATCCACTGTTTCCTCCGCCTGTGGCAGCTGAGGATGACAATAGAGAGAGCGGCTGTGATAGCAAATGAGGTCAAGACGATCACGATGACAGACATGGAGTAAGCAGGAGAAGACACAGAGGTTGTGGGAGGAAGGTGAGGGTTCTGCCTTGTTGACTCTGGCTTTATAACTGCAAGAAACAGTGAGAAACCATTTTAAAAAGGTAAATACAAGGTTATTTTAAAGTATTTTTAATTGCCAACTAATAGCCATTTTCACTCTTTTTTGTTCATTTATTTATTTACATATTGTTCTTAACAAGTACACTCTTTTGCCTGAAAACCAAAAAGAAGAAAGAGTATGAACAAAAAACTAAAAACCAACCTGGTGGTATGGTTGTTTTCCCACACTGTGGCACAACACAATATTCCAAGCGTATGTTAGGGTTGGAGGTGTAGCACCAAGGCCTGTCACTGATTCCACCAGGGTTCCTACAGTGGTTGTGAGAGTTCTTCAGCTCTGGAATAATGTCTACAGACAGACGATGCTGGTGGGGGACCTGAAGAAAAAAAATACAAATAAAAATTGTTTTTTAAGAGCAAAATTGTAATCTTTCAATTAACCTTTTTTTACACATTTTTTTTGCATTTGTAAGATTTGTCACCATTGCAGTGCCTGCAGGTGGGTTACTTTAAAGTCTAGATAAAATCAAGAAAAACAGCTACAACCCTCAAAGATCTGAATATAACATGATAAGATGGAACAATGGCAAGAGAAAACCGCAGAAACCAGATCTCTGTAAATAACATGAATAGGTTTGGAGAGCTGATAATGTTTGTCATGTTGGCGTATTTACAATAACACCCAACTAAACATTTTGACAGAGCGCCGTGTACCTCTCAACATCAATAAGCACCACCATACTTTATCCAGATTATAAAACCCACTGTTGTTTTTTTTTAAATAAATTAAGGCTTTTAGGTGCACCTTATAGTTTTGGTAGCAACTTTTTAACTGATTGGTTCAGACCCATGCAACAACTCAATTTGCATTTAAAGATCCACTCAGATGGAAATTGTGTTTTTGGTATTTTTAACATGTTCTTGTGGCATTTTTCTGATGATGCAGGACATTTAGAAAAATAATTAAGCTTAAACTGCATCATCATAATTAAAAGACCACTGGGAACGAATAGCTCAAGAGATGATAAGAGTGGAACTTTAAACAATCAATACATTCAATCACGAGCTGGAAATACTTTTTTTTTAGCTTAATACAATTAGAAGTTATCCAGTGCTCTTTCAAACTTTAGTAACTTGTTCCTCAAGAATCTGCAGAGTATGTGCCTGCACTGAGTGGAACGTGTGCATGTAAAAGCTAATTGCTTTCAGAGGCAGGATGTGACACGATGAGCCTCCTTTCTCCCTTGCTCTCTGCTAAACTGGCAAATATCCATAGAATCACAACACTGCACGGGAGAGCACTAACAGTTCACCAAAACAGACCCTCTCACAGAGCAAAGCTATAAAAACATAAAGTGCCTCTTGGGCTGCAGGAACTTTGTTTAAGTGTGTGTCTTGTGGGAACATAGAATATGTTTGTGTACTTCTATTTGTTACATTGTTGGAACTTTTTGGTTACAAACTACCCACTTTGTTAGGCCCAGATTGCTTTTGTGTGTCAATGTAGCCCCAACTTAATGCATATAAAGATGCACATATACATACTTTAAACAAGTAAGGTGGGGCGTCTGATCTTCTGTCCCCTACCCCATCCCTGGTGGAGAAACTAACAAAAAAACAGATTTTTATCTTAACTTTTCTGTCAATAGGCATGGAAGTAGGAAGCAAAATCTGTTTTTTTGTTAGTTTCATACGTTTTAATTTTATTTTCTTCAGGTATTAAGGGATTTATACATTATACATATTTAAATTAAAGTGATGCGAAACAAAACGTTTTAGGGGTTTTTAAATGTTTGCATATCACACACATTCAGACATGTTCAGCAAAATAAAATGTTTTTGTTTTCATTATGTTTGTATTTGATGCAAAATGATTTAGAATTGTCTTCGACTTTTTTTTTTTATTTAAAGGAACCTTTAAAGTTCTCTTGCTTTATTTCACTGAAATAAGCAAGGAAAAGTCATGGCCATCTGCGTTTTGACAAAACAGGAACTGACTCAGGGAGTTTTATTATTGACACTTGTTGTTTGATCACCAATAACCTTTTCTGTTTTTTTTGCATAGAGGTTACGGGAAATGTTTGTTACTAAAAAATTATTTTAGTTAAAAAAGATCAAAATTGTTGTGGAGCTGACATTACTTTCACCATTACTTTCATAATACTTCTGGGTGACTTTAATATCCACATGGACAGAAGTAACAATTTAGCTGCCAAAGATTTTATATCCTTTTTGGACAGTTTTTGTATTTATCAACACATCACAACTCCCACCCACATCAAAGGACATATTTTGGACCTTGTCTGCTGCTCAGGTGTTTTGCCAACTGCCTGCAAAGTGGATCCCCTTCCTATCTCTGACGGCTCCCTAGTAACCTTCAATGTCAATATCACATCCACTGGGTCAACCCCCACACGCAGCATCACCTACCGTAAAATTAATAATATTAACCTGGATCATTTCTCATCCCACATCACTAACCTTCCTGACACCGACACCCTCCACACACCTGATGAACTTGTCTCACATTACAACGACAATCTCCGCAACATCCTGGATATCCATGCTCCACTCAAAACCAGAATGGTCTCATTTTCTCTCACTGCTCCCTGGTTCATTCCCTACCTCAGACAACTTAAAGCTAAAGGGCGTGGACTGGAAAGACTGTACAAAAAAACTGGTCTCTCCATGCACAAGGACATGTACACCAGTCACCTCTCCCACTATAAGGACTCCATCTCTAAAGCCAAGACAGCGTACTACTCCAATTTAATAAATACCCGTGAAGGGAATTCCAAGGCCCTCTTTTCCCTCCTTTCCAAAATTACACAGCCACTACCTCCCCATCTGTACTCCTCTGACATCTATGACACTTTGGCTTCCTTCTTCAATTCAAAATTAGAGAACATCCATCACAAACTACTAGTAAATCCTGACCCTATTGTAGCTCGCCCAATACGTTTTGACCTACATCACTCATTTTTATCATTTTCTCTACCATCAGTCAACAAAATTGCTGAGCTAATTAAACACTTTAAATCCTCGACCAGTCAACTTGATCCACTTCCACAGTTCTGGTCAAAGCTACTCTTCCCTCCCTGTCCCCTCTTATCACCAACGTGATTCAGTCCTCTGTCACCACTGGAATTGTTCCCACTAGTCTCAAAAAGGCTGCTGTCACCCCAATACTCAAAAAACCAGGATTAGACCCCTCAAACCTCAACAATTTCTGCCCCATTTCTAATCTTCTGTTCATCTCTAAAATCCTTGAAAAAACTGTTGCAGAACAACTCAGCATACATCTATCACAGAATAACCTATATGAACAATTCCAGTCTGGCTTCCGTCCCCTTCACAGCACAGAAACGGCTCTCCTTAAAATCTCCAATGATCTCCTCCTTGCTGCTGACTCCGGACTACTTTCAATCCTCCTCCTACTTGATTTGAGCTCAGCCTTCGATACAATCTCCCACACCATCCTCCTAGACAGACTGTCCGCCATAGGTATCACAAACATACCTCTCAACTGGTTTTATTCTTACCTCTCTGGTCGCACCCAATTTATTCAATTAAAACAGTTCACTTCCTATACAGTTCCTGTCACTACAGGTGTTCCCCAGGGCTCTTTCCTGGGACTCCTGCTATTTATCATCTACCTTCTCCCTCTTGGTCAAATCCTCCATAAATACAAGATTCACTTCCATTGTTATGTAGACGATACTCAGCTCTACATCTCCACCAAGCCAAATTCCTTTCTACCTCCCACTTCCCTCACTGACTGCCTTCTTGCAATAAAATCCTGGTTCACTACTAATTTCTTAAAACTAAACAACGATAAAACTGAACTTCTCCTGATTAGCACCAAATCCGTTGTAAACAGCATCCAGAACTTCTCAATTCCCTTTGGAACCTCCTCCATTTCCACCTCCCCTCAGGTTAAGAGTCTGGGTGTCATCTTGGACAGCACCCTCTCCTGCACTTCTCACATCAATGGTATCACCCGGTCTGCCTATTTCCACCTTTGCAGCCTCCGTCGTCTTCGCCCTTCCCTCAGTCCGCATTCCACAGCCGTTCTGGTGCACAGTCTTGTCACTTCCCGCCTGGATTATTGCAACTCCCTTCTTTTTGGTTTACCACAAAAAACTCTACGTAAACTACAGTATGTTCAGAACTCAGCTGCCAGAATTATCTCTCAAACACCTTCCTCCCAACACATCACACCTGTTCTGCAGCAGCTCCATTGGCTACCAGTCTCACACCGGATTACATACAAAATACTTATTCTGACTTTTAAATCCATCGTCAACCTTGCTCCATCATATCTTTCAGATCTTGTTCATGTGGCCATTCCCACCCGTACCCTCAGATCCTCCTCCTCCCTTCATCCTTCATCTGGATGTTCCCACTGCTCGCCTTGTCACTATGGGGGGCAGAGCATTCAGCTGCTCTGCCCCCCGGCTCTGGAACTCTCTACCTGCGGACCTCAGAAACATTGGGTCTCTCTCACAATTTGCCAAAAAACTGAAAACTCATCATTTCCAACTCGCCTATTCCCTCCGATAACTTCCTATTTCTGGCCTATTTATATGTACATTTTATTGTGCATTTGATTGCTTTTATTTTATTTTACTTTTCACTTTTATGTAAGGCGACCTTGGGTTCCTTGAAAGGCGCCTAACAAATAAAATGTATTATTATTATTATCACCACTCGGGGGTGTGAACATCATATTTTTTTTACAAGCCATCATTGAATCACAGTGAACTAAAAAAAATATTTCAGACATCAAAATACAGAGTCATTACCTCCTAAGTGACTTTACTCTGGTCCGATATTACATAAGTCAGCACTTGGCAGCCATTTACAACTCCCAAGGAGACACAGAGCATGTGGGAGTGTAAATTAGATAGATGATTGGAATGAGGACTGGCTTATTCCAATGGTCCTACCAGTAGCGGTTTTAGGTATGGGGAGTATGGGCGGTTCTCCGGGGCTCTGATTCAAAGGGGGCACCGCATGGAGGGAAAAAAAATCTGGACTGTTATGGTTTTCTATGATCTCTTATATCACGGTGTTTGGATCCCCCTGAAACCAAAGAATCAGTGACCACTGCAGCTACGCATGTTCCTGTCACGTGCAGCTGCACACGCCGCTCTCAGCCAACAGGACTACGCGCGAAGCCTTCCTGACGGCTTTGAAGGCACCGGATAGGTGTGTAAAGAAAAAGGGAAGAGGTGGAGGGAATAACTTCAACTGTGATTGCCTACCAAATTAAGTGAATGGATGGGGGGTGGAATCTACAGTACTTTAAAAAAATATTTGAAAAATCAGTCATACACATTCTAAAACACACATTTTAATATAGGTATATACAATTCTGCATTTTTGTTAATTTTTGTATGAAATGGCCAAAGATTAAAGCAGCCTGTCCCGGCTGCTTGTGGGCGAAGGCTGAAGACACCCTGGACAAGCTGCCTGTCTGTCACAGGGCCCCATCACACCCATGCACCAATTTGAGCAACCAATTTACCTATGAAGCATGTTTTTGGTGGGGTAGCCGGAGTCCCCTGAAAAAAACACGCATGCAGAACAAACTAACTCCACACAGAAAGTTCCCCCTTTGATGTTCTGTTTCAGCCGGAACTATCTGATATTTGATACTATATGCTATCAACCACTTCAGTCATGGTCTGGTGGTACATCCCATGCAGGGGCTTGTCCTCCCATGAGGATCTGTCCTCCCACACCGCATCCTCTGCTCTCCATTGCCTGAGACATTCACTGAGCACACTGTCAGTGGGAGCCTTGAACTTGATGTATTCATGCATCTTGGATGTTTCATCCTGGATAGTGGCTTCCACGCTCATAAGTCCTCTGCCTCCTTCCTTGCGGCTAGCATACTGTCACAGGATGCTGGATTTTGGATGGAACCCTCCATGTATGGTGAAGAGCTTCCGTGTCTTAACATCCGTGGTCTGTAACCCTTCTCTTGGCCATCTTATTATTCCTGGAGGGTGTCTGATAATTGGCAGAGCGTAGCTGTTTATTGCCCGGGTCTTGTTCTTGCCATTGAGCTGGCTTCTCAAAACTTGCCTTGCTCCTTGGTGTTATTCAGCTGCCGCAGCTTTCCTTATTGTCTGTTCCAGGTTGCCATTTGCCTGTGAAATTCCAAGCTACTTGTAACTGTGCTCAATGTCTTCTATTGGAGTGAGACCCTTTTTGTGTGGACTACCTTGTCTCTGTTTGTCCCCATCCAATTGCATTTTTCGAGCCCGAATGACATCCCAATGTCGGTACTACAGATTGTAGTGGTTTGGATCAGGGAGTCAATGTCACGCTCTGTCTTACATATAGCTCAATGTATCAATCCATATCAGGGGACTGATGGTGGCCCCATTTCTGAGTAGGTATACATAGCCAGTCTTGTTGATTATTTGGCTGAAGGGGGTTCAGACCTATACAGAACAGCAGTGGGGACAGAGCGTCACCTTGGTATATCCCACATTTGATGGACGCTTGTGCAAGTACCTTGCCATTGGCTTCAAGGGTAGTTTTCTACAGTTTCATCGAACTTTCCTATGAAGGCTCTTAGAGTCCTGTTGATGTTGTACAGCTCCAAGCATTTAGTGATCCACGAGTGTGGCAAAGTCATAGGCTTTATTGTGGTTAATCCAGGCTGTGCACTGGTTGGTGTGTTGTGACCTGCATTCTTGAGCTACTGTTCTGTCAACCAGGAGTCTCTACCAATGCCCTTCTGTGCATTGCTCGGGGAGAGTCGCATCTCTTTGCATTTGGTTCATTTGTGCAGTGAGTTTCTTTAGTCAGTAGGCATGTATCATGTCAGGGCCTGGTGCAGTCCAGTTCTTCAAACCTGAGACTCTTTCTTGGATGTCTGCCACTGTGATGGTCACTGGATTCTGTTCAGGGAGATTGTTATGTTCTTTACTCAGAGAGACCAGCCATTGGGCATTGCTGTTATGCTGTTATTGAAATTGCTTTCTCTTAGCCACTCTGCCATAAAGGCCAGATTTGTGCAGTATGTGCCTGATTGCTGTCCTATGGACAGACTCTCCGACCTCAGTTGTACAGTCCCTGACAAAAGTCTTGTCGCTTATCCATTTTGTAGAAACATAAGCGTATAACCTCACTTTTAATGAATCCATTGGTTTTAGACATGTCTCATACGAAAGCTAAAATCCTCCCAAATTATGTTCAATATAGTAAAATAAAATTGCTTAACTGAAGAAAGATTGATCATATAATGAACACAGAAATGGTAAATGGTAAATGGCGTATACTTATATAGCGCTTTCTACCTTCTTACGAAGGCCCAAAGCGCTTTACAGTCACAGTCCCATTCACCCATGCACAACACATACATACACACACTCACACACTGGCGGCGGCTCCGCTGCCGAACACTGGCGCCAACCTCCCACCAGAGGCAAGGTGGGGTTCAGTGTCTTGCTCAAAGACACTTCGACACATGGGCGTGCAAGGCGGGAATCGAACCTGCAATCTTACAATCATGAGTCGACCGCCCTTCCACTGCACCACGGCCGCCCAGAAAGGTCACATTTTGGCAAAACAAAAGTTTTGTCGCCTACAGAGAGTAATGTGAAAATTTAACAAATAATTTTACTTCAAAAACAAAAATATGTTGCATAACATCAATGAATTTAGTAGTGCTACTGTGAGATCCATATTTAATATCTTGTATGACATCCATGAGCTTGAAGAACAGCATCCATGGGGTTTGACAATGATTCATACAATTTATCGATGAAGTCATCAGGAATAGCAAAGAAAGCAGTCTTCCATGCCTCCCAGAGTTCATCAAGATTCTTTGGTTTCGTCTTCCATGCTTCCTCTTTCATTCTACCCCAGACATGCTCAATGATGTTCATGTCTGGTGACTGGACTGGCCAGTCGTGGAGCACCTTGATCTTCTTCGCCTTGAGGAACTTTGATGTAGAGATGGAAGTATGCGATGGAGCACCATCCTGCTGCAGAATTTGACCCCTTTTATGGTTAGGAATGTAAGAGGTAGCTAATACTTCTTGATATTTTAGGCTATTGATATTGCCTTCCACCCTGCAAATGTTTCGCACACCCCCATACTGGCTGTAACCCCAGACCAAGATTTTTCCGCCACCAAACTTAACTGTTTTCTGGGTGAATCTTGGGTCCATGCGGGCAACAGTTGGTCTCCTGCAATATTTGAGGCGGCTGTGATGTAATTCAACTGAAGACTCATCTATGTAATCCACCTTCTGCCACTTTTCCAGCATCCATCCTTTTAGCAGGCTGTGGGCCTTGGCAAATGCCTCACGTTTTTTCAATTGCCTTTTGTTTAGTGCTGGTTTCTGGGCAATGATTCGACCATGGAGGTCATTTTGAGACAGAATTCTACAAACTGTTCTGGTTGACACAGGGACATGAGGTGACCAGCTCTGCTGCAGTGGAAAAGGGGCTGGCCTTGGATTTTCAAACCAACAAACGGTCCCCCGAGCAGCTGTCTTGCGGGGTCTGCCGGACCTGGGCTTGTCAAAAACATTTTCAGTCTCTTCAAATCTTTTTCTTATTCTTTGTACTTGACGCTGAGACACATTGAAGGTGTCAGCCACCTCAGCAGTGGATCTGGTCTTCAGCCTCTTGATAATCAACGCTTTGGTCTCAGGGGGAATCTTAGGCATGTTGTCAGAGGTCAAGTTGCAGTTGATGTGAAGGCCTGGTGTGCTGGGGTTCTTTTTGTACACACCCACTAATTGATTGATCAGTAATTGATCACAGGTGAGGCTGTAATCTAGGATTGAGTGCATCATATGATCAATCTTTCTTTAGTGAAGCAATTTTATTTTAGTATATTGAACATAATTTGGGAGGGTTTTAACTTTCATATGAGACATTTCTAAAACCAATGGATTCATTAAAAGTGAGGTTATACGCTTTTGTTTCTACAAAATGGATAAGCGACAAGACTTTTGTCAGGGACTGTAGATCTCTGCAGTTTATACAGAGTGATCATGGGCATCTTGGCTGCATCTCTGCTCAGTCTTCTCCTTGTTTGAGCTGAAAGTTTAGAGTCTTTGTAGATTTGCAGTGGTCTGAAACCCCTTCCATTTCAAATATTATCACCTGCACAGTGCTCCTTGGGATGTTTAAAGCTTGGGAAATATTTTTGTATCCAAATCCGACTTTAAACTTCTAACACATAACAGTATCTTGGACCTGCCTGGTGTGTTCCTTGTTCTTCACAATGCTCTCTGCATTTTAAATGCACATCTGAGACTATCACAGAGCAGGTGCATTTATATTGAGACTTGATTACATATAGGTGGATTCTATTTAACATCATTAGTCATTTAGGTCAACATTGGATCATTCAGAGATCCTCATTGAACATCTGGAGAGAGTTTGCTGCTCTGAAAGTAAAGGGGCTGAATAATTTTGCACGCCCAATATTTCAGTTTTATATTTGTTAAACAAGTTTGAAATATCCAAAAAATTTCGTTCCACTTCATGATTGTGTCCCATTTGTTGTTGATTCTTCACCAAAAATTACAGTTTCATATTTTTATGTTTGAAGCCTGAAATGTGACAAAAGCTTGAAAAGTTCAAGGGGGCCGAATACTTTTGCAAGGCGCTGTACAAGCCCAACAAATTTAAGCTCTAGAGGAAATGTGTGAAGCATTAGCTGCTTGCAATGCTAAGCTGACAGCGAAAACAATTGATATGGAGAGTTGCAGTCGGAGAAAAATCACAAGGATAATTGATCTCCCAGATTCAATAGAGGGACCCAGACCCACAAATATCTTTGCTGACACGCTGGCTGAAGTGTTTGGTGACCAGATTTTGCCATCCCCTCCTGAACTGGATCTGGCCCACAGAGCACTCATGCTGTCCCAGACCGGTGATAATTCAACTCCACAACTACCAAAACAGGGAGATGATCATCTGAGAGGCCCGCAAGAATCAAAGGAAACTCCAGTTTCGGGGCTCGCCAATCCAGATCTTTGAGGATTACACACCCAAGGTTGCAGAGAAATGCTCCAAGCAGTGATGGCCAAGCCTTTACTTATTTTGTCACTCTGGGATATCAATGTACCATTTCAGGCAGTCAAAATACCCCAAAAATATTATGTTGTTCTCGTACAGGGGACTCCACTTTCTTGCTATTTACTCTTTAAGATCAATCAGATATTACTACTGCTGGACACTGACTCAACCTAATTTAACCTAATTTTACAGGTTCAAGCATTTGTTTCACAAATAAAAGTACTTTAGAAACTTTTTTTTAACAAATAACTTATGTACTGTATTGTCACGTAATAATTTTAATCATCAATGTGAACAGAAGGCTTCAAATTGCGGAGATTAGCCCCGCCCACCGCGACCTGAGTAATTGGATTTAACGGGAGAAAATTTAAAATGATTATGAAAAAGATACAAAGTACAGTGGGACATATATTGACTCAGGTGTAATTCACTGCTTTTCAGACTGAGCCGCTGCATCCTGACTTCGCTCTGCAGCGTTTTCTTCTTTTAAAGCCGCGGTGCAGCTGTGTTTGTTCGGGAGAAGAGCATAGTGATAGGCAGTTGTTGTAGCTCTTTTTTCTATGGGTTTTAGAGAAACTCGATATTGCAAAAGAATTTGCACTACGTAATGTAAATTTGGCATGCTGTTTTACATACGTGTACATATTAAACTACAACGTTTTTGACGCACGGGTAGAGAAGAAGCGGAGTGACTTTTTTAGCCAATCAGAAAGCAGAACACAATGCACTATGCAAATCCGTGAAGTAGCGAAACCGTGAAAAGTAAACCGTGTTATAGCAAGGGATCACTATATCGCTGAAGCACAGTTTAAACTGCAAGCTATCAGCTACGAGCAGCTGCGAGAGAATTCAAGATTAATGAATCCATGGTTCACAAGTGGAGGAAGCTGGATAATGAACCCTGACAAGTCAAGAAGACGCAGCTGAGTTCCCGCGGAAAAAGGCGACTGGAGTAATGGATTAACAATCAGTGAACAGCTTGGAGAAGCTTCTCTGCAGTCACTATTTAACGCACAGAGGAAGCTTTTGCTTTCCTTTTATGAAACGCAGTCATCTTTCCATCCAGGCGAGGATTACGGTGCCGCAGTGACTTCCAGCGGAATACAATGAAAAGCTGTTCATCTTCCGCTCATACTGCAGTAAAAGGGTCATCGACAAACACCTCCAGCCCAGCCATATCACCATGCACGAGGCGCCACTGACTTTGGACATCCTGATGAGTCACACTGCCGAGAAGAACGGGAGCAGTGCAGAAGGATACGCACAACGAAGTACGGCTTTTATTGTTGTGGGAGGCAGCGCAGGCGAGTTATGCCACACTTTGTGAATGGATTGTAGAAGCTTGGGCTAACGTGTCTGCTTGCACTGCTTTCAAAGTGCCAAAAAGCCGGCATCATTAGTCATTTAGGTCACATTGAATGATCCTCACTGAATATCTGGAGAGAGTTTGGTGCACTAAAAGTAAAGGGGTTGCATAATATTTCAATATTTCAGTTTTTTGTTTGTTAAACAAATTTGAAATATTCAATAAATCTCGTCCCACTTCATGATTGTGTCCGACTGGTTGATTCTTCACAAAAAATTAGAGTTTTATATCTTCATGTTTGAAGCCTGAAATGTGGCATAAGGTGGAAAAGTTCAAGGGGGCCAAATACTTTCACAAGGCACTGTACCTGGTATCGGGGTTGCCTGGTGTTTATTCTAGACATGGTCTTGTCTTTCAGGTCAGTTGCTGCCTTGCTCAGTGTATCTGTAGTTATGGAGGCTGTGTTCTCAAGCTTGGGGTGGGAGTGTGGTATAGCCTCTTTCTGACCTGGTGGTCTGGCTCTCCCGTGATGTTGCAATTGGGTTGTACCGCTTCAATCTCAAGTTGTGATAGGAGTTGCCGTTTGTGGATGTTAGAACATTGAGCTACTGGTTGCTTGCCAATTAGCCTTGATTGTGGGTTTTCGAACCCAGGGGTGGAATTAACTATTAATGGGCTATTAATATAATCCAGTTATAAAAAACGCTACTGTCTAATTCATAACCCATTAGACACAATGACACACATGTCCTGCTGGCTCAGACGTGACCCAAACAAGGTCTGTGTCATGTGCTAGCAGGGAAAGCAGACAGGGAAAGCACCACAACCAAGTAGCTGAAATAATATACAGAAAAATGTGTGCAAAATATGAACTGGAAACCCCAAAGTCATAATGGGAAACACCTTCGAAAGTGGTAGAGAATGAGAGAGCAAATATTCTGTGGGACGTCCAGATCCAGACTGACTATGGAGAACCAACCAGACACTGTAGTACTGGACAAAGAACAAAGGAAAGCTGTTGCTGTGGATGTGGCAGTACCACAGGAAAAAAGTACATGAGAAACTGGAGAAATACCAGGGACTCAGATAAGAACTGGAGGAAGAATGGAATGTGAACGTGACAGTTGTTCCGGTGGTAATTGGAGCACTTGGGGCAGTAACCCCCAAGCTGGAGGAGTGCATTTTTTGTTAAAAATAATAAATGTCCAGAGGCTAAAAGAAGTTTATTGCGTCGCTCACTTTTTTTCTCGTTGATAAAGAATAAACAATAATACCTGTTGGTTCCAGGGCTGGCATGGTATCCCCGACCTTGTGACATTTATGTTGCCTTGATAAAGGCGTCCTCTGTCACTGTAACAGGTTGCTGTCAAAACCGCACCAAAAGATAATCAGAAGGATTACTATGGCATTTGTGTCAGTTGATGTTTTATAAATTAAGGAATAATAGTTGTGTGATATGTGGGCTTGATCTTTTTGCATACTTACTTGTAATCTCATCTTTGCTGAGATCTGAAATAAAAAAAGGTAAATTAAATGTATATTTTTGACATTTTTAAGGCAGCATGTCAAACAAGTGTTCAGTTCAGTATTGTAAAGTGGGCCCTGTGTGATTGAAAAGGAAACGTCAAAAACGCCCAATCTTAGTTTTGCTCTGCTTTTAATTTAACTGACATTTTGTGTAGGCATGATGTTGTTACAATAGTTCATGGATTAGCACCCACTGCTCTAAAAAAAGACAAACAAATTTTGGGAAGTAGCTTTGCATTTTCCCACTTTTTTTAACTACAACATTTTTTTTCCTAAAACTAAAGCATTCACATTATTTATTTTTTTAATTTGGCACCTGGTTTGCTGGATTGGTCTGCATTCACATTGTAGTAAATCACAGCAGGATTCACTTGCAAAACAACGTAACCTTTGTAAAGTGAACCCCAGCTGGCTTGTTAGACTGTTATGCTACATTCAGAACTGCAAAGCGAGTTTAAGAAACCAAGTTTAGCACATGGTGTTCACACTGAACAAGCAGGGAGGGGCTTCTTCTACTTTTTCTACTGTGTAATAGCACAGTAACAGTTAGAAGAGGCTTGGTGCGAAACTTCAAAGCGGTGTAAATCTCATGAATTTTGCTACAGGCTTTTACTTTCACAGCTCTATACCTGAAAGACTTGGTGTCATATAATTCCAGCTGAGCACAATCTGCAATCATTATTTTCTCCTCCATCATTAATTTTCAAACTGCTGATACGCCCATGAATTAAAAGGGGGTTGTCATCCATATGTCATTACCAAATCAGGGTCCCTGATTGATAAAGTTTGACCTGGTTTTACTTACAGGCACAACCACAACCACAGTGCAGAAAGACACTGAGACTTAAACCAGCTCTGTTATCCTACAGTCACTCAGACTTGAATTGTATGCTATAAAGAGACACTTCAGAATGTCTCATTCAAGTCTATAACTTACCTAAAAAAGGAACATGTGTGCAGGCATCTGGGTCTACGTGCAGACTTGGTAAAGCTTGACATTTGGGCAGAAAATGTGACCCCAAGACAGAGTCAAAGAGCTCTGGCTGAACTGACCGGCTGCTTTCAAGTAGAAACCAATCCTTAAAGCAGTACAACTCCTTTACTGCCAGACAGTGTTCTCTGTTTAATGAAAAAAAAAAGTTATTTGTTTAGTTTAACTGTTTTTTTTTTAATTTGCCTAATTTGTCTATTTTATAAACCCATCAGATCCATAGGACAATTTGTAACACATAAAGTTGAAGCAATAACAAGGGCAGGCAGGCTACCTGCAAACTGGCTTAGGAGCAGGCCCCAACCCTGATGGATTGCAGTTGGGGAAGGAGGAGTGGCACAGCAGAGAGAGCAGGGCAGGGCTGCACAGCGTACTGAGTCCTTCCAGCTCTGTCCACCAGCTCCGTACAAGGTACTCCTGCATGTCCTCGGGATCCGAAAGGGAGGCATTGAAGAAAACCAGAAAATTGTCTCGCAGAACAGTTTGGCAAACATCCCCACGGTATGCACTGCAGTAGCCAGAGCTGCTTTTAAAAAGCCTGGAAAAAGGACACACAGTTTCACTAAATCAGCAAGAAAAAAAGTCAGATTTGAATACTCAAATAAGTGACATTATCTTAACCCTTGTGCTATCCTAGACCCCACAAGACAGTGCGCTGAACTTTTTTCTTCAATGATTTGTGATCTTCACTGGTTTCCATGGATTACATGAAATCCTCTTCACCTTTATCCACCTTTGTCATGGTAGGGAGAACACGTCAATGGTCATCTTGACCCCGTAGGATAGCACAAGGTTTAAAACAACAACATTTCTGTTGTCTCTGTGAAGGTTCTTATTCATTGAGGTTGTTATCACAGAATTTTGGTTCTTCAGAGCAATGGGAATTTAAAGCTTCATAGAAGACTTTGGTAAAATTCTAAATCTACTCTAATAAGGGGTTGAAAAAAATGCATTGCAGAGACCATGGAGGATATTTATGTAAAAACAAAAAATTAGAGAAATTATAATATTTTTTTCTAGATATATACAGAATTTGTATTTTTCCATCTATTCAGGTTCTCAAGCTTCTCGTGTGAATTCTACTTCCTCCTCAGACCTGGCGCAGCTGTATGGTGTTACATCTCTCCCATAAAGTGAAAAGGCGTAAAGACAACTGAACAGGAGTATTCAGGAACTGAGTAAGCGAACCTTACAAGCGGGGCGGGACTTTCATTTTTCAGACCGGGGGGGCTAACAGGCGGCTCTTGAGCGACATGCGGCTCTCTGCCTTTTATCATAGTTTCTATATACCGTACTTTCACAACCATAAGGCAAACATAAGTCTTAGATCTACAAAATGTACGGAGCGGCCCTAATGTGTTGTGTGACTTTGGTAAAGAGGACCTAGAAAAGAACAGCATGAGAACGGAGAGAGGAGAGAGGTGAGAGGCAGCAGTAGTTCGTTAAAGTTTAAAAGATCTTCACAGATTCGGACTTCAGGCCTCAATAACTCTTCAGTTAGATGTTCAAATGTGTCAGCAAGTATCTCAATCATTTTGTATTAACACAGAGAGTGAACTACATATGCATTTCAAAAGAAAAAAGATCATTTTCTTTTTTACTTTTAATCAGAATTGTTCTCTTCAAGCTGTGAATGCAGACATGCAGCGAGTCGGCTGCAATGAAAAACTGTCCACCCTCCGCTCCTTTTACTGGGACACAGTGGGGGTTAGTTACGCCAAACTTTTCGACTGCACGGCAACGAGACGGACTCTGACAATGACGAAAGGGAAGCTGGCGTGTTTGATAGAAATGTAGCCCGGCTTCATTCCAGATACAGAAGATGAGGACTTTGATGGATATTTGGATGCTGCTTGATGACTGAAAAAAAATAAAATAAATACCAACCAACTCAGTTTTGCGCTCGCTGGCTTTTTAAATTTGGGCTCTTTTGTGTCAAATTTGTTTGCCACCCCTGTTTGTGTTAGAGGCTTTAATAGAAAAAAAACGGCAGAAGTAACGTCGATTAAAACCTTAACCAACGACCCAAGACCAAGGTAAGAAAGTTTTTTTTGTGCTGTAAGTTTTTCTCATGTGAAAATCACTGCATTTGTTACCGTTTTAATCCACGTTACAGCCGCTGTTTCTTTTCTATTAAAGGCTCTAAAAGAAAGTCCCGCCCCGCTGCCTTGCTGGATTTGACATGTAAATTTCAGCCAATCAGATCAACCAGAAACACGTTAGGGCCGCTGTGTATATTTTGGAGAAAAATGTAAGACTTTTATTTTCGCCTTATGGTTGTGAAAGTCCGGTATATAGAAACTATGATAAAAGGCAGAGAGCCGCATGCAGCTCAAGAGTAGCCTGTTAGCCCCTCCGGTCTGAAAAATGAAAGTCCCGCCCTGCATTTGACCAGCAAATTTCGGCCAATCAGACCAACCAGAAAGGTTACTGCCCCCAAGTGACAAAAACGCCCCCTTAACACTTAGCGCAAATACAAGCAAGGGCGCAAAGTAGAATTGACCGGGGATCATGGCTCAGTTCGGACTGCAGGCGTGCAGTTGTAAAATGCGGGGTCGCTCAGTTAGAACTGTGCCTGCGTGGTTGTAAGGTTCGCTCACGTAGTTGCTGAATACGCCCGCTCTTTTGTCTTTACACCCTTTCACTTTATGGCAGAGATGTAACGCCATACAGCTGCAATCAGGACATCTCTCCCTTGCTGAGTGTTGGAGGTGCATTGGGAGGGGCTATGTTTGTACTATGGACAGTCCGGTCATTTCCTCCATACTGTTCGGGACGCCCTAAGTATTGGAGCGACCTGATGAGTCGTGTTTCATCCTTTTCCCCACCCTCATCACCACTAGTAAGGTTTTGGTGGCACACACAGGAGCAGTGGAGGACTTTGAGACCAAACTTTCCATTCCTGTTGAGCCCCTGATTACTATGATGCTAATTCATGCCTTAAATTTGGTTACGCGCCGAGTTGCTGAACGCTCTGTAAATATTAATGTGACTGTATCAGGTAACCACAGTGAACCCATGTGATTTTATGTAGTGGAATCTTTGAAACCTCAGGTTATATTAGATTTTCCTTGGTTATGTAAATGTAACCCAGATGAAATTCTGTGCTGTCGCTTTACTCGAAATCTGGCGTTGTAGCTTGGCGGGTATCGCTTCCAAGCGATTGTGTAGCATAATTAAAAGTCAAAGTCAAAACCAGAAATGTTTTTTCATTTTCAAAATGAAGCTGCATTTTTTTTCTCAAAATTAAAATGAAAAAGCAATCCGCCAAAATACTTTTTCATTTTCGTCCTCAACATTGCTTATTCTGTCACTTAGTTAAAATGATAATGAAAATGGTGTTTGACATTTCGTTTCAAAAGGTTATCTGGTAAATATAGCAAAATTCATTAAGAAATGTCTAATTTCATCATTAAACTGAATTAACAGAAATGCTTTTTAATTTTCTAAGTAAAGCTGCATCAAATGACTCAAAATTAAAATGAAAATTCAATCCTGCAAAATGTTTTTTTATTTTCTACTTAAAAACACTTTTTCTGTCACTAAATTAAAATGATAATGAAAATGGTATTTTACATTTCATTTTCAAAAAGTTATCTGGTAAATGTGTAGCAAATTTCATTTAGAAATGTCTAATTTGAAAATTAAACTGGATTAACAGAAATTATTTTTAATTTTCACAAGATGTAACTGCATCAAATGACTCAAAATTAAAATGAAAATTCAATTCTTCAAAATGCTTTTTCATTTTCTACTTAAAAGCCGCTTATTCTGTGTCATAATTAAAAACGAAAATGCAAAGAGGGTATTGCATTTTCATTTTAACATCCACGCTGCGAACATTATCGCCGTTTACATGCGCAAAGTATCTTGATTGGATCAATGGTTGGATCAAAATTAAACTGTGTACATGGGTCCAGAAAAATGTTTTCCAAATAGAACGAACGTTCACATGGTCACACTTTTGGTCGGAATAAATCCTTTGGGCATGCGCAGTGGTGTTGAAAATACCGGAAGAGGAAATGAGTCCTGTTGTAAAGAAACTGTTGCCATATACGTTTATGCGGCGTCTCGGTTATATACGAGATGTTATGGTCACCAAGCACGTGTTTTGTTTACATGTCCTTCCACAAAACATCACTTCAGATCAAGGACTGCAGTTTGTTGCCACCTTCTGGAGAGAATTCTGCAAGCTCCTTGGGATCAAGGTCAGCCTGAGTTCTGGTTTCCACCCCCAAACCAATGGCCAGGTAGAGCGTTATGATCAAGACTTGGAGACAACTACGATCCATGTGTATGAAAAACCCGAGCACTTAGTCTTCTCAGCTGCCCTGGGCTGAGTATTCACACATCACTCTCCAAATTTCTTTGGGATATTCCCCTTTTTAAGCAGCCTCTGGTTATCAGCCACCCCTTTTTATCCCACCTAGAACAATCTGCTTCTACCTCTGGTCCTGCTGCATTTGTGAGGTGTAGTCAGCTACATGAAGCAGATATCAACACCAGCTTCTGCAAAATTGGGAGAGGTTCACTGCAGTGGCTAGCCATCATAGGTAAGCTGCTCCTGAATACAAGGTGGGAGACAGAGTGTGGCTATCTTCCTCCAATGTGCCGCTGAAAAGGGTAACTAGGAAGGTGCATCCCTGTTATATTGGTCTATTCTCAATCAACCTCGTGGTTGTCAAACTGGACCTTTCGAGCAACTTCCGGATCCACCTGGTCTTTCATGTGTGTAAGCTGAAGCCTGTGAAAGACAGTCCCCTTCACCCCACTGCACAGCCTCCTTCTGCACCTCGTTTTGTGGATGGGGGTCTAGCTTGTACTGTCAGCCGGCTTCTTGCCTCCAGGAGGGTTGGTCAGGGTGTCCAGTACCTGATTGGGAGGGTTATGGCCCTGCAGTTCATCAATGGGTTCCAGAGCGTCATATTCTGGACTGGGATCTGATCGATCACTTCCATTGCGATCACCCTGACCAATATCGTGATGCGTCTAAAACCCAGACTTTGTGAGGGGGGGTCATGTTATGGGTAACCCCCTAGTGATGTTTTTTGGTTATGTTATTTGGCCGGCTGGCTGTGACTTCTCCCAAATTGTCATAGCTGCCTGCAATTATCTAGCTTCCCTATTTAAAGACTGTTCATTCTGTGTTTGGTGTTGAAGCGTCATCTGTGCTGTTGCTTTTTGAGTAAATCCTTGAAAACCTTCTGGATGTGTCCGAGTCTTCCTGCTTCTGGGTTTATCTTACCTGACTAACCGTAACAAGATGGAGGAGATAAACCCAGGATCAGGAAGATTCAAACAAATCCAAGACATTTAAATGATTTAATAACAGAGTGCCAAAGCCCGTAGGCCAAACACAAAAGACGCTCAGACACAGACCAGAACCTCCTTAATTAATAAGTACAAATGAGACAATTGCAGAAAGCTGTGAACAACTCCAAGAGAACACAAGAGGGTTGGGCCAACTGGAGAAGGCACATATAACCTGCACAAAAAAATAAAATAAATAAAAACTCTAGAAAAAAAGACAGAAGCGGCAGAACTAAACTGAAAAGATTGATTTATACAACTGACGGAGTATTTCCCCACGCCATATTTTCCGGCCTCTGCACTTCATTTTACTGTAGCAAGACAACAATAAAGTATCCATTCCTTTTGTTGACATCTGAAAACGTGAGCTCCACAGCCTTCACAATAAAACTCCACACCATACTACTTCAAGGTCACCCTTGAGTCTAAGAGTAACTCTTAGAAAATTAATTGTTATAAATAATTAATTAAATAATAAAATTAAACATTTATTATGTTAATTCTATTAAAACAAAAGGGAAACCTTTTAAAAAGGATTTGTTTTTTTATTATAGTTTAGAAATTGATAAATAAATTTAATTTTGATTTTAAAGTGAATGATATATGGATTAGTTATGCCCACTCACAAGAAAGGACAACAACAAAGCAGCCAATAACATGCAGGTTGATAGCCCAAGCTAGCGTTAGTGTAACAGAAATAGGCGAGCAATATCGCAGGAATCCAGCCATACAGTTTAGTGCCCGATGGCAGATCAGACGATGAAAAAAAAACTTACATGATTCTATTTGTCTGCAAGTGGAGGATTTAGAATATAAGCTGAAAATGTGAGACTTTAGCTCGCCCACAGCAGTAGCTGCGTTATATGCCCGAGCTTTTTTAAATGTCCTGTTTTCATCTGAGCCTGATCTGACGCGATTTGAATAAAGAAATACTCAGAAGCACAGTTTTAATGTGGTAAAAACACTATTTTCATTGGAGTGGGTCTTCAAGCCTGATGTGGGGATAAAGAAAAATTGAGACCAACAAAAAAAAAATGTCCTTAGCTTTTCCTCGATTTTTCCTATATGCTTGTCTTTTACAATCACTTTTAAAATCCCAAAATGTGCAATATGCTTTGCGAATCTTTAAGCTTATTTTTTCACTTTACAAAGAAAACTCCGTGTTTTAAGGGTTTATACATCTGAAAATAAAAAAAAAAACTTGGCATGTACATTATCAATTTAATTCTAAAAAAGTTTTTGGTAAATCTAACATTTTGAACAGATTTTGCACTGGCAGGCGCATGTGTGTTTTCCAAAACAGATCCATAATAAGGGTAATTTGCCTTACCTCCACTCTGATGGGAAGTTGCAGTATCCGGAGGACACGGGTTGGACAAGAACAGGTAGAAGTAGAGGCAAGAAGAAGGTTGATGGCCACATGTAGACAAAGAAAATGATACAAACATCCTCACCAGGATGCTTCTCTCTGCAACTCATAGCTTATGAACAAGTAAACTGGAAGTGTGTGTGGTCAGGTCCTTGTAAATATGTGTGTGAGTGAGAGAGAACCCAATCTTTTGTTATTCTTGCTGTTTTAAGATGACTCTAATCAGGGATTTTCTTTTGGGTGGTCACCCAAACATGGCAGTAAGACAACAGCTGCACTCACACAGAGGGGATAATAAAATTAACAGCTAAAACAACAATGTTTAGGCTCTGAAAACAGCTCATTCACTCACAAACACTACCTTATTAGTCAGGTCTTTACGTACCTGCAACTGTAACTCCTGCAGTTGCTTTGACCGTGTTGGCTCCACCACTGTGTCTGTTAGAAGCCATACAGGTGTAGAGAGCATGCTTCATCACTGTCACTTTCAGAACAGACAGAATGACATCACCCACTATGGTTTCTTCCACCGATGCACCTGAGATCTAAAAAATAGAGGAAGAGAATTACGTCATTATGTTGTTCCTTCACATGCAAATTCAACTTAAAGAACAATAAATTCTAAGTTTAGTAAAGCACCACTACATTGAAATGTTAAAGGACACCCTTAGCAAAAAGTAATACACCTGAAGTTTATTTTATTAAGTATACTTGAGTATAAATATAGCAAGTATACTACAGACCATGTAGTGTATAAAGTATGCTAACTGAATACTTCTTCTGTTACAGTCTGTCAGTTTCCTTTTGTTTTTGTGTGTGTAGATTGGCTGTGGCTCCTGGAGGACTCCTCCTCCTCTCCTGTCATTCCTGAAGTGTGCACAGCTGCTTGCATTTAGTTAATTGGTCTACAAATACTTGGTGTACATACGACACATCATCAGCGGTGGTGGATGTGGGATTAATTTTTATTAATATGTAAAAAAGAATGTCCCTGTCACATGTACCTCTCATTTCACTGCACTATTTAAGCACTGGTTGTTGTGTTACCGCACCATTGTGATGTGTTTTTGTCCTGTTTCCACGAGTTATGCTAAACTTCATTAGTGATGCTTTGTGTAAGGTCAATTTCCAGAATAAGTGAAAATTCAAACCTATCTTCTTATTTTAAGAAGACAAATGTCACAGCAGAAGAAGGAAGGCGAAAGAGGTGTTTAGGAGAGCAACAGAGGAGTAGTGAGGAGGAGGAAGATGAGACCAGATCAGCCTGATCCACAGCCAGCATGAAATGACAGAAGATAATAAGGAAGACAAAGATGAGCACGGCCATCCGACGAGGGACAGCAGCCCATCATTGGTCAGAGAAGAAACAATGGCAGACATCAGCAAAAGTGGGCTCGACCTGTTACTGAGACCAAAAGGTGAAGTTTGAAGTGAAGTTATTAATGTCTGTTGCCCTAATAATGAAACTATTTCATGTTTATTAGCGAATAGAAATGTCTACAGATATAATTAATAATTACCATGGAAGGGTATTTTCTTTTGTATTTCAGAACAACTGATTTCACTTTTTGTTCATTATAGATATCTCCCAGTCAAGAGCCGAACACCCCAAGCTGACACACCTGAGCATTAAATATAAACAAAATAAATAAAAAATATATCAGTAGTAGTATCTACTAATTATATCTACTAGTATCTATAGTAGTATCAACTATAAGTTAATGTTTCTACAAAATATCAGGCATTTAACTTTCTGTCAGTTTTCGATAGGTTGTTTTACTACGTTTAGTAGAACTAATTTTAAAAATATAGCTCATGTTTTTTGTGTGCCACCCCCAGATTTCATGTGGCCCCCTACCGGCCACCCCCTTAAAAATTGCCTCCAAACCCAGACTCATCCATCATATTACCAGACGGAAAAGCGTGATTCATCACTCTAGAGAAGGCGTCTCCCTGCTCTAGAGTTCAGTGGTGGCATGCTTTACACCACTGCATCCAACGCTTTGCATTGCACTTGGTTCTGTTTGGCTTGGATGCAGCTACTCCGCCATAGAAACCCATTCCATGAAGCTCTCAGCCCACTGTACTTGGGCTAATCTTAAGGCCACATGAAGTCTGGAGGTCTGTAGCAATTCATTGTGCAAAAAGTCGGCGACATCTTTGCACTATGCTCTTCAGCATCCGCTGACCCCTCCCCGTCAGTTAACGTGGCTGAGATGATGTTGTTCCCAAACTCTGCCATTTTGTTTTGACATAGCTGACAGATGACTGTGGAATTTTTAGGAGCAAGGAAACTTCACGACTGAATTTGTTTCACAGGTGGCAGGCATCCTATGACAGTTCTAAGCTGGAATTCACGGAGCTCCTGAGAGCAGCCCATTCTTTTACAAATGTTTGTAAAAACAGTCTGTATGCCTGAGTGCTTGATTTTATACACCTGTGGCCAGGCCAAGTGATTAGAACACCTAATTCTGATATTTGGATGGGTGAGCGAATACTTAATATAATATAGTGTAGTTCTCTACAATGATCAAGACTGGAAGAATAATGCTCAAACCAAGAGGGCCCTTAAAACTATAGAGCATTTCCAATTTCCAAAGTTGGCTACACACATTGCACTAATTTTATTGAGAAACTCTTTGAGAAAATTTTGATTTAGTTTTTCTCCTTTATTAGGTCACAGCATGAGTAGCTATGGATGAAAATTTATCTCATACTGAATGACATTTGAGCTGAATGTCTTTTAGGAGACAAGACAGACTGCAATCTTAGGTCTTTGTCGAAACATGAACTTTGGTTTAAGAGCTGACAGAGGAACCCAGAGACTCACAGCATTCCCATTTTCCAGCCAGGTGATCGTGGGGATTGGAATTCCTGTAGCATTGCACTCCAGAGTTATCTGGCTGCCGGACGGAGCTCTCTTTTCCTTCGGAGCACGCAAGATTCGTGCTGGAGCTGCTCAAATACAAAAAAATAAATAAAACACCAAACGCACACCAAGCTTACACTGATAATAAACACATTTTCTAGTAATCTCTTTAACAAATCTGAATTCAAATTTTATCCCATTGTTTCATGGTAAGTACATACCTTGTACCTCAATGGTGACAGTCTTTGATAAAGCTAACCCAAAGCTGTTTTTTGCCACACAGCGATACTGTCCTGCATCCTCTTTCTGGATGTTGTGGATCTTTAATGCTCCACTGTCAAGAATTGTGATACCCTCATTTAACTGAAAACAATTCACAAGGAAACAAACAAAAAAAACAACTTTCAAATATTTTTCATTTTTTACATTCACTCTACTTGAATAAAGTTTTAATTTAAAACTAGTAACACTACTCAGAAGCCCTTTTGCATTTCAGGAAACAAAGTTAGATTTTGTTGTCATTACACATGTACAATGAAACTCAACACATCCAATAACATGGATGTTAATGAGGGTATGACGATCCGCTCTCTCCAGGCAGCGGTGGGTCGCGGGATGGGGCGTGACTGAAAGTCGGCTCGCCCATTTGCAACTTGAAGCGCAGGAAAGGGCGCAAACCTGCCAGGTGCAGCTGGAGATCAAACGAATGGAGATCGAAGCCGAGACAGCTGTCAAAATCAGACAGCTGGAGTTGGAGGCAAAAGCTCACATTCCTGTAAACCCCGATGACGGCACAAACCCTTCTTTTCCCGGTTTTCCCACCAGCTCACTGGACATCAGTAAACTGATCTGTCTTGTTCCCACTTTCAGGGAAGCGGATATTGATTCGTAGTTCGCATCATTTGAAAGAATAGCTGGTACTTTGAAGTGGCCCAGTGAAATGTGGCCTTTGTTGCTCCACTGTAAATTGAGTGGAAAGGCCCAAGAGGTTGTAGCGTCGCTCCCTCTTGAGGATTCACTAAATTATGATTTGGTTAAGACAGCTGTTTTGCAGGCATATGAACTCGTGCCTGAAGCTTATCGCCAAAGGTTCAGACAGCAGATAAAAAGTCTGTCACAAACTCATGTGGAGTTTGTTCGCGAAAAGAGTATTCTCTTTGATAAATTGTGTTCGGCATCCAAAGCTGATGATTTTGTTTCTCTTCGGGAACTTATGTTATTGGAAGAGTTCAAACAAAGTTTGCCCGAGAGTCTAGTTGTCTATCTGAATGAGCAAAAAGTGAACTCTGTGACATCAGCGGTGGTGCTGGCTGATGAATATGTGTTAACTCACAAAACATCCTTCCCCGTGCCAAACAGCCACCTGAGAGTCGCTGCTGTACCTCAGCCGACTTGCAGCAAACCACGAGCATCCAGAGAAAAACGCAAGTGTTTTTATTGTCCTCAAACTGGACATGTCATCGCTGACTGCGTTCTCCTCCAAACAAAATTTGAAAATACCCAACAGAGTCCTACTCCTTCCACTCCAAAAGGGGTGGGAATCATCTTAGAGTCAGGTAAAGGTAAGAAACACTCAGCCTCCTGGTTTAAACCTTTTGTCTTCGAAGGTCTTATCTCGCTGAGCGGCAAATGCACGGATGAGCGCTCATTGCGCATTTTGAGGGAAACCGGTGGTTCCCAGACCTTTATTTTGGCTAATGCACCCATTTTCAGATTCATCCTCTTGTGGATATACCTGCATGCTTCGTGGGATTGGCATGGAGTATTCTCCTCGCCCGTTCACCTCGTGCATCTAAAATATGAATTAATTTCAGGCATTTTTCCCATGGCAATTTGTCCGGAACTGCCCATAGAAGGTGTTACAGTCTTACTGGGAAATGATGTGGCTGGCGAAAAGGTTGTGTCACATCTCGAGAAGCCCCTGAAAACCACCTTGGCGCCGAAACGTCAGCGCAGGACCGCAGTGCACAGGCCATACCCAGCCTGCGCCATTGTGCGCGCAGCCACTAGATGACTTATCTAACAATTTTCCTTTGCCTGTTCTTTGAAGACCTAACCGTGTTACGATGCCGTGTGAACATGACAGGCTTTCGTTAAGACAATTGACAATTGGAAAGGATCAAAGGGAGCCGTCTGCTTTGGGGCGCTCAAGGAAGTCCGCGCTCCCTGTGTGCACGCCGCGACGTGCCTTCGCGGAGGGCTGATCTACTTTTGCGCACGGGTTGATTTGTTGGATGTTCTGCATGTAACCCAGTGGAAGGGGCACTAGTATTTAGACCGGGGAAATTAGGGAGCATTCACACCCCACGATGTCCCCCTCAGGGCTTAAGCATGAGTTAGAGCCCGGAACTCCTAACCTATGCCTCCGGCGCTCGGTTTTGTTGGAGAGGAGAACCGGTAAGGTGATGACCTGTCCAGATCTGATTCAAGTTCTTCTTTTAAAGCAGTGCTTCTCAATTATTTTTTGCCAGGCCCCCCCAAGGAAAAAGAAAATGTTTCGTGCCCCCCCCATACCCCCACCCCACCCACACACTGTATTTGGGTTAGTATTTAAGAAAATTGCGTAAGTATACCTAAAATTGTATCTTTTAACATTAACAAAAGAAAAAAGCTAAATGAATCCACTTCAAATTTCAACGAATATTAACTTTATTTTGCCACACAGAAACCCTGTTCTAGTCTAAAACAGAAAAGAAGCTTAAAGTGCCTGAAATAAAGTCCTTATTTAAACTAGAAACATTTTGACCAACTGAAACATTTGATGCTGAGAAAAATAATTCAATCAATAAATAATATTAAATGTAAATTGATCTGAATCATTAACACAGCAGCACCAATATAGTTAACGTTTTTAGTCAGAAGAAACAGATAAAAACATTGCGTTGATTTTTATTTTTCTAAAGATCTATAGTTTATTTATGATGTCATAAAGTGCAGCTGTTTTCCTGCATTGCCTGCTGTCTTTATGTCAAATACTAAACAACAGGCAGGCGTAAAAATGCAGTTATATGGAAAATAAAGACATGTCATCAAATTGTCTACAATAGGCTCCGTGCACATAACTAAGGAGTTCTACTTCCGCCGCCTTGAGTGTGAGGCTGACCATTTCCGGCTTGCGACTTCTATAGCAGCGACATGGCAGATTTTGTCGACCAGTGCGCGGTTACATGGGCAAAATTATTTATTAATGTTATGAATATTATGAAGTGCCTGTTCGCTTATCACTTTTTATTTAATCCGTGTGGTCACTGCTTTTTTTGTGGAAAAATGGAGCTCGAAGAACCCAGTGTTAGGAGAGTGTAACACTCGGGCTAACAACATTTGCCTTTTGATGGACACAAAATCCAGGACCATGCGGGAAACGCTGCAATCTGCAGCTTGGCTGCACGTAAATGTTTGGGAATAACATCAGCCTTTATTTTGTCGGGGCACAACTGGAAACACAAATCCATGTGATTTTTTAAAACAGTTTCTAAGGACTGAGCAACATTTATTTCTGCTCTGAAAAGCTCACACACCGTCCCAAGCCGCTCGCAGTCCGAATTCTCACACATAACAAAACAACAAAACGCACACGTAACTAAGCAACACATTAAAAATTCCAGCTGCTCTGCTCAGAGAGGTTCACTCGGTCCACTGGCACTGGAGCCCGAACGCAGAGCTCGGGTGCCGGGTCCAGACGTCAGTGGGCACGCATCCCCCCCGCATCTCCCTCTTGAGGGGTGTAAAGAGAGGGGAGAGGCAGAGAGCCAGCGGGGCGAGAGCCAGCGGGGCGAGAGCCGAGCGGCGCTTTTCACAGGGCGTCCACAGAGCAGCTGATCGGTCCCGTATGAACTCCAAAGCTTTCTCTCAGCAAAACACCATCTATGCGTGAAGTAAACCAGAGCAGTAGTGACACACGATTGGAATGAACCGTTTACATGCAACACGATCAGATAAACGATCGTATAACCCACCTATCTCCATCGGAAAGAAATTTTGATCCGAAGGAGTCTTCCGAACGGCGCGTTTACATGACGCATTTTCTTTCCGATTGCTGCAACTCGACTCGTCTTGCTTGGGGTGAAGTCCTCCCGCCGTACTCTTACCATCCATTCGGCTCTCACCGACACATCTATTGGAAAGCTATAAAAGCTTATAGTACTGTTGTACTTTGACAAATTCGCACACAGGGGCACACAACAATGTTGTGATGTCTTTTGCACGTGTTGAAACACCAAACGCCTCTCTTTTACCCGAAATCCGCTCATATTTACTCAAAACTAGCAACTCAACAAAACTCCCCACAACAATGACACGACCAAAAGGAAGTTGTCGGTCTCACACTCAACACCCGGAAGTTAACCGGAAGTTCTATCGTGCATGTAGGCTATAGTTAATAAAGAATGACATTATTAGCATTAGCTGAGGAATCTAAAGGCACACGATAATCCAGGTGTTGGGCAACAGGCAGCGCTTGCAGGTCCTCCCCGTGCCCCGTGTCACCTAGCAACCAGAGCCCATACCACCCCTCCCCTTTCCCTCTCACTCACGCAGCCGCGTGTGACAGGAGACAGGAGCGCGCGGCTGCAGGGACGGTAATTCACAGGTTTCAGGCTGAAAACTCTGTGTTTAACAGACAATAGGAACCGAATAGGGGTGCAGGTTTTTTTTCCACGTTCACCACGTTAAATTTGCGCACCGGACAATTGCCCGTATTGCCTGTGCCTGAAACCGCCACTACCGCGCGCCCCCCCTGGCATCGCTCCGCGCCCGCGCCCCACTATTTGAGAAGAACTGTTTTAAAGTAAGTTGTGCATCACACTTAATTTCATTTTGGTTGGTTTGCTTGCAAACCTCTATAGTTAAAGGTTTGCAGCTTAAGGGGAGGGGTGTTACGACCCCTTGTAGTTGTCTGCTTGTGTGTGTGTGTGTGTGTGTGTATGCATATGTGTATGTGATCTCAGCTCCTGTAGAAGTCCAGCTCCTGCACAGCTGCTGACTCCGCCCCCTCTGCAGAGCTGATTGAGGCTGCTACCAATCGCCTGGCTTGGAGGGAAGCTTAAAAGCTCCCAGGATCCTCAGCTCCAGTGGCGGCTGCATTCCTGAGTGGGAATTCGTTCTTCAGCCTGCCTCTGCTGTCTGCCTGGCCTTAGCTTGTGAAAGTCTCTGGTTTCCCCCTTTAGTTTGATTCTGGTTTTGTTCTTTTGTTACATTTACTCTTGTGGTCTTTTGTTTGCATTTTGAGTAATTTGGTGTCTTGCTATAATGTCTTAGAATTTAAGTTATATCATTATTTATTGCAACTTTGGTGTTGTGTTGACTATTTCCCTTTTAGTCCCCTCTGATTTTTATTTGTCACCGAATAAATAGCTGTGTGGCCAACCTTACCCCGCCCAGTTATCATAATTTTCTTTATGTTACACATTTTCTCCCTCCTCTATGAAGAGGGATGTAACACAGCAGATATGGTTTTCAGGTAGCGGGGCCCTGCGAAGAAGGCTATTTACAAAACAAAATGTTTTGAGTAAGCAGGTTGGACATGTCTGAAATCATGCACAAGTACATGCATGGGCAACAAATATTCAGCTCAACACTAAATATTTAGTTAAAAGCTAAATATTTAGCTACAAACTAAAAATGTAGTTAAAAAGCTAAATATTTCACTTTCATTTAAATATTTAATTTGGACATAAATAGTTATTTAACAAATAAATATTTAGTTGCGAAGCTTAAATGTTAGTTTGAAAAATAAATATTTAGGTCAGATCTAAATATTTCATTTGCAAACAATAGGCTTAGTTTTTATAAAATTAAATATTTATTTTACAAACTGAACATTTATTTTGTCATCTAAATATATAACTTTTAAAATATATTAAACTTTAAATTAAATATTTAGCTTCCTAAGTAAATATTTAGTTAGTAAATATAGCATTTATAAATATGCAATTAAAAGGTGAAAATGTACATTTGAAAAATGAAACCAGTTTTTTTCTTCTAGAAGAGGATAAATAACCAAAACTGTTTCTGTTATTGTTTGACTGTGTAACTTTACAAACGGTACCGCATGCCTTCCTTTTACACTATGATGTTAAGTGGCAGTGCTCTTTCTTGAGTACAATTTGTGATTATTCTGGACATATATCTACCTTCACACGATTGTTGTCTTTCAGCCAGGTGATTTCAGGTTTGGGGTTGCCAAGGGTGAAGCAGGGAAGCACTGCTTTAGATGTAATTACCAGGGTTAGATTTCTGGGCTGTTGTTTGATCTGTGGCTCTGATTGACAACCAACAGGAAAAGAGACAAAGCATGAAGCGATTTGTTCTTTCGAAAATCTTGTGTCTAGATTTTCAGATTAAAACAGACTTACTCATCTTCAGCTGTAGTGCTCCACAGCTCTTTGCAGGCTCTCCAATGCCATTGCTGGCAAGGCAGCAGTACTCTCCGTTGTCCGACTCTGTCACGTGGGGAATCACAAGCATCTGTCCCTTCTCCCTAGTAAGGTAGCGAGTGTCATAATACCTGAGGATGTAATGTAAAGGAGAAATTGGATGTAAATGCTTATTTAACGCTTTAATACCTTCCTTGAAAGCCCAAAGCAGTTTACAGTCACAGTCCCATTCCCCATACACACACATTTACACACTGACAGAGGTTCTGCTGCTCAACACTGGCACAAACTTATAACCATGAAACGTAGGGTTCAATGTCTTACCCAAGGGACACTTTGACATGGGTGGGCAGGGCAGAAACTGAAACAGCAATCTTTCAATCAGAGGTTTACTGCTCTACTTCTGTACCAAAGCCACCTTATGAGCTATTGTTGTCTAAGGCTACGTTCACACTGCAGGGCTTAATGCTCAATTCGGATTTTTTGAAAAAATCCGATTTTTTTGCAAGACCGTTCACATTTCCAAGTAAATCCGAACTTTTGTGGTCTCCAGTGTGACCGTGACATGACCCAAACGAGACCTGCATGCGCAGAAGCCAGAAGAATACTCAACGGTGAACGACGTCACTCGTTGTTTGCGGAGCCAACGTTGACAATGGATGTCAACAACAGTGTTGTCAACAGCGGAGCTCTTTTGTAATATTACATTTATTTTCATGACGGAGCAGCACAATTACAATCTACTCATTTTAAGAAGGCAATGGAGTCGGGATCGTCTGTACCCACTGTTGTGGAATAGGAATGTGTGTGCGTTGGAGCCGCGCGCCGCGTGTGCAAGCGCGTGCCGCGATAGAGAATAGGGGGGGGGGGGCAGTGTGGGCGCGCATTCATGTTGTGTGTTACAGAGGAAGGAGAACGGTAAAAAACGAAGGTTTCCCCCAGAATAAATGCTGTGGACTCTTTCTTAAGCCGTTCTGGAGAATCCTGGAGAATCTAAGGATCAGAACAGGGAGGAGGAGGAGGATCGCCTCGGGTCCCCCGCGCTTCTGAGCACGGTCGGAAAGGGGAGAAAGAAAAAAAAGTCATCGCGGGAAAGGTTCAACACCACGCTCGGCCATTTAGCTGGAGTTTTTTTTCCAAAAACCGCCCGGTTGCGATGAGAGCCCTGGAGTTTGGCCTGAATAGAGCGATCACCCCAAATATTAATCCAATCGGTGACCTGCTTCCTTCCACTGACTGGTCTCCGCAGCAGCATCCACCATGGTTGTTGTTTATGCTCCTGTTCCCGCCTACTTCAACGCAAAATGATGACGTTTGTTGCGTGTCGATGACGTACATTTCAGAATCAAGTCGCCTGGCCGGTCAGACGGCGGCCGCAATTGTAAAGATCGGATACGTTTCGGAATCAGGCCGGCAAACCCACAGGGCCTGGGTCGCATTTGAAAAGAGCGGATCTGTGTCATTCACACTGTCATGAAAAGATCGGAATTGGGCCACTTAGGGGCAAAAAATTCGGAATTGGGTCGTTTCAGCCTGCAGTGTGAACGAGGCCAAAATCAAGTATTCCACGTTGGCTCATGCAATGTTTAAATCTTTTTCATATCAACTTATTCTACATTATAAGCCTTGCTTTTTTTGTATTATGCTCAGATTACATCCACCATCTCTCCTTTTGTTTGCATGATAAAAACCACTGACACTAACTTTCAAAAAGAAAGAGTAGTAGCAAAAGTAGCAGCAAGATCAGCTGCCTCTTTTTCAACACGTATTAAATTCGCGTGACTGCCTCGTTTGACAAGCGTCAAATCTGATGCTCAATGCTTTTTAAAAAATGTGTCCAGTGAAACCAGTGTTAGTATTGAAACTTGGTTACATTTTAAAATGTGAACAGATTTCTAGATAATCAATAGTCTCAGACAGACACAGAATTAATTTGTCCTACATTTAACATGTAGCAAAACTCTATCCATTTTCAGAACCCAGCTGTATATTTTTAGAGTCATTGAGCCAACCGGGGGGGGGGCAAATTAAAAGTAGTTATCTGTCTAGGGTCTAGGGTCTTTGGCAAAGATAAAGTAGAACATTTAAAAATGTGTATCTATTTAATGTTGGCCAAGATTATTTATTTGGGGGACAAACTTGGTTTTAGGGGCCCTCTGCCTTAAGCCCCAGATAATGTGGCAGCACCCCTCACCATTTATGCTGGTGCTTAGCTAGACCATGTACAGCTGTAATATTATTTTAATTTTTCGGGGCGGGAAACAGTTTCCATATGTTCAAATTTTATCAGAAAATAAGGTATACATGCCAGTGATGTCATATCCACTGATAAAATTCTTAAGATTATCTTTGTCATGACAGAATCCAGCAGAAAGTCACAAAATGGGTGTGGGACTCAAAGCTAAGTGCTTAGTGCTAAATCCAAAAGCTTTTTTAAATTGTGACACCCTAAAAACTAAAATACACTGACCAAAAATATAAACGCAACACTTTTGTTATTGCTCCCATTTTTTATGGTATTTTATTTTAATAATAGTATGAATATTAAAATGGTAAGGTGATGACATTAGTCTTCGACTCACTTGATTTGATGGTTATTCTTGGTCCAGGTGATGAGAGCAGGCGGACCTGACTCCACCTCACAGATGAAGGTTGCATTGTGATCCAGTAGCACATCTACGGTCTCTAATAAGGTGATGATGCGAGGAGCTGGTCATGAGAAAATATGAAAAATTAAATTTCAAACAAAAATCTCCTCTATACGATGGAGTTCTAAAATTACCACCAAAAAAAGTGAAATTACGAGATTTAAAGTCGTAGATTTATGAGAAAAGAACTCGTAAATTTATAAGAAAAAAATACTCGTACATTTACAAGATTAAAGTCTAAATGAGCATACACAGTGCAACAAGTGATCGCCACGCAGCACCAGAGCAGACCGACTAAACTTAGTTGAACAGGTAAGCTGAATGTTTTTCTGATGACATTACAAATATTTGGAATCTCCTTAATTTGATTAACGTTTTTCTTTTTTTTTATAGATTGGTGGCTGGTAGAAAGAAGGATCAGGTATAAACTACAACTTCTGGTTAATAAAAAAAAATTAATACAATTAAGCAACAAAATCCCTCATCGGTAATGAATCAGTTTGCCAAATGACAGTTGTCAAAGTCATTTTAAACAATACAATTTAGACAAGTGACTACCAGTTCTGACAGTTTGAATACGTTATAAACAATTAACTCAAGTGTTGCTTGATTTTTCTACTGATTTCTTTACAGAAATGCTTCAAAGCAAAAGATTCTGCCAACATGTTTAACCAGACTAAAACATGTAAGAGCCCTATTGTTACTTGAATTACTTGAGAAAAGCTTTGGTCACATCTAAGAATCTAGATGGTAAAAACTAAACAAAGTTTACACTTATGCGCTTCAGCAAAAACTACAGAACTCCCCAGAATCTCTCTAATCAAAGCAGGGCCTTTTTCAAACAGACTGTAGATCGTTTCCATTGGGTTTGCAGTGTGCAGGTTGTGTTGAGCTTGTCTGTCTTTCCATGTGACCTGGCCCTGTTTCTCTCTGAGTGCCGCCCTGAAGAAACGGGCACAGGTGCACAGGTGGGCATGTGTCATGACTGCTTGACACTTACCTTGTTTGGCCTGGTTTCCGGTTGGAGCAATCACGCTCTATGTCCGACACCTGGTTGGGGTTCTTCATAAGTTCGCTCCTGTGCTTCATCCATTGCTGGAACGTTAGTTTCACTGCTTACTACTTCCAGCCCTCCTGCTAAACTTTCCACGCATCTGCACGGATTGTTAAGCCTGTCAGTCATGTCATTGCCTCGCCTCGCCTCCATTGCTCAGTCCACACGGATTTCTCATCGTAAGCCCAAGACATTCTATTGACTTTATAAAGTGGGGATTCCTCTCCTGAGCTCTCCCAGAGTTTACCACTGATCACCGGCATCCAGACTCTCTCCCCCTCCCAGCTCTGTCTGCTCATTTCCTCTCACGACTGTGAGACCACCAAGTCCTGCTCCCCCTGCTGGCGGGAGGTTGCCGAATCTCCTTCAGGTCTGCAAACTGCTACCCAGGACAATACATCTGACTAATTGTTCTTCACTCTCGAGTTTGTTTCTTTTGGCTGTCCTCAACAAAAACCTGACAGAACATTCCGGCCATGACGGACCCAGAAGCAACTCAGGAGTGGAGGGCAGAAGTGGAGTCGGCAATCTACAATTCCGAGACCCAGCTGGTGGAATTGTCAGGTGAATTAAAGGAGATCACCAAAAGACTTAACAAAGCCAGTATTGCAGCCAGTGTGACACCAGCTGGACCAGTGAGTCGACCTGCACCTGTACCTCTGTACCCAACCTCCGGAGAGATACGAGGGGGACCCAACTTCGCGTCGCACCTTTTTGACTCAGTGTGAGATCCAGCTTTCATTGCACTCATCATCCTTTTCCTGTGAGAAGGCCAAGGTGGCATATGTCATCTCCCTGCTGACGGGGCGTGCGGCTCAGTGGGCTCAGTGCAGAATGGTCGAGGGGTTCTGAGATTTGTTCCTCGTACCAGAGGTTTTCGGCTGAACTGAGTCGGGTTTTTGACCCAGTTAAGCCCCGGCAGGACGCAGCACACCAGTTGTCCTGTTTACGGCAAGAAAAGGAGTCTGTAAATGACTATTCCATCAGGTTTCGGACACTGGCAGCTGACAGCCAATGGAACAATCATGCTTTATTTGATATGTTCTACCGGGGTCTGTCTGAGCAGGTTAAGGATGAGCTGGCAGCTCGTGAGCTGCCTCAAGACGTCAACCACCTCATCTCCCTAGCCTCTTGTATTAATCGACGGATTCAGGAGAGGAAAGAGGAGAGGGCGTGGAGACCTGGTCATCATAGCCCTTTCCAACCATGTCATGTTGCCACTAGACCGTCACCTCTGGTTCATCACCCAGTAGAGGGGGAGGAGCCTATGCAGTTGAGTCAAACCAGCCTCTCTCGGGAGGAGAGGGAGAGGCGTGTTAATGAAGGACTCTGTTTCTACTGTGGGTCTCCAGACCATCTAATCAATGTCCGTCAAGCAAAAGACAAGGCTCCACACGCAAGGAGGAGACGTGTGTGAGCCATTCTATGTCCTCCTCCTCTAGCTCAGATCAACAGATCCGGGCTTTCTTTCATGTTAGAGGAGAAGTTTTCCCAGAGACTGTGTTACTTGATTCCGGTTCTGATAGTAATTTCATATCTGAAGAGATCGTCAGAAAGTGGGGTATCAGAGTTTTCCCTCTACCTCAACCATTATGATGGCCACGTCATCACATCAAGTAATTTGGTCACAGAACCGATCAAGATGCAGATTGATAACCATTTTGAACAAATAAAATTTCATGTCATCAAAAGAACCAACTCACCTCTTCTTTTGGGCCTAACCTGGTTGAAGGAACACAACCCTCAGATCGATTGGTTATCTGGAGGAGTTTTGGAATGGGGGTCGGATTGTCTTACTAATTGTCTTTGTGCAGTAGAAACTCCTTCACCAGGTCAAACAGTTACCACCATAGAGACTTATCCTGATCTCTCCAGAGTTCCTGCGGTCTACCATGATCTCAAGGAGGTGTTTAACAAGATCAAGGCCTCATCATTGCCTCCACATCGCCCTTATGACTGTTCCATCAACTTACTACCAGGTACGTCACCACCAAGAGGACCTTTATATTCCCTGTCAGGTCCAGAGAGGAAGGCAATGGAGAAGTACGTCAAGGAATCACTGGCAGCTCGTCTTAGCCGTCCAACCTCTTCCCCTGCTGGTGCTGCGTTCTTCTTCGTTAAGAAGAAGGATGGAGGTCTACGCCCATGCATAGACTACCGAGGCCTGAACCAGATCACTATATGCAACAGGTACCCTCTTCCTCTAATGTCTTCTGCCTTCGAACTTCTCCAGGGAACAAAGATCTTCACCAAACTGGACTTGCGTAATGCTTACCAACTAGTCAGAATGAGAACTGGAGACGAATGGAAGACGGCCTTCAACACTCCCTCAGGTCATTTCGAATATCAAGTCATGCCGTTTGGTCTTACCAATGCACCAGCTGTTTTACAGAACCTCATGAATGATGTCCTAGGTGATATGATCAACAAATTTGTGTTTGTCTACCTAGATGACATCCTGATATTTTCTCACTCCAAGGCAGAACACATTCAGCATGTTCACATGTTCTGATGGAGGCTCCATCAGAACCGACTGTTTGTCAAGGCGGAGAAATGTGAATTTCACGCTTCCACCACTTCATTTCTCGGCCTGGTTATTGAGGGGGGTTAGGTGAGGATGGACCCGAGTAAGGTTCAAGCAGTCCTTAGCGGGCCTAAACCGGACAACCGCAAGCAGCTTCAACGGGTTTTTTTTGTTTTGCCAACTTTTACCGGCGGTTTATAAAGCACTATAGTCGCGTTGCTGCTCCGTTACATGCCCTAACTTCATCCAAGAGGACCTTTTCCTGGAATGAGGCGGCTGACAGGGCGTTTCAGACATTAAAAGATCTGTTTACATCTGCTCCAGTTCTGATTACTCCTGACCCTACAAAATAGTGGAGGTGGATGCTTCTGAAGTTGGAGTTGGGGCAGTACTGTCTCAGAGGTCTGGTCTGGAACAGAAGATCCACCCATTTTTCTCACGGCAGTTAACCAGTGCTGAATACAACTATGATGTGGGTGACAAGGACCTATTGGCCATTAAAGAGGCATTGGAGGCATGGCGTCATTGGTTAGAGGGGACTGAACTTCCATTTATGGTTTATACAGACCATAAGAATCTGGAGTACCTGAAGTCTGCAAAGAGAGGTAACTCCCGTCAGGCACGATGGGCTCTATTTTTCAATCTCTTCAATTATCCTGCAGGCCCGGATCCAAGAACACAAAGGCTGATGCCTTGTCCAGGAGGGAGGAGGGGCCAGTAACTGTACCTCCACCTTAGTTCATCTTACCCCAATCGGCACGGTTGGCGGTGCTCACTACAGACATCGAGGAGGAGGTAATGGCAGCTACCATTAACACTGGCTCTCCATCTGCCTGTCCCACAGACTGTATTTTTGTCCCTGACACCCTAAGATCCAAGGTGTTGAACTGGTTCCATGCTTCTCGCCTGTTCTGCCATTCGGGTCGTAAGCGTACCTACAACCTTGTCAAACAGCGTTTTTGGTGGCCCACTCTTAAGGAGGACGTCCAAGAGTATGTGTCTGCCTGTCCTGAGTGTGCCCAAGTCAAGCCCACTAACAGACCTCAGGCGGGTTATCTGCATCCCCTCCCGGTTCCCTGGCGACCATGTTCCCACATCTCCATAGATTTTGTCACTGGTCTGCCCCTCTCCGATGGTAACTCTGTTTTCCTAACTGTAGTGGACCGTTTCTCCAAGATGGTCCATAACATTCCTGTTCCAAAACTTCCTTCTGCTAAGGAGACTGCTGAGGCCCTCCTTCAGAATGTTTTTCATCTACATGGCTGTTGTGGCTGTAGCCGTATTTGGTTTTGTTGGGTTCTGTTTGTTCTGTGTTTTATGTATTATTTCTGTATCAGAGTGGGACTTCTGTGTTTTTGTGCATCTTTGTTTCTGCTAGTTTTTGATTATTTGCAGGTGTGGTTCATGAAGGTGTGGCCTCCAATTGGACCAGAGCTGGAGGAGGCAGCCTTGAAACCACCCCATGGACCTCCACACTGTGAGAAGGGAGCTTGGCTGCAACAAGTCTCCAATGCAGCTTGGCCCTCTTCTCCATTTTGGTTTTGTCTTCTCAATTTTGTTTTTGATTTCACCACCTGTTTAGTTGTGTGTTGCACTTTAGTATTTTGTATTAGTTCTTTGTAGTTTTGTGCCCGCTCTGATTTGGTTTATAGTTATGTTAAGTGAAGCTGTAGGGGTGAACTGCCATTTTATTTAGTACATGTTTTCTCCTGTTTTTGTTAGTCTAGGGAGGTTAGTGTTTTGTCATTGATTTCACTTTTCTTTCATTTGTAGGTAAGATTACATGATTCAGTTAGGTGGGGTTTTGTTTGTTGTTTTGGCCTGGGTTCACCCTGAAGCCTTTTTGCTTTACTTTATTTGTAGTTATTGTTGGTGGTTGTTTATTTATTTGTAAATAAATTTGTTATATTTTATGGAGACATTTGTTTGGTGTTTTGTGTTGCAGTCAATTTAGTAGCCAAAAACTTTACTTTTTTTATGTTATGCCTCCAGTCACCCCTAAACTCGGAAGGGGGCATAACAATGGCATCCCCAGAGATGTCGTCTCTGACCGGGGCCCACAGTTCACCTCAAGATTTTGGTCTGAGTTTTGTTGTCTCCTAATGTTTCTGTCAGTCTGTCGTCTGGCTTCCATCCACAGTCCAACGGCCAGACTGAGTGACTTAACCAAGAACTGAAGACCTCTTTGCGGCTTTTGAGTGCGGCTGAAACCCTTCGAGTTGGTCTGGTAACCTTGACTGGGCAGAATTCGCACATAACTCTCTCCCATCTACTGCTACTGGCCTGTCCCCGTTTCAAGTCGTTTATGGTTATCAACCCCCTCTGATTTACTCCCAGGAGAAGTCTGTGGCCTACCTTCTGCTCATGCTTCAGTCCGCTGGTGCCACACGGCTTGGAAACAAGCTCGACGAGTGCTCCCACGCATCATCGAGTGTTATTGCACCGCTGCTAACAAGAGACGGACACCAGCGCCCAATTATCAGGTTGGTCAAAAGGTCTGGTTGTCAATGGCTGATCTGCCCCTTCGAGTGGAGAACAAGAAACTAGTGCCTAGATTTACTGGACCTTTTCCTATAACCAAGGTGGTCAATCCTGTAGCTGTACGGCTACGATTGTCCAGACCTCTTCGTGTCCATCCCACATTTCATGTGTCCAGGGTCAAGCCGGTTTGCTCCAGTCCTCTAGTGCCTCCTGCCCAGTCTTCACCTCCTGCTCGGTTCATCGACTGTGGCCCTACCTACACTGTGCGCCGCCTCCTGCGTCGTCGTGGTCGGGGTTTCCAGTACTTGGTGGACTGGGAGGGTTATGGTCCAGAGGAGTGGTCCTGGGATCCATCTCGTTTTATCCTGGATCCGGATCTTATTGCCCAGTCCCATCGGGAGCATCCTAAGCAACCTGGTCGACTGTCGGGTGCTGGTCCTTAGGGAGGGGGTACTGTCATGACTGCTTGACACTTACCTTGTTTGGCCTGGTTTCCGGTTGGAGCAATCACGCTCTATGTCCGCACCTGGTTGGGCTCCTTCATAAGTTCGCTCCTGTGCTTCATCCATTGCTGGAACGTTAGTTTCACTGCTTACTACTTCCAGCCCTCCTGCTGATGCCACGCATCTGCACGGATTGTTAAGCCTGTCAGTCATGTCATTGCCTCGCCTCGCCTCGCCTCCATTGCTCAGTCCTCACGGATTTCTCATCGTAAGCCCAAGACATTCTATTGACTTTATAAAGTGGGGATTCCTCTCCTGAGATCTCCCAGTGTTTACCACTGATCACCGGCATCCAGACTCTCTCCCCCTTCCCAGCTCTGTCTGCTCATTTCCTCTCACGGCTGTGAGACCACCAAGTCCTGTTCCCCCTGCTGGCGGGAGGTTGCCAAAGCTCCTTCAGGTCTGCAAACTGCTACCCAGGACAATAAATCTGACTAATTGTTCTTCACTCTCGAGTTTGTTTCTTTTGGCTGTCCTCAACAAAAACCTGACAGCATGGATCATTTGCCAACTGCCTTCTGTGTGTGTTTGAGTGTCTGAGTGACTGTTTAAAAGTCTAAGCGGAGCATCGCCTGCCAAAGAAATCTTCTCCAGGCGAAAAAAGGGTCACTGCACTCAACCTCATTCCCTGACTCTGACCTTCTTTTGTTGATATAATGCTTAAAGAAAACTGCTACTCAAAGCTACGCAAACAATTCAATGTACAACGACAACTACATTTAAGGAAAAAAAAAAAAAAAAAGAAAGATTGGTGGCTTGCAGGATCTCTGCAGCCCGTTGATGAAGCCATCAGTGTCCCTGCAGCTGTCCACTTCAATCCTTTCTTCCTCCACAAAAGACAAGATCTCTAAGTCTGTGACGCTTCCGTCTAAGGAGGCACACTTCTTTTTTTGGCATTTTTAACATTCTTTTACTTATATAACAGATTATTTTGACTCATCTTTGTTGTTTTATGTTGAAACCCGAGGTTTCATCTGGAGGAGGGAAGGGACGTTTGTAAAGGGAAATGAGTGAAAGGGAAAATAAAGTAATGGTCATCTGCATCCACACGTTTCTCTGAGCTCCTTATTTTACATATGGAACTCCGCTTTACCGACACAGAACCCCATATAGCCTGCTACACTAACAATAATTTTAGTTTGAGTCACCAATAGGTTCAGAATTTCTGTTTTGAAACCTATCCGGAAATAAAGCTTCTCAAAATGCTCTACATCTTTCATCTTCAAGCTAGGCCCCGATAAATTATTATTATTATTATTACTTAGTGAATAGGCCTGTTCTTGTTGTGCATCTGCACTTTACTGTTGTTTGTTGTTGTCTACGCACGGGACTGTGGGAAACGTAATTTCGATTCCTTTGTATGTCAAGCACATGTGAAGAAATTGACAAATAAACCTGACTTTGACTTTGACTTTGACTTTGAAATCGACATGTTTGGTGTTTTTCCTCGTTAATTTATGCCTTTTTTTTATGTAAATGTATGACTTTTTTCACATAAATGTACAACTTTTTTTCTCCTAATTTAACAGTTATGACTTTTTTCTCGTAAATTTACGACTTTAAAGTTGGAATTTAAAAAACAAAATTCTGTGTAAACTGGCCCTAAAACCGTTATACACTTAAAAATTAATTGTCTAAAACTGGAAATGTTTACTTTTCTGTTACAAATGACCCTCAAAAGAGATGCACCTTGTATCATGTAGTGACTTTTGAATTTTTCAACTGCTATTTTGTAAGCGAGTTGGGAGCTGCCTCCAAAATGTTAAACCTCATGAACAGCTTTTTGCAGATTTGAGAAACGTAAATTTCACTAAACCATCTCTTTATTGACTAATATGTTGGAGTCAGGGAAGAGTAAACAGCTGCATCTTTTCTTCCAAACTGTTTGACATACGTCCTCTCTTGTTCTTGTTCCAGTTTACTTTTAACCCAGTGACAACCTCTGGGTGACAAGTGGGAGAGGAGAAATGAAACATTTAGAGAATCACTACAAAGTTCAATATGTTTATTTATTGTTTTTATTCAAGTGGAATTGACGCTGTGCAGATATTTACATCTAAAGTTCACAAGCTCTTGGACCCCCACAGTTTTCCTTTATCTCTTTTCAGGAGATGCCATTTTCAAAAGAAAAAAAGATGTACAACCGGTTCAGGCTCACCACCCAGTTCATTCTTGGAATTCCTTGACCCCAATCTTTAACTTTCAAGGACAGAAAACAGGCAAACAATACGAAAAAAGGAAAAGATAGCTTAATGTTAAAATGGCATCAGTTTATGCGGATTTAGATACAAGTCTAAATAAAATCCTCAAGCAAAATTGTCTTTTAGGAAAGAAAACATTTTTCTGGATCTGTTTTGATGCCCTCTGCTGAAATCAAATGACCCAAGTACTGCACTTCCTTCCTTCCAACTAGCAATTGGAAGGTTTCAACTTGAGGCCATGCTGACGAAGGCAGGGAAAAACTAAAGTGTCTCCAGATGCTCATCAAATGTTTTGGAAAATATGATTAGGTTGTCAAGATAAAAGGTGGGTGAAATTAAGGTCTCCAAAACCTTTGTTATGAGCCTTTGAAAAGTGGACGGGGCATTCTGTAGGCCAAAAGGCATTGGGTTAGATTCGTTCAGCCCCATAGGAGTACTAAACACAGTTTTGTATTCTTCATGCTCAGTTAACTCCACCTGCCAGTGTCCAGATGTCAGATCTAACGTAGAGAAATATTTGTCTTGTCCCAAAGACTCAAGTGCTTCCGCTTTTCTGGGCAGAGGGAATGCATCCTTTGTGCTGCGAGAGTTGAGCTTCTGGTAGTCGATACAACTACCACTGGTGATGCGTATTAACTCTTACTGGGCCTCCCATTTCTGTCAGCCGAAACGGCTTCGTGTTCACTAGAGGAATTTCACGATGGACTGGTTTTATGTGGCCCTACTCCATGGTGTGGTGTCAGAAAACTGCTTTATTTCTTTCCACAAGTTCTTTCAGAAGGACATGCTGTTTCTCATTTTTAACTTCTGCTCCATTCAAGTCCACTTTGTAGTTGGCCACAACTTGATCCAGACTCACACATGGCGCCCCTGCAACCTTGTTCTTTCTATCTCTCTGCTTCGTTTAGATAAGTTGACTACATTTTCCACAAGGAAAACTTTGGCGAGATGGGTTCCAGGTTTTATTGTAATTGGTTGTGGGAGGGGCACCCCTTTTTCTTTTTTACATCTGCGAGAACTTTAGCCACTAACCCTGTGAGGACCACTGGGAGGTGATGCCCTGGACATTGTAGGTCTTCTTCTGTGTCCCAGCTTTGACTTTACATCTCAGGTCCATTTCCTTTCCAGCAGGAATGCAAGGTTTTAGGCCTGCATTAGCTGGACCCACCATGTCATCTGTTGCCCCATTCTCAACAATTCTTAGTTCCGGTTAAGTTGAATGCTAAGCTGGATGATTTTCTATTAGCGTCCTCGCTGGATTAAACTACTACTGCTTAAGCTTCTTCAAATTGGCTTTTAGAGACCCTGATGACATTAGGAGGGGGACAAGGAGGGGGACTGTTGAGCGAAACTCTGAATCACGGACAACAAAAGGGAGTACGGTTAAATTAATTTTTTCCATGACCTTCAATCTTAAATGCAGTAAGCCATGTGCTGCGTCTGGCTAACAGTGAAAACTAGGGATGGGTATCGTTAAGGTTTTAACGGTACTACTACTCTTATCGATACTGCTTATCCATCTGGTATTTTAACGGTACTCTTATCGATACTTTTAAGTGTTTTATTTCCTCATTATGCAACAACACTTTTTTTTAACAAAACATTTTACTTTATACATGAGAATGTTCCAGACAGGATATTCATTTAATTATTTGATCTAATTATTTTTATTCTTTATGAGTGGGATGTTTCCTTTGACCTTTTGTCCATTTTCCACAACCTCGAATAGACTTTTTCTATCTGTCAAACACCAGAGTTAGGATTGAGTGAGATGATGGAAACAAATTCACTTTGATGCAGACTCCTTTCTATTTATTTATTTTTGTTTAAATCCAGTAAACCCAATAAATTACATTAATTTTATGGATAACAACAATCATTAGTCATTAATTATTATTAAGTATTAGGAAGCAGCTGTCGCGGGTCTGGAATCATAAGCGGTGAATCTAAGCCCCGCCTCTCTACCTGTTTGTTTTGTGTAGAACACGCCTCCCCAGCGTGTTCTACACAAACAGCGCAACATACGGTCATTGTAGCAGCAAGGTGACAGCATGGTAGGGGCTCCTTGACGCAAACTTAATTTTACGCAGAAACGGGTGTTCTTAGTCTAGGGCGCTCACTGTCCCCTATGAGATCGCCACTGACTGTGTGTGCGCTGCCTTGTCTTGTGTGTGCACGCGTGTCTGAACAACAGCCCCGCCCCCCCGTGCACACAAATAGACAGACAGAGCTCTCCGCTTCAACGAGAATACCGAAATTAATATCATCATTAATTAAGGGAAAATTGACTGACTTGGTGAGTTAAATATGGCAGATAACGTTTGTGGGACACAAAAAAAAAAAAAAAGTAAATTCTCCAGTACCGATAGGAGAACCGTTGAGTTCAGATCTTAACGATACTGCAGTCTTGAAGAATGTGGCCCCGGGGCTGGTTCAATACCGGGGCACGGTACCCATCCTAGTGAAAACTGTGTGTAACAGTGGTGACTTGAGACTCAGACATGGCGATGATCATGAGAAGATAAACTGGCATTTTTAGGCATGGTGATTTGTACTTCTGCTGCATTTTTCTGATGAGGGATAAATGGCACATTAGGGTTGAGGTGGTCTGTTTTGTAGTTTAGCCTTGGTTTTATTAATTTGTCATACTTTGGGTCAGGGACTGTGTTGTAGTTTAAGTCAGCGCAGAATGACAGGGTTGGAGATGGGGGGGGGTTGACTTGCTCCCCCTGTGTTTTATAAATCTGGACCCCTGCTGGTGTGTTTAACCCCTTCCCTAGTTGTTCTATGTGTTCATGTTGTTTACAACAACTGTAATAGAAACTAACAGTAAAGGAAGGAATTTGCTCACATTAACATGAAAGCCCTCATTTGCCATAACCATGCAACAAAAGTCCTTCTCTTTTCTTTTTCCCCCCCTATTAACCAGAGTTTTTTTTAACTAGGATGAAAGATACTCAGCCCTCTGCGGTCAGACAAATATAATTGTAATCTATGTCCATGACATGCTTGAAATGCTGTTTTTCTCTTTGGCTCCTTCTGTTTTCTCCTTCTGTCCGGGTCATGGCACCAAAGATGTTACCCCGTCTTTCATGCGCACTGCGATGTGTAGGCCCACTGCTCCCGGGGGGGGGGCTCCATAGGAAAGGACACAAGACATCGATCTGGATCAGTGGCAGACCTTGCAGAAACATCTCGATAGAAAGTCATTTACTTTTTTTTTTGCACTATAGGTCTATATTTTCAAACTTATGTCATATATCAGGTCGAGCCAGTCAGAGATTATTCTGTCAGTTAGTTAGACTTTATTAACTGCATTCACAGAAGTTATTTGTAGCAAGCAACTCATTAGCCATGTTAGTGTATTCGCAATACCTGTAACTCAGATTGTATCCTTCAGTACACACTACTTAAGTGCACTACATAGTGCATTTGCCATTTTGCAGTGCTTGGGCAGTGGCTAGACCTTGCTTGGAGGCAGTCTATAATGGAGAAGTAAGGTGTCTCCTTCCCTCCACTAGTTTGAGGGTTCACCTTAGGCAAGTAATGGTACCCTCTTCCTCCCCCTGCCTAGGGTCACAGTTTTCTGTGGGCAAGCTATGGCTAAGAGCCTCATGGGGCATTCAGTCAAGGACAAAGATACAAACGCGGGTAGATGGAGCTTGTAAGCCTTGGCAGGCAATTCTTCTAGGAGATGTCAACTCTAATTTCAAACCCTCACCCCCTTGTCCTTAGTCCGAAATAAAACCTATGGCTGATGGATCATCTTGTCCAAGCTTGCTAGGCCGTGGCAGACAAACCAACGGTGTAAAGGTTGGGGCCAGTTCTGCACAGGCTCCACTCCACCATCAAAAATCAAAGTAAAAAAAAAATAAAATAAACTTGTGCTCACCAGTGAGTCTTGTTTGCAACATGACTGCTAAAATAAACCTTACTGTGACTGTGCTAACTCTCAACCTTGTCAGTAACACATAAGATAACAGACTAATACAGCTAAAACAAATGTTATCGTGATTAAGCTAACTCCCAACCTCTTTAGTAACTTGTAAAAAACAAAACAGACTTGATATCTGTGGCAAGCTGTTTTATCATTTTAAGCCTAACTAGTAAGGCCAAAAGTACAACTAGTTAACTAGTGAAAGCTGTTTTCTAGAGTACTTTTTAGACTTATTTTTTTGTACTAGAAAACATGAAAGACTGACAGCATACAACTAGTTCACTAGCTCCTGTAGTTCTGGGCTGAGTCCTCACCTTTCTTAGGAGATCATTGAGATCCCACGAGGTGAGATCTTCAATGAAGCCCAACTTAAAGGAAGATTGACATTCAACTTTAGCTTCTTCCATTTTGTAATAATTGTTCCAACAGTTTATTTTTTTTTTCCACCAAGCGGCTTGGCAATTGCCCCATAGCCTTTCAAGCCTTGCTGAGGTCTACAATTTTGTCTCTGGTGTCTTTGGATGGCTCTTTGGTCTTGACCATGCTAGTAGTTGGAGTATTACTAATTGTTTGAAGTGGACAGGTGTCTTTATGCAGCTTATTGACCTTGAACACGTGTTTCTAATTGAGGATAATAAGTGGAGTGGAGGTGGACTATTTAAAGGCAAGGGTGAATTAGGCAGAAATCTGTCAAGAAACCTTAGCACAAAAAAATGTTCCTTTGTGTTAAAAAAAATACAGTTAATCAGGATTTATAGAAAAACAAAATGTGATTCATCTTTTTGCCCTGAAAGATTATCTAAGACTTGGTTGAGTTTTCAGGGGTAGCTATTCTGCTTGGAAACGATGTAGCCGGCAGTAAAGTCGTGCCACATCTCAAAGTCTTACAAAAAACCCTTCCAGATTTTCATGGTCATGGACATGATAATGTACCAAACCAAGCAGAGTTGTACCCAGCTTGTGTTATGACACGAGCACAGTCCTGTAAAAACACAGACATTGACTTCTCTGACAGTATTCTCATGTTTGCCTTTTCAGGAGATGAACACTCTCAGAACAGAGCTAATTCTGTTTGTCTTCCTCCAGCAGAGGTGGAAGCTCTCACGGATCACTCATCTGATTTGGAGCGTTCAAAGCCTGCGCTACTATTACACGCGCCCGAGCAGAGAGCTGATCCAACCATATGCAAACACTTCTCCATGGTGGTGAGTGATGAGCAACTTGCCAAAGAAAAGTCCGGTTATTTTGTTGATAATAACATTCTTATGAGGAAATAGTTCCCCTCTGTTGCTGAATCTACACCCTGGCAGACTGTAAATAAAATCGTTGTGCCTTTTAATTACCGCGCACAAGTACTACAATTGGCACACAGATGCCAGTGGTCCGGTCATCTTAGGGTGACAAAAGCGTATTGACTACTGTTGAAACATTTTTCAGGCCAGATGTTAAACAGGAAGTTATACGTTTTTGTCCAAGTTGCCATGTCTGCAAGATGGCTGGAAAGCCGAACAAGAAAATCCCTCCTGCGCAGCTAAGACCAATTCCCATAATCGAAAACCCTTTTGATCGCGTCATTGTGGACTGCATTGGCCCATTGCCTTGCACCCAAAACAGTGACCAGTTCCTGCTTACCATAATGTGCGCAGCCACACGTTTTCCTGAGGCTTTACCGCTGCGAAAAATAAGTTCTTCTCCACCTTTGGGTTACATAAAACTGTTCAAACGGATCATTCAACCAATCAGAGTCTCATGCGTAGGGCTTTGTTGGTGCAGGACTACAATCTCATAATCCAGGGTACAGAGAACCTCCTGCACGTCCTGATTGTGGCCTCCTTCACTCTTCCAATCAACAGGCTGGACGGGAAGCATAAAAGCCTCAGCTCCTCCAGTGGCAACTGAATTCCACAATTCCTGAATTGTGTCATTAATGGTTTTGTCTTGATAGCGTCCCACTGGTTTAAGTTTCACTTTTAGGATTTGTTATATATTGCTGTAGTGCCTGAGAATTTAAGGTATTGCTATGTATCTTCTTTAACCCCATTTTGCATCTGTCCAGCTAATAAACAGCTACCCTGGCAGTTTAAACCCTACTGGCTTTTACTTTATTTTTATTATGTTACATATTTTCTCCCTCCCTTTGGGTGGGATGTAACACTATTGGAAAAATGTTAATGATGAAATTGAGACAATTGCAAAACGAGAGATTCCTTCCAATGTTCTATTTTGTTTACTTGGTGCCATACCTGCTGATTTTCATGCTGATTTAGAATATATCTTGAGGAATTTCATTATTGGTTGCCAAGAAAACCACAACTGCCAATTGGAAAAATGTTACATCACCATTTGTAAATGAAAGGAAACAGAGTAGAACAGGTTTACATGATGCAAAAAATTACAGCATCTTTTTAAAGATGGTACATGGTTAAATTCTATTTTGGGTTGTGACAAGCTTAAAGTGTTTTTTCTTTCTTTTTTCTAATTATTTTATTGTATTCATTTATTTACTTATTTTCTTTAAATATCATTTGCTATGCTTCTTCTCATCCTGTCTCGTGATATACACTAATTATTGTGGATCAATTTTTGGACAAATTGGGAATGCTATGTTTTTGTTGTTAAATTAAGAAGAAAATGTAAATAATAAGTTTCACCAAAAAAAATGAAAGCATGATCAAGTGTTTGACAAAAGTTTAAGAAAAGTCTGTCTTATACATCTACTATTTTTCTGACAAAAAAAAATAATTAAAAAATCAACCTTCATTCATCTTCTGCCGTTTTATCCCTTTCGGGGTCACGGGGAGCCTAACCCGGCCAATTGTGAGTGAAGGCAGGGTACACCCTGGACAGTTTCCCAGTCTGTCGCAGGGCAAAATCAACATGAATATGTTACTTTTCTTAAAAATGTATTTCTTTTATGAATTTTATTAGTCAAAGACAGACACTGTGTTTGAAAATCAGAACCTGTTATGTCTCTAAATGTTCACTATCTTAACACATAGAAGTAACTGCAGTACTAATAAATGCAGGGTGATGGATCTTTTTTAGTAAGAACGTGTGTGCTCTGCTCTCCCATGTACTCAATGACGCAGGGATGTGTCAACATTTGATCCTGCACTTCATCTCACGTGTCTTGATCTGCACTTAAACTTAATACACTCCAAATCACATTTATGAGCAGCATGGCTTCCAGATAGTTGATATGATCATGAGGTGAAGTTTATTAGAAAATAGGTAGAGAGGGTTGACTTTCCTCTAGCAATCATTTGAGGATTCAAAGCATGCAGGAAGGATGCAGATTTAGCCAGATTTACACTGAGTTGGCCAATAAACACCTTCTCCATTTTCCAGCAGGTGCTTCAGTGGTAAACAGGTGACACAGCAGTGCAGAAAGGAAGGATTTCAGTCTTTCTTATAGCAAGACTGAAGGAAAAATGTGCATTTTCTATTCCATCTTTACAAATCAAATTGAATTGGCTTTTCTATGCTTTCTACTTTTTTCTTAGTCCACAATTTACAATTTTTAATTGTCTTTTAATCATATAAAAAGAGAATATCCACGCTTACCTGTTTGTATGCTGTGACACAAAGGGATCCATATCAGCAGATAGAAAAGTATTTGTTCTGGCGTCTTCATATTGGTTCCAATCATGACCAAATTTCCATCCTGATTGGGTTCCTCACTGTGTGCGTCTGGGTTTTGTAGACACAAACAGCCATGAGCCCTTTTTGTCTCAGCAGCTCGGTTGGTCTGCGTGTATGTTAACGCTGTGATTGACAGTGGCAGCTGTGTGTCGTCTTCACATCCAGTGACTCTGGCCTTGCAGCTGTGCTGTAAGATCTAAAGACTGTGGTGCCAAGAAACTTTGCTGAACACTCAGCAGCACTGACTACTCATTGCTTCTTCATGAAAAATGTAGCTCTTTGTGATCAGATAAGTTATAACTTAAATAGTAAGTAAAGTATAAAAGCACAAGGTTTTGGTTTGTTTTCACCGATTTTGGTGCATAAATGGCCAATTTTGAAAACAAAAACTGCATGTAGTTTATCTTTTTGAACACAAGCCACAACAGCAATGTAAACAATCCAGGAGGCAGACTTTGTGTCCACCTGTCGCCTCACAGCCTGTCCTGTGTTATTTTAGGAAAGGAATGGTATTTCATTTCATTTATCCTTATCCTTTCTGCTTCAGAAGGTCTCAATTGTGTGCAACAGGCAGCCCTGGAGCCAGTGGTCAGGTTCTGTTTTAAGATAGACCTGACTTTTCACTCACATATAAAGTTAGCCCCAAATCCTTTCTGGTTTTATATTGTGTTTGCCACTGGAAATACTATGGAATAATGTGGCTTTTCCTTCTAGTTTTTCTTTTGTCTGTTTCATGTTTAACTGCTGTTAATTTAATTAAATGTTCACACAAAAGCAGTCATTGCTTTTCTTTTTAGACCTAGATATGTCTTTTTTTAATTAAATTTGTTTGAAACATGTTACAATACAATCAATTTGGTACAAACTCATAAATAATAATAGTAATAGTAATTATAACAACAATACCAAGAACATTAAGCACTTAAATTATTTTTTATCAGACACTGGGTTTGTTTTGTGTAAAACGTACCGACATGTTTCGGACGAATGCCTTCCGTCTTCGTCAGGGTCGTCATCAGATGGTGGTGTGTGACGTCTTTAAAAACAGCTGATTGTGACTGAGGCGGAGTCACCTGTCAAACTTTGACAAGTGACTCCGCCCCTTGATGTCCGTCTTTTTCTGGAGGATGTTGCTCCATGTGTGAGAGAGCAGGAAAGCCCCCTCATCCCGGTTCATGGAAGTGTGGGCTCGCTTTCTTATCTCCACCGCCTCCATGATCCATCTGCAGGTGTCTGTTGTCTTCCGTGCAGAGGACTTTGGCCTTTTCCCAGTCCATGATGTGGTTTTCTTGTTTGCAGTGATCCGTTATGGCTGATTTCATATTTTCTTGTACTGCCTGTTGTCGTCTGGCTCTTGTTAGTATTTTATTTGTTTCCTTTTCGCATTCTTTTTGATGTGCTGTTTTTCTTGTGATGAAGAATAGTAGTTGCCTGAGCTTTTTATACGGTTTTCACTGGGGTGCTGATGTGATGCTTTTTCATGGCTCTTTGGATGCGTTCTGTTATTCCTCTGATATACGGCAATTCCTTTGTTTTCTGATTTTTCTGTTTTCTGTGTAGACGTGACATGACGTAATATCATTATTCAGCAGGACTCCAGTAGAAGCCACAGAACGCATAACAGAACGCATCCAAAGAGCCATAAAAAAGCATCACAGCAGCACCCCAGTGAAAACCGTATAAAAAGCTCAGGCAACTACTGGTTCACCCAAAAGATAAGATTGAACAAAATAAGAAATGCAATGTCATTTATGAAATCCCTTGTCACACCTGCAATAAAACATACATCGGAGAAACAGAACGCACCTTCATCACAAGAAAAACAGCACATCAAAAAGAATGCGAAAAGGAAACAAATAAAATGCTAACAAGAGCCAGACGACAACAGGCAGTACAAGAAAATATGAAATCAGCCATAACGGATCACTGCAAACAAGAAAACCACATCATGGACTGGGAAAAGGCCAAAGTCCTCTGCACGGAAGACAACAGACACCGCAGATGGATCATGGAGGCGGTGGAGATAAGAAAGCGAGCCCACACTTCCATGAACCAGGATGAGGGGGAGAACTTAAACAGAACTTAAAGATACAATGAACTTCATTGAATCAATACCAAGAACAATATTAACATTGAACAATATTAACATTGTAAAACATGTGTGATAGTCAAAAACTTAGAAAAACTTAGCTTTTCGATGCCTGCCCCTCAGGAAATACAGAGTCCCTTGCCACAAGGGTTTTCCATTCAAAAAATTATTTCGGACACCTCTATCCCTTACTGAGCCCAGGAACTGACATGGGTAAAATAATGAATATTCCATTCCCACAAAATAATATTCTGTTCCCACAAAATAATATTACGTTCTTCGAAATAATATTACGTTCCCTTGAAATAATTAATTCATGTGAACAAAATAATTTCACGTCATTAGTCATTCATAAACATGGATGTTAGCGATACTTGGATTTACAGCAGATACTTTCACATGTCTGTCTGTTTGTGTCTCATCACATTGCATGAAAGACACTGAGGATGTTTAGAGATCAGATTTATTTATTTTAAAAAGCCCTACAAAGCATCAGTAATCATGTCTCCATGTCTGCGTTCATTTACATCCCGGTACGGTCTCTGTCCTGCCGTAAAAGCTGCTTTCAGCCGCTACCTCCGTGTCTCTGTGACCCACATCTGTTGAAGAGGGAAAATAATAACAAGAATAATCTATTTATTGTTGCCTCGATGAAAATAAGAAAAAAGTCATAATATTTAAGATGCCCAAGCTTGCTGCTATGAGCTATGTGCTCCGCCCCGCCACGGAGCTCTTTTGCTTGTCATGCCAGCATTCGGGCAGCTGGCTGGCCGGTAGACGGACAGCAAGTATGGGATATTGTAGTTTAGGGTCGAATAGGAATAATATTATTCAGGTCTTTATTTAAAATAACTAGCAGTCACTTAACATATGAAGCGTACATGTTACATATCCCATCATGCATCCCACATTACCCATAGTGCATCTTGACCAATCGATGTGTCCCTGTAACTGTGGTGCATTCAAAGACAACAGGATAAATGTTTGTCGTAATTCCATTCCCACGCATTAATTTTTCCGTGGGAATGAAATATTATTTTGTGGGAACGCTTAATTTATTTATTTATTTTACCCATGTCGGATCCCAGGATCCGTTGAGAGGGACAGGGAGAAGCCGGAGGGGTAGTGGAAGAATTTGGATTCGGCCTACAAGTTTCAGGTGTCGGGTCGCTGTGTCCCTCTCTGACCACCAGAGGGAGCCATCTCCTGAAAATTAACCTTTACCTGGCCTCGTTTCTCACACTACATCTCCCAACAGCCACTGCTCTTTATGCCTGGACTTCCCACCAGCTGTTCCTCATTCAATAATCATCTCAATTGTATTTAATCCGGCACTGAGCTCTGCATGATTGACTATGTTTTGCCCTATCCCTTTCCAGTTTGTCCTGCTTAAATTTGATCTGTTTACTATTAAACTCTGTTGCACTAAAAGATATTCACATATTTGGGCTTCTGGGGGGTATTCCAGGAAGCATGTTTAAACTAGCCTGACTTTAAGCCTGAACTCTGGCTGAAATCCGCCTGAACTTGCTTACTCTGGGTATGTCGGTTCCAGAAGACCGGATATGAGTTGGCGTAATTACGCTCGACTTGGTAACCCTGGGTTAACGCACGTGCACGTCGTGTACATAAAGACATTCTCAATAGATCGCCGATTTCTGGAGTCACCATGGAAACGCGTGGGGAAAAAAAAAAAGAAAGCGCAACACTTGAGACGGAAGTGAGACGGAGTCTGAGATTTTAATGACGGCGTATGAAGATTATACGTCCATCAAAAAAGTAACACGGCTGCATCATCAAAAAAAAGAATTTCTGCTTGGAGAAAATCAACAGATAAAGTAATCCCACGAGTTTCTGATCTTGTTTCCATTTTCCTTGTGACGCACATATATATATATATATATATATATATATATATATATATATATATATATATATATATATATATATATATATATATATATATATATATATATATATATATTGAACTCTCATATGTCTAAGTTTGAGCCGGTGAATATGCTAATTTTTATAACAATAAAAAGGACGGTAAAAAATGCACGGAGTGCAAAAATTTATTAAAGAATTTCTCATCATTGTACTTGCAGTAACAGAGTGTAGGGGTGCTATAAAAACTCTCCTTTCCTCTCCTTCGCTCTCACTCATGGTGCTGAGACGTAAGCACAGTAGGGCAAAATAACTCGGCAAAACACAGTAAAACAGCTAAACAACTAAACATATTTAGTCAAAAAGCCACACTTCAACCCAAATCCGTCCAGACAGGCAAAGGGAATGATATCCCAGAATCCCTTGCGGTGCCGATCTAACAGCAGCACCAAAGTTACACCTACTTAATTGAATTAATTTGAATGAAAGGAAAATAATTGTCTGAAAACTATGTGTTATTTTTAAGGTGACTTAACAAAAAAATGATTTCTCTTAACTGAAGCAAATAATTAAGTTAGATCAAAGTAAACAAGTTTAATTTTCCAACATCCATATGTGGTCCTATCACCCTCTCACGGTGGAAAAAGTATTATCTGAGCTTCTTCATCAACTAAATCATCTTCAAATGGACACGCCACGCTGCTTCACCTCTCTGAAAACAAACTAAGCTTCAACTAAACCTGCTCCGGACCAGGTAATGTTCAGAGCATGAGTTGCCGTGGCAACTTGACATACCCTGAAACATACCTCCATTTCTGAAACCGAAAGCTGAGGTTATCAACTTCCTTAGCCTCAAACTTATCGTGGGAGCTAGCATAATCTGCTTTCTGGAATAACCTCCTGCTGCTGTGTCTCTGTTTACAGCTTGAAGAGAATGTTTCTCATTAAAAGGCAAAAAACTATCTTTTTTCTTTTTCTTTTAACTTGTCCTGTCCAACAGCTGAGCAAACAGATGAGAGCTCAAAGCCTCTTGTGTTGGACAGATTTTACTGTTACAACATGGGGTTATGATTCTTCTGGCACACAAGGTGGATATTTGAATAAACCCTTTTTGTAATTTAGGTTAAACTTGACTGACAACTGACAACGGTTTTACTCGCAGAGAGGGGCAGGCCAGTTACAAAGTCCAATGCTATGTGGGACCATGGGCGGCTCGGAACAGATAAAGGGTGGAGAAGTACAGAAGGTGGGCGGTTACAGACCTTGTTCTGAGCACAAACCATGCAGGCAGAAACAAACTCCCAGGTGTCCTGTGTCAGACAGGGCCACCAGAACTGGTGACACAGAAATGAGATAGTTGTGTCGACTCCCGGGTGACCTGTTTCCTTATAACCCTAGGAAGGAAAAGTCTGTCTGAAGGACCCCCTCCAGGGTCTGATTCCTGGGTCTGTGCGGCCTTGATGTCCCTCTCCAGCTGCTGTGAGAGCGCACCCAGAACACAGGAGGCAGGAAGTACAGTTGCGGACTGCTGGTCCACCACAGCTGGTTCCTGTTGTAGAGAAAGGGCGTCCGGTTTGACGTTCTTAGAGCCAGGGCGGTAGGACACCACAAAGTCAAAACGGTTAAAAAACAGGGACCACCGTGCCTGCCTAGGATTCAGCCATTTTGCGGTCCGGATATAAGACAGATTCTTATATGCTGGCTGGGTGGGTGAGCGATCCTCTCCTCCCCCCCCCCTGGGCTACCTGGGTCCGGATGCCTGGGGGGCTCCTGGCCTGGGGGTCTCTCCTCCCCTCTCCTGGTCTGGCTGGTCGGGCTGGGGAGGATCTGGTTTACCTTATGAACACACGGTTCACTTCGGCAGCATGCATGTATCTCCCCCCCCATGTGCACGTGCACATGCACACTGCCACACTGCTCCCTGTCTGCTTCATCCCTCCTCCTAACCCACAGTGTATTGATGGACAGATGTCTTCTGCTCATCTTCATGTCAGAATTTCACCTTTGATGTAATATTTATCTTTCCAGCAGATCTGGTATATTTGTTACAGCTTAAAATAATAAGTTATTCAAATCAGAACTTGTATCCCCCACTTTCTCACCTCTCTTCCTTTTACCCCCCCCCATTCACATTCTTCCCCTCTCCCTCCCCACACACACTAAATGTAACAAATAAACAAAAAATAATACAACAAAAAGGGGTTTACACAAATCTACTCTCTGGTTTCTCTAAGTTATATAACCTCTTTTTATGAGAGTAAAACCTGTCCAACACAAAAGGCCTCCAGCTCTGATCTGTTTGCTCAGCTGTCAGAACAAGTTAAAAAAATAAAGACAGATTCTTATGATCAGTCCAGACCACAAACGGCTGAGCCGCACCCTCCATCCAGTGCCTCATTTCTTCCAAAGCGAGCCTTATGGCCAGGAGTTCCTTGTCCCCCACATCATAATTAGTCTCTGCCGGAGTAAACCAATGAGAGAAGAATGCGCAAGGATGCAGCTTGTGGTCTGCACCCATCCACTGAGACAACACAGCCCCCACCCCTCTGTCAGAAGCATTTACTTCTACCAGAACTGGTTGGCGGGGTCGGGTTGAGCTAGGACTGGTGCAGAGGTAAAGAGCTGCTTGAGCTTCCCGAAAGCTGAGTTTGAGCCTCCAGTGAAAATGTGAGGAGGTGGAGGTCAGACTCGTAAGGGGCGCAGCTATATAGCTGTAATTTCTTATGAACCTACGTAGAAAATTGCAAACCCCAGAAACCGCTGGAGCTGTTTGCAGTTAGTAGGGATAGGCCAATGCACCACCGCGCTCACCTTAGCCGGATCTGGTCTCACCTCCCCAACAGCAACTACAAAGCCCAGAAATGACACACTGGGGGGAATGAAACTTGCACTTCTCAGCCGTCACATATAGCTTAATCTCCAGCAGCTGCTGGAGCACCAGATGAACATGCCGCCTATGTTCGCTGGGATCCCTGGAGAAGATAAGAATGTCATCTAAGTCCACAAAGACAAAACGATGGATGAAGTCCCGTAGCACGCCATTAATCATCCCCTGAAGTACTACAGGGGCATTGGAAAGTCCAAAAGGCATAACTAAATACTCATAATGTCCAAGTGGCGTACTGAATGCAGTCTTACATTCAGCACCAGCCCTTACACACAGCAAGTGATAGGCGTTGCATAAGTCCAGCTTTGTGAAAATCTGGGCCTCCTGCAGGGCCTCAAATGCCGAGTTCATAAGAGGAAGAGGATGCCGGTTCTTGATCGTGATTTCATTCAACCCACGAAAGTCGATACATGGCCGGAGGGTGGCATCCTTCTTCCTGACGAAAAAAAATCCAGCGCTAACAGGTGATGAAGAAGGTCTATTAAGACGTCAGAGATATACTGCTCCATTGCCTCCCTCTCCGTTTTTGACAGGTTGAAAAGCCGGCTCTTAGGCAGAGCAGCACCGGGCTTTACGTCTAGGGAGCAGTCGTAGGGTCTGTGAGGAGGTAAGGAGAGTGTTCGGGACTTAGAAACCCCCCCCCCCTAAGTTGTGATATTCAGACGGCACTTTGGAGAGGTCATGTAAGGACGGCTGCCTAACTGGAACTGTGGGATCAGCTCCTGGAGGCCGAGCTGTACGTAGGCAGACAGTGTGGCAGTGGTCACTCGAACTGGTTATCCGGTTGGTGGACCAGTCAATAACAGGATTATGAGTAATGAGCCAAGGAAATCCTAAAACAACCGTATTATGAGAGGACTGATTACCAGAAATGATGAGGTGGACTGGCTCAGTGACCTGGCTTACAGTGGCCACCATTAAGAGAGACGACCTGTAAAGGATGGGACAGTGACTCCGTCTTTAAGCCTGCCTGCTAGGATAGCTCGGCATCCATGAGATTCTGCTCAGCGTCTGAGTCTAATAAAGCCTGAACAGGATGCACAATGGGTGATGAACGCCTGACAGTCCCCGGAGTCACCCGAAAATCTCTCCGCTTAGGCCAGCTAAGCCGCGGGGGCGAGAGCCCCTGGACCGGAGCCATATGATGCACCGAAGCGGAGGAGGAAGGATGGAGTGGATGTGATGGGGGAGGGTGCTGAATCTGCTCCACTAGCTGCTCGATCTGCCTACTGACCTGCGGTCAGCTGTTGCTCATGGCGATCAGACATCAACAGTAAACCTCGCTGAAAAAAGCTCAGCTGTTTCTCCTGCTGATGGATAATCCACTCCTGGCTGGTGAGACCCGCTCGTGAGGTTTCTGCGTCCGCTGTGTCCATTTTTGGCCAGATTGTAATGTCAGGATTCGGTGTGGACACAAAATGCAGGATGCAGGATTTCCAAACGAAAATTCAAATTTAATTACCAGATTGCTCTACAGACAAGATGCTAATACAGTAGCTCTGTAAAAAACAATCTGGCAACAAGTGCAGGGGAGACGCAGACTACAAACACGAGGACAGATTAAACAATTAAAAACAGGTGCGCACTTTAGGGAGGGCAGGTGAACACACTGTGGAAAAGGTGACACCGGAGGGAAGATCAAGACAGCCGAAACGAGAGGTCATGTGAGAAACAGGAAGTAACAAAAGAACAGCTGAACAAAAATCTGCTCTGGCCCCAATACCTCACACTTTGCCTCTTATCATATTTTCTATATACATATTTTCTATATTTTTACGAGAATAAGGCACACTTAAAAGTCTTAAATTTTCTTCAAAATGTACTAAGCACCCTATGGTGCGGTGCGCCTAATGTGTTCTTGTGTGACTTCAGTAAAGAGGACGTAGAAGAGGAAAATATGAGAACGGTAAGGAGGGAAGTGAGGACATGAAAAAAGACCCCCGTCCCCCCCCAAAAGTAAAAGTACAGGTATGTCAATTATGCAGAAAAACATCAGCAGCAAAGAGACTCAATTATGAAGCACAGTTTAGACTGCAAGCTATCAGTTAAGCAGAGGAACATGGGAATCGAGCAGCTGCGAGAGAATTTAAGATGAATGAATCCACGGTTCGCAAGTGTGCAAGTGAAGGAAGCTGGAAAACAAACTCCGACATGTCAAGAAGACGCAGCAGAGTTTCCGCAGAAACAAGGCGAGGTGGTCCGTGTTGGAAGATGGACTCGAGCAATGGACCAGCTGCCTACACAGAATCAATCTTACTCAAACTTTGAGTAATGTAATTGAGTAATCTGATGTGGTGGTCTGCAGCATGGGGGCACCTCAAGGGACTGTGCTCTCCCCATTCCTGTTCACCCTGTACACATCGGACTTCACCTACAACTCCTACCACTGTCGTCTGCAGAAGTTCTCAGGTGACAGAGCCATTGTGGTCTGTGTATCAGGGGGGACGAGCATGAGTACAGGGGGGTCATCTCTGACTTTTTGGGCTGGTGTGAAAACTACCACCTGCTGCTAAACACCAGGTTGTTTGGCATACGCAGACAGCTGCTCAGGACTTTTTATGACACTGTGGTGGCCTCAGTTGTCCTTTATGGGGTTGTGTGCTGGGCGGGGGGCAGTGCAGGCAGAGACACGAAGAGGCTTAACAAGCTGGTTAGAAAGCTGGCTCTGGGCTGCACACTGTAGTCCATCGAGGAGGTGGCGGAGGATGTTGGCTAGGCTAACATCCATCATAGGTAACCCCTCCCACACCCTGCACCAAACTGTAGAGGCGCTGACCAGCTCCTTCAGCACAAAGCTGTTACACCCACAGTGCAAGAAGGAGAGCTACCGCAGGTCTATCCTCCCCACAGCCATCAGACTGTACAACATTGTGTAAAATGTGACACACTACGGGCCCACAGATGTTTTTCATTCACTCATTTTTTTAATTTATATTTGTTGCAGTTTTTGTTTTCAGTTGTTTTTGTTCTTTAACGGTTCTTTTTTGGTGTGTATTTTTTCTTATTTTTTGTTTAAATTGAATTTACTTTGTCATAAAAAGCTGTTTTTTTGCAGATATTATTCTCTTTTATTTATAATGTTGTTGTTGTTCTGTAAATACACTGAAGGCCACTTTATCTTTTGGTGAATGTCACTTTTGCTACTGTAGTTTTGAATGTCATTTTTGAATGTCTTTTTTGCTGCTGCAGATAAGTGAATTTCCCCATTGTGGAATACATAAAGTTATCTTATCTAATTTAATCTAATCTAATGTAATCTAATCTAATCTAATCATTGAGCTGTAGCAATCATATATAAAAGGTCTCCATAATCTAAAATGGATACAAAGGTTGGGGTGACAAATCGCTTTTTAATCCCAAAAGAAAAACACTTGTTTTGGAATAAAGAAAAAAATTTAAATTTCTGTTTTCTTTCTACAATATCATTAATATACATGACAAAAAGAAGGCCTCCTAATGCAAAACCCTGTGGCACCCCCTTGTGTACATTTAAGAATGCAGAGCACAAACCATCATATCTAACACACTGGGTTCTGTTACTCAAGTAACTTGTGAGCCAGGAGATTACATGATCTGAAAGGCCAAAACTGATGAGCATTTTTTTTTAAACGTGTTCTGTTCAACAACTGAGCGAACAGATGAGAGCTGAAGGCCTTTAGTGTTGGACAGGTTTTACTATTACAAGAAGAGGTTATGTATCTTCGGGTAATCAGGGTGTAAATTTATTTACAAGTGCAGACTTGCTAATTTGAATAGGTTATGATTTTAAACTGTATGTCATTTATGCTAGATATGCTGAAAAGACAAAAATTATATCCAAAAGACCCCCAGACCAGGAGCACCCCCAGTGACGGGACCCATGCAGCCCGAGCAGGGGGGGACTGCCCACCCACCCAGCCAGGTGCAGAGGAGGTCCCACTACAGTAGCCCTTCCGGCACCGGGAAGCATAGGGGAGCCTGGCGTCAGGACCCCCAGGCCACAGGACAGGCGTGCTCCCCATACTGGCGGCAGCCATATAGCTTGTTCTGTCGGGGCAGCTGTGGTGCAGCTGTAGGGTGGTCGACCCATGATCGTAAGTTTGCAGGTTCAATTCCCGCCTTGCACACCCATGAATCAAAGTGTCCTTGGGCAAGACACTGAACCCCACCTTGCCTCTGGTGATAGGCAGGTGCCTGTGTTTGGCAGCGGAGCCGCCACCAGTGTGTGAATGTGTGTGTGACTGGGTGAATGGGTCTGTGACTGTAAGGCACCTTGGGTCTTGTAGGTAGAAAAGCGCTATATAAGTATACGCCATTATATCATGTGTTTAACCTTTTCTGCGATTTCTTCTTTCTTTCTTTCCTTTTCGCCAAAGGCGTATCTTCCTTCAGTTGTTCACTTCCCCGTTTGGACCCTCAGAGCCTCCAGAGTGGGTTAATAAAGAATCATTCATCTTCTTCTGGGGAAAACCTTCATTTATTACAGTTCTCTTTCACTCTGTATAACAAACATAAACACACACCCCAACACACTTTTGCTGCTCTTGCTCTCGCTCCCTCTTGCACTGCACACGCGCTCTCCCCTCCTTCCGCTGCAGCTCCCTGCTCCTTCTTAAACACGCGCGCAATTTCAGCACATATACATTCTCAATCTACAACACAGTGTGGCGACCTGGGGGTTAGCCCCGCCTTAAGCCCCTAAGAGTCATGGGAAGTGGGGAATCTTGGGTGTAAAGTTCCTCACCATGACTGAGGGGACTGTGAGCAGAAGTGACCTCCATGCTGTTTAGCTGTTTGTGGGTGTGATTAAGTAAATAGGCTAAAATGCTGTGTATGTCTCCCTCTCCAAGACTGTGGTTGCACAATGTTTAGTGCAGGATAATCGGTGACGTACTAACTGGGTTGTTACAGCGCACGGTTTGTAGATAGGTATGACTTGTGTATGGAAAAGATGACTTATCCTCTCTAAATTGGGTGGGTGCGGCTTATAGTCAGGTATGCTCCATAGCCTGGAATTTACGGTACTTTGTACTTTATCAAAATCATTATGCTTTTTATGTCCATTTGAACTTGTATTGTGATTTTTCTTGTAGTTACAGACCCTGAAGAAGTCCTGCACCGATATAATCACTTATTAGTGTGATGGGGGGGTCAGCCTGCAATGCACCTTGGGGGGAGGTGCTACTTGGCAGTGGTCCCCCTCCCGTGGTTGCCGTATGGAAACGGGCCCCTCCCCTCTCAGTTTTAATTGCAACTTAGACTCGTAGGACCCTTGGTAGGGGGGTTGCTTGGATATCACTGCCATCAAGCAGCAGATGTCCTCTCAGCGCCCTAATCGCCAATTTTAACTGCACTCTTAAGTACAAACACCTTCTACTCCTCAAAAATATACACTCCAACACAGAGACATTTCACAAGCACACACACATACATTTCACAAGAAAGGTGGGATCTCAGACCATCTGTCCCCCTTGGGGTGTACCAGGCCCTCAGCAGTGGCGGCCATGTCCCTTAGGTGCTGACTTCCTGGGCCTGGCGGCCCACCCCACACAGGGAAAGGGATCCATGGGTGCTCTGGCAAGACCATGAGCCGGGGATCACATCACAATTGAGCCTGTGGGTGTCCGTGTCCCTGTGGTGTGACTTCTGGTCCTTTCCCTCGTGCGCTGCCCTTCTCTAAAATTCCAACTATGGGTAAGCCTGGTCGGGCCATGTGGACCCCCACTTCTCTTGGGCATTCCTCCTCCAGCCCCTGCCTTCCTGACCCAACTGTGGGCTAGGTGGGTAGCTGCCAACTGTGGGGCGGGTCTCCCTTGGGAGGCCCTGGTTCATGCCCGGGGTTGGGGGAATGCTAAGAACTCCTGGGTGGTAGTGGGGTGCTCTTCTGGGGCTGGGTCTGCTCTGCTGGTTGGGTCCCCATGCCTCCCTTTTCTATGGCATTGGGGGCCCCTGTGGCGGCCCTGCTGGGCGCCCTGACCTGGGTGGGGGATGCGATTGCCTGGCGGGCGGTTGTTCTCTATCTGCTACCGTGTGGGTGCTGGGGGGTTCCTGGCTGCCGCTACTGCGGCAATGGTCTTGGTGTAGGGACGATTGGACACTCTCCCTCTTTCCTTTTACATTCCATCATCCACATTAGAAGAACAGATACACTCACTCAAGCACAGATGTGAGCTCACCTTTGCACAAATAGTTTGCGTGACTGAATAAAATGTCTTAAACGACTTGGTCTGAATACATAAGTATGCATGTGTGAACATTAGTTGTACTGTGCAAATGTTGACATGTGAACATTTTTGGAGCCAACAGGTATGTTTATAACATTTGAGTGTGTGTGGACAGGACCCACCCATTCCAGATTTGTATTACATCCAAACCTAACAGTAATGATTGTAAACATCCAGCAACTTGTTGCTTTATGCTGCTTCGTGGTTTTATTCCACCCCCTTCTATAACCCCCCTCCCATACCCCCCCCCCCCCACACACACACACACAGACACATCTCTCTTCTTCTCTCCTTTCCTTTTCCGTCCGGTCCAACACAAAAATGTTACAAATATGATTAAGATGAATGAGATTTGGCCTAGATTACAAAAAGGGTTTATTCAGAAGAAGTTTAAATTGTGTCAGAAGTGTGTCAGAAGATTTATAACCCCTATTGTAACAGTAAAATATGTCAAACACAAGAGGCCTTCAGCTCTCATCTGTTTGCTCAGCTGTTGGACAGGACAAGTTAAAAAAATGTGTGAACTAACTTCATACTATATCTTAATTGTGAATTGAACTTTACAAGTATGTTTTACTTATGTTTTTTTTTTTTTTTTTCAATATTTTATTTTCATTTTCAAGTGTACAAAATCAAACAGGTAAAACAAACAGCTCAGGTGCTCTTTAGACCATTACAAAACAGAATGAAAAAATACAAGTAAATAAACAATTGCCAGTTACATTCTATTCAATATTTATTCACAGGCCGTCCAAACAGGACATAAATAGAAGAAAGAAAAATGCAGTCTCAATACAGAGCTAAATAACTTTAACTTTTTGTAAGTGATTTAGAAATGGTGTCCAGAGTTTATTGTGAATATTAACTGAGGTGGTCCTGACATGGCGAATTTTTTCCATGTGGATGAGAGATAGCATGTCAGTGAGCCACACTTTAAAGTATGGAGAAGCCGTAGATTTCCATTCTCGCAAAATTTGTCTTTTTGCGGTCATTAACCCAAGTTCTAGTGGCTGTTGCATTACAGTTGGGATAGCTCTAGTACGTACGCAGCCAAAAATGGCGAGCTCTGCATCGGGTGGAATAACGCAACCATAGGCTTTGGAATACCAGTCAAATATACTGTTCCAGAAGCCAGCCAATGAGGGACAAGACCAAAAAGCATGAGCCAATGTGCTTTCGGATATTTTACATTTATCACAAATGGGAGTAATTGAAGGATATATTTTGTGCAACCGTACTTTGGAGTAGTGAAGCCGATGGATGATTTTAAATTATATGAGTTGGTGTCTGCTGTTAACTGAGCACGAGTGAATCTTGGATAAACACTTTTCCCACATAGAGTCTGATATCTCTATGCCCAACTCCTCGCTCCAAGCATCTTTCATTTTTGTTGATGTCACCCTGTTGCTGCCATCAAATAAATGCACTATTCTGGAAACCAAATGTCTGGAGCCAGGGGGATTTTTGAAAATGTCATAAAGATCATGTTCAGCTGGAAGATCTTGAAATAATTTAATTTTGGACTGCAAGTAATGTCTAATTTGCAAGTACCTATAGAAGTGTGAATTGGTAATGTTAAAGTTTTGTTTAAGTTGATTAAATGATGCAAATTTTTTATCTATGTATAAATCTTCAAGCTTAGACAAACCCCTCTCATTCCATTCCTGATACAATTTGTCATCCCAAGGAGGCAAGAAAGAGTGATTATGGCATATTGGTGACTGAACAGAAATGTCCGGCAAAGAAAGAAAGCTTCTAATTTGATTAAAAATGCGCACTGATTGCTTTAGGACAAAACCCAGTTTTCGGAGAGACTCCGCCCTCTCCAGTTTGGAGAAGAGCAGAGCCTGTAAACATGAGAAATCTCTCACTCCGCCAGCCTCCATCTTAACCCACAGCGGAGTGGTGGGACCAATGGTGTCTGGTGATCCCTGCTGCCAGAACATCAGTGCTCTGATATTAGCAGCCCAGTAATAATGTTTGAATTCCGGCAGGCCAAGACCTCCTTCCTGTTTTACTTATGTTTAATAATAAATTAAAATAAACAATATTTTGTTTCGGCCAGAGCATCAAACTAGCCAGGACAGCCTCTGAAGAAGGTACATGTTGAATGAGGTTAAATGAGAAGTGAAGAACCAGTGAGATGATACCATTCACTGGAAACACTGGGTTTTCCAAAGGGTATTGCGGCTCCCTGTGTTTTTCATTTCAATGAGAAACTGACCCAAATGGCTCTTTGAATGGTAAAGTTTGCAGACCCCTGACCTAGCACAAGTACATGTTTTCTGAACCCTTTAAAACTGATTTTATTGCATGCATCTTTTACTATCAAACTGTTCTTATCCTGTGGTTTTAGTTGGCTTTTTTTTTTTATCATACTGTGTTCCGACTACGTGCTCATCTGATCATTGTGGAGTGGAGTGTACTGTCGGAGGCTGGACTTTTTTTTTAAATGGTTTATATCAAGCAATCAAATAAGAATAATACACAAACACAAACATTACAAGCATCAGTTGTACATTCATACAATGACAAATCAAACTTAGGATAATTAGACATATTAATAAATATTGCTTGAAAGGGAGTGGAAGGAAGCGAATTTATATAATCCCACCCCTGTTCTTCATTTTATTACATGATTTATCAATATCCGGTTCATAACTTTTATCAGACAGAATTGAATCCTGAAATATAAATAAAGCACATGACACATATGAATTACTTAATGACTATGTAAAAAATAAGTTTTAGAAATCAACATGGCAAATGCAGATCATTTATCCAAAATATTTGCAGATTATGTCACTTAGAAAAGTCTTTTATATGATTAAAAAAATAATACTATATCAGTAAAATAGACATAACACTGTTTCAGACATTGTCATTGAAAAATTTGATCAAGTATCAAAAGTTAAAGGAATGGGCAAAATCCTGTTACATTAGGAAAAAATCATGAATCAATTTATCCATTTTTGGAGCAAGTGAAGTAATATAATTAAAAGTCAATCAATGTAACCATTTTCAATAATTGAATAATCATTTGTTTTATTATTTTTTTTGTATTTTTTATGTATTTTTTTATTTATTTATTTTCATAATAAGGTAATGCTGTGAAATAAAATAAAAAAAAGGGTCCATAATCTTTCGAATGACCAAGGTTGGTATTCCTTCTTCTGCTGATTAACAGCCGTTCTTCTGGGTTTAAACAGTTTATAGTTCTCTTCACTGTTCAGGTCCCTATCCTTCCTCAGCTGATATCAGCTGCGGTGTAAGTTGAGGTCAAGTTGTCTGCAGGTCAGAGCTTTGCTGAAAATCAGGTTACGTCAAACCTTTGGAGAAAGCGATGAATCTAGGCGTCATATTTCTTGAAGATATTTGGCTCTTTGATTTATTACTGCATGTTGGTTCAGACGTCCGTAATCAAACACTTCTCAAAGTCCTTCATGGTGTTCACAACCAGAACCTTGGACCGGTCCGGTGGACCGAGTGGTTGATGTAAATCCTGCAGCCTTTAACCCAAGTGTTCTCAATCTGCTTACGCTTCCTGAGAAGCCTGGCATGTTTGGCGGTTTCAGCATTCCTTCTGGTCAGATGGTCGTTCAAATAAGCAGTAGATCCTTTCAGATTTCTTCTTTGATTCATCAGAGCTAGTTTGTGTTTTTGATTCACAAATCTGATGAGGATCGCTGGTTTATCCATCTCCTTTCTCCTGGGGAGCGGGTGGCAGGTCTCGATGGTGTTGAGATCCAGGGAAATCCCTTTTGACGTGAGAAATGATTCCACGTGGTGTATCAGGGACTCTCCACCACTCTCCGTTTCAGCACTGCTAGCTATGCTAGCGCTATTAGCATTTAGCAATGCTAACTCCAGCTGCATTTAGCTTTGCCCGAGGTTTGATCGGTAATCCAGTGAGAATGACATTATTCATCCTTACTTGTCGTTCCACATCGTCTAGTCTTTTCTCGAGAATGTCAACCCGGTTTTCTCGTTGCTCGTTTTGAGCCCGAAATCTTCAGAACTCTTCCATTAGCTCAATCAGTGGAGCTAGCTTATCGGACACTTGATCCATAAAGGAATACAACATAGCTTTGATATCATCAAGAATCTTTTTAAGGTCTTTGCAGTCCTGGCTTTTCTTGGGGGCCTTGGTCAGCTCTCTTTTTTTAATCTTTTATTCACCCTTTTTTGAACCCTTGTATCTGGTTGTCTAGGTCCTTATGCAGAGTCTGATCTAGATCCTACCTGTTTCACATTTGCATACATCATAGAGCTCACATTACCCTGTGAGGGTGCAGTAGAAAAGGCCTATGGGCAGAAGAGGCTGAGCTACATTGAACTCGCAGCAGTTCAATGTTCAAATACCTTTGCAAATACCTCCGACCCCTGCTGTTATTTCTGAAGCACTTATTTTTCTTCTGGACAACTTACTGTTGTCCACCACAAAAATAAGAATTTCAGTAACTGCATATGACTAAAAATGTCTAAAATTTGCATCTACGTCAGTCACAGTGTTGTAAGAACGCGTGTGTTTTTTAGAACAAAAGAAAGGTCTAACCATACTGCATGGTTCAGCCTTTTTCTTTCTGTGTACACTGACTGTAAAAGAAAGTCATTCCAGGTGTCAGTTAGTCACTCCCTCTAAGAACTGTCTCAACGTGTTCTGTAATTATTAACCAGCGGCTGGGTTGCTTTACAGACTTGCTTTCTGCCATGCGAACTGTACTCTGAACTTTCAAGCTTTAAAAGAAAGCTTCACCAAACCTTAAACATGATTTGTTTCTTTCAGTAGGACACTGCAAGAAAAGCGGATCAGGTAGGAATACTCATCTTTATTCAATGTTTTATTGACAGATGTGAATATCTAACAGCTCCTTTTTGATGTAACTTTAAAAAAAATTCTGTTCAAAATACATTTTTAAACGCATGATGTCGAGAAGTAATAGATGACATCAATTTTTTCCTTACACACAGCTTAGATAACAATAAAACTGACTCAGACAAATCCTGTCATAAAAGATTTTCAGTTTGAGATAGAACTTTCAACTCTTAGAATGTTAAAAGTTAATTTAGTGATCAAATCATACAACAGTTATATGAATAGGATCGGAAGTTTAATATTTAAATGCTATTTTTCCCAGATTCATCTGCCTAAAGTGAAAACAGTGAGTGATAGGAAGACTAAAACTTTAAGCTAGAAAAAACCTTTAATGCTACATTATAACTCTTTCAGTTACTTCTGTTGTGCAGATCAACCAAAACATGGATGTGACAAAGAAACCTGCAGCATGGTTTTACATAATTTGCAAATGATCTTTCAGTAAACATAGGCACACCTTTAGTTTAGCTTTTGAGAATACCTGAGACTCACAATGCCTCGTGTTTTTTCTATTTCGCTGTAGAGAAAAACAAGCGATGAGACATTAAAAACAAACACTTTTTTGTTTAAAAAAAAGTATTTAACTGTGCAGCAGTTCTTTGTAAATATAACAGTACACCTCCCAGACGTGGTCTTGAATGCATGTTTAGTCCATGTTGTTCAAACTGGACAAGCAGGGAGGGGCTTCTTCTTTTTCTACTGTTTGTCCACCGCTACAGTTGGAAGAGACCTAGTGTGAAATGTCGAACTGGTAAAAATCTTGCTTTGTGGACTTTTAGCTGAGCTAATAAATGTAGTAGATTTGGATCCAGCCTGTTCTTGTGACAGCGAGAATGCAAGAGTTTTAAACACAGAAACCCAAAACACACATTTATGGGCTTTTACATAGACTTTTCATTGGAAATGGCCACTTGAACGTGTATTGCAGATGGTAGTGTGAACATACCTTATACAAAGATAAATTTATGGTTGACTTAACGTTTTGAAGTAATTGGATTCCAGACGATGATTCATCCACCAGATGCCTTTTATAGGCAACTAGTAGGTCATGTTTACTTTAGGTCAAACAAATTCCTGTGCATAATGATCAAACATTTTTCTTCCTTGTTTTTTGTTTGAGGGCATCTTGGCAAACTCAATTATTTTGAAATAATATTTTAAAAGAACGATGTTCAATCTTAACCAGTCACATATTTTACTTCCTGTAGACCCACCCAAATCATCTTTTGATCTACACTATATTACCAAAAGTATTTGCTCACCTGCGTTGACTCGCACATAAACTGAAGTACCATCCCTTTCCTAACCCGTAAAGTTAAATATGACGTTGGTCATGAAAATTTTATATACCAAGAATGAAAAGGCACTATGAGTAGCACCTTTTGCTGATGAATATATATTTTTAATACAATTGTATATGAATAATTTTACAGGGTGTTTTTAATTATTTTGCTACTATGAGCTTTAGTCCGATAAAAATTGTGTTTTGGGTGTTTTTAATATGTTCTTGTGGCATTTTTCTTATGATGGAGGACAAATATTTAAAAAATTAAGCTTAAAATTGCATTTCTGAGTTTTTTCTAATTGTTAATCAGGAGCAGATGAAAAAAAAAGATGTTATGTATAAATATTTATATTCCTACATAATATGCCATGTGTTAAAAAAAATCCCTTGTAAAAGATTATCAGCATAGATAGATGTTTCTAAAGTCAGCAGTTGGGTCAAAAACCTTAAACTTGCTAAAGCAGGAAAACACCTCTTAAGCATTTCCCACATTGTGGGAAAATTGCCAAGTTTCACACTTTGCCACAAAATAGCCACTAAAACACACATATATACTTTGGATACATGTGTGTTTTAGTTTCGTTAGTGAATTTTGAAACTTTTTTTTAGGCCCATGGCCCATGGCCTCAAAAAAATGGCCCCATTCATTTTTTTGGCAGTTTTCTTTTCTCCAGATACAAGGTATGTGCAAATTTTGGTGAGTTTTTGAATTTGTGGCAGGTGTCAAATTATCGCTCAAAGGTGCAAGCAATATGGTCCCTGCAGTCCATGATTGCTGCAAGCCATATTAAGTCAACTAAATGAGTCATGTAAATGCTAACTTAAAAAGTTGAGTCTTTAATTTACATTTAAATCCAAATGGTCTGATCAGTTGACGGATTTGCTCTCTTGTTTTATATTGTTCAAGCTTTGGTTAGAGAATGAAATCAGTGCACATCAACTACATAAAAGGCAAACACATAATTCTTTGTTAGCCATTTATGAGACGAAAGGTGCAAAATAAACTGGAAATTCAGGTATTTCATCCTCCTGAAACTGGGAAAGAGGTATCAACAGTACTCTATGGTGTATTATAGATGGATTCTTCTCAAAGTAAATGATGCTGCAAGCAAAGCAAAGCACAACACAATAATAAAATGATTAAGAGGTCTTTTCTAGCTTTACTAAATAGTTCAATGTTTTTAATCCAACAGCTGAATCTAAAAACATCTACAAAACATGTATTTCTGTTGACAGTATTTTACAAGGAGTTTTTAAACTATGTAGGAAGATGTAACCAAAAAGATAGTTTTTTGTGTGTTATAAAAGGGGAATCGTTGTCATGTTAGTCAAAAGGTAAAGGAGAGGCCGCGGAATACCTGACATTTTTTCTAACAAACATGTCACAGCAGAGAAATGTTGAAGTCATAAGACTGCTGTAAAAGGTAAAAATGGAATAAAGGAAAAGGAACGTGCAAAGCAACAAGGAAATCCAGCAGCTGCAGTGCAGTCGCAGGCTTTTGAAGAATAAACAAATGGTGGGGTCTGTGCTGTCATCACTGGTTACTGGGTGGAGTACTGTTATTAAATCTCTTTGAGACAAGCAGGAAGAAAAAGGAAACCGAAAGGGAGGCAGCACAGCCAGAGGAGGGATAAATATAACTCAAAAACTTCAGAGGGACGAACACGTTATATTTAAATAGCGGAAGGACAAAGAGACAAAAACTAGGAACGTGGATCACAAAGGGAGCTCCATAACAGCATGTAAGATGAGGTATGACAATAATCATGTTGTATTTGCTTTGAACTACACTCGGTTGGTTACACAATTAGGTTTTAATAGCATTTCTTGCTAGAGGCCAAGGGTCTGTATTTAGCTTACATGCACGTAAGCAAGGATTGGAGCGGTCACATGCAGTTAAAGGAGATTTTGTTTATTTTTTGCAGAAGCGATTCAATAATGAATGAAGCTGTTCTTCTACCAGTGATCCAAATAGGAGCTGGACGGAGTTTGTCCAGGTGATCTGTTTTCTTTCGCTGCCATGTAAACTTTTTTCTGATACTTATACATAGCCTGGTATAATTTTGTGGTATAGTTTTTTTTAATGTTTACTGTTTTACACTTAACTTGTATTTACATGTTTATTTACTCGTATTTAAATGTTAGTTCTGGGTTGAATTTATCACAATGTGTTGCATTAATTTATGTTGTCAAAGCTATTTAATGTGCAATATTTTATTTCAGAGCAGAATTTCTGTCACTGCTGAACACATACAACTGCTTTTTGAAGGACCAGACCCAACTTCACCTCACCTACACTCAGGTAAGACTTCACGTATATATTTCTGTGAGTTTTTAATTTACATATCACAATTAGAAACTGCATGAATGTCCTTATCTAAATGTGCTGTATGACTGTGGTTACTTATCACACAGTTTTCTGTTTCTTTTGTTCAGGCAGAAGATAAACAGGTGATTGTGGAAGGTTTTTTGAATATCTCCTGGGGAGTAAGGAGACCCATCCGGCTGAAAATACAGGATGAAAAACAAATCCCCCAGAATTCACCTGACCCCACCAGTCCAGTCAGCCCAGTAGGGAGCAAGAGGTTGGTGTCATGTGATGGAATACTTTTCTCTTAAAGACCCACAATTGTGTTCTTGGTGTTTTTAACATGTTCTTGTGGCCTTTTTATCATGATGGAGGACATATAGAAAGAAAATTGGGCTTAAAATTGCATTTCTGAGTATTTCTTTATATAAATCATTGCAAATCAGGAGCAGATGAAAAAAATGCTGTTTTAGAAAGATTGCGTTTGTGACATAGAAAATACACTGGGTGGAACACATGCTTCCTGCTCTGCTTCATTCCCATGCTTTCACTTGCACATAAAGATATGTGTTCATCTTCGAGTTTGCATGTGGCTTAAAACTTCATGGCTGAAAAACTTCAATATTGCACACCATTTTTACTGCACCAGTTGTTAGGTTGGGGGTGTTACGGTGGACGAGAGGTGGAAAACACGTTTACATTTAAGATACAGCAATAACAAATGCCTGTACAAACTAATACATCCTGAAGGACTAAAAACAATCTCAGTACCAATTAACAAATACTGAAGCACAACAGCAAATCACGGAACAAATTACCGAGTCCTGAAACACAAAAGCAAATCCGGGTGCAAATGTCCAAATACCGAATCACAAAAAACAATCCCGGTACAATTTAAAATATCAATAAAAAGGATACAAAAAAGCTATTTTAAGACATTTAAAATACTTATTGATAAAACATACAAATGTTACAAAACATTAACATGAATATAAAGGATATAAAAGCATTGAACATGCTAAGGGGGAGAGGCAGATTAAAATTCTGTTGAATTCAACATTCGATTGACCCTAACGTTAGGTTAAGAACTTAACCCCGGTTCTCTGAAAACATGAGTGAGGTATCTCACTATGGGACACGCCCCCTACGCTGTCCCCCAGAAGCTCTTTTACATTACGCCAGTCCTGACTGGCAGAAAGAAGGTGACGTCTGCTCTCAGGAGGCGGGACTTCCTCCTGGTATAAGAGCCTGACGCCATCTTCTCTCCTCAGTCTAAGTAAGCACACCTCTTCTCGCTCCAGGCAAGAAGGGTGATCTGGTGAGATACCTCACTCATGTTTTCAGAGAACCGGGGTTAAGTTCTTAACCTAACGTTCTCTTTCAACATTCGTTTCGCTATCTCACTATGGGATGTAGAGACTCCCGTATTGCCAGATAAGCTTACCCCGAAGACCAACAGAGAACAACCAGGCTGATCATACAGGTGTAGGCGTGGACCCCACACCTAGCACTGCGTGAGGCAGCCCTGATCTAGTGACATCCAGTCTATAAAATCTGATGAAAGTGTGAGGTGTTGCCCAACTGGCAGCCATGCACACATCATCCAGAGAAATGCCCTGAAAAACTGCCCATGATGATGCCATGCCACGAGTGGAATGAGCGAATCAGGCCCGTCGGGGGTGTTAATCCCTTGCTTTTATAAGCCAAGGTTATAGCACCCACAACCCAGTGTGACAGGCGTTGTTTGGTTATGGGCTTACCTGTGTGAGGAGAAGCCCACGACACAAACAGCTGCTAGGATTTTCTGAAGCCAGCCGTCCTCTCCACATACATGCGCAGCGCCCGCACAGGACACAATGTGTGAAGCCTCTCTTGCTCCGTAGAGGAAAAAGGAGGCGGGTTAAATGCCAAGAACTCAATGGGGTGGTAAGGTATGGCAGGGTTGAAAACCTTGGGCATAAATGCCGGATTCGGTTTCAACAAAACTTTAGAATCCCCTCTGGAGAACTGCAAACAGGACGGGTGACCTGACAACGCATGGATGTCGCTCACTCGTTTAGGAGAAGCTAGTGCAACGAGCAGAGCTGTTTTAAAAGAGCGCTTTGAGGCTCACTTATCTCAGTGGCTCAAACTGTGCGCACGACAGTGCGTCGAGCACCACCGGTAAATCCCATGGAGCAACCAGGCTTTTCGACACCGGTCGGAGCCGACGTGCGCCCCTCATAAACTGACAAATAAGCGGATGCTGGCCCACTGTTTTGTCATTGAAACCTATGTGACAGGCCGATATGGCCGCCAGATACACTTTAATGGTGGAAAAGGACAAACCTTTTTCAATCAGTTCCTGAAGGAACAATAGAATGACTGGGACAGGGCCCTGAAAAGACACTACGGCCTTTTTTACGCAACAGTCCTCAAAAACGCGCCATTTGGTGCCGTAGGCAGAGCGGGTAGACCGCGCCCTGGCACTCTGGATCGTGTCCACGACATTCTGCGGGAGTCCCGCTGCCATAAGATTTAGCCTCTCACGGGCCAGGCCCACACCCACAGAGCCAGGCGTTCCGGATGAGGGTGAAGAATTTCCCCGAGGGCCTGTGATAGGAGGTCCCTGCGTAAAGGCAGAGGCCACGGTTGGCTGTGCAGCATCTGAACGATGTCCGCTAGCCAGTGTTTCCCGGGCCACCGCGGGGCTACGAGGATGAGAGAGTGTTTCCCCTTTCGAACCCTGGTGAGGGTAGGGGCAGTCAACTCCAACGGTGGGAACGCATACAGAAGTCGGCACGGCCATTCGTGCGCTAGAGCGTCCACCCTCAGGGGGGAGCTCTGATCCGTCAGAGAGTAGAACATCTGACACTGAGCATTCTCCGCTGATGCAAAGAGATCGACCTCTGCCTGACCGTAAATGCTCCACATCTGGGCTACCACCTGGCTGTGGAGCTTCCATTCCCTGTAACGCGGGTTCCCTCTGGAGAGCAGGTCGGCTCCCCGGTTCATTATCCCCGGTACATGGATGGCCCGCAGCGACAGAAGTCGGGAGCTGCTCCACATAATCAGTCTGTGTGCTAGCGTGTGCAACTGAAATGAGCCCAGCCCGCCTTGTCTAGTTTAGGGACAAGCCGATGAAAGTGATCGTTTGAACTGCTGTCAACACGCACTTTTCCCAGTTTACTGTGAAGCCCAGAGCAGCCAGATGCGATATGAGCAACCCGGCCTGCGTCCTGAGTTCTTCGGGAGACTGCGCTGCCAGCAGCCAGCCATCTATATACATCGCCAGATGAACACCCATCTGTCTCATGGGTGCGACGGCGGCCTCCGTGCATTTCACAAACACCCGCGGACTCAGTGAGAGCCCGAAAGGGAGCACTAGAAACTCGTAAATCTTCCCTCGAAAGGAAAATCTGAGATACTTTCTGAGAGAGGGGTAAATAGGGCCGTGAAAATATGCGTCTTTCAAATCTATGGAGACGAACCAGTCTCCTGGATGCACAAACCGTACCAGACCTGCGTGTGTTTGCCTCCTGAATTTGTTCAGAGCTCGCAGGTCTAGAATCGGACGCAGGCCTCCACCCCGTTTTGGGACCAGGAAATATCTGGAGTAGAAACTGCTGTGCGCCTGCTCCGCTGGCACTTGCTGAATGGCTTTTTTTCTCTTGCAGTGTTTTGATCACTTCCTGCAAAATGCATACGTTTTGCCCCCTAGCCTGCGACTGCAGTATACCATTGAAAAGGGGAGGGGTGGATGCAAACTGGAGTCTGTAACCCTTGGTAACAGTGCTTATAACCCAGTCTGGCGCCCCGCAGCGTCGCCATTGCTGTGATTTGTCCGACAACGGGCCGAGCGGCTTCCGCGATGAGACACTGGTGGGCGTGGACAGCGCGAGCTCTGCTGACGCGTAGCTCGCTGCTACCACGGGGCTGGGCTGCTGTGCCACTGGTGGAGCAACAGCTCCCTCCTGTGGCCTCATGTGCAGCCGCGCACCGCCCACCTGGCTTCCTGTCATTTGTATGTGTTTTGAGAACCCGTTCTCCTCCATGTTAGCCCAGTCCAAAGCTGAGCCTCCCAGGACGGGGCTTTTGGCTGAAAAGGGGGTGCTCCAGGACCTGGTCGCTTCTTCCAAGCACTCAGGGAATACTGGCAGCAGCTGTCTGCTGGAAGACTTGGCTTTAGGCAGTCTTTTTCCCTCATAGCGAGACGTGGTGGTCTCAGTGAGGGCTTCAGGCCACCTAATGCTCAGCTTTTCAGCTGCTCTTCTGCAGACATCATGCAGGTCCATCGCTGCAGTCGGGTTTGGGAGGCCGCCGCACGCGTCGCCCGCAGCCAGCGGCTTTGCAGCCGATGGCAGAAAGAAAGGCTCGCTGTCCTTCTCGTCCTCCTCAGAGCCGAGGCTGATGGACTCCTCTCCGGAGTCAGGCACAGTGTCCACCATGCCCTGGAACTCCGGGGGCCCGGCCTCCTGCTCCTCCATGCCCTCGAGTGGCGCGACCGCATCTAGTTGGTCGCCCCAGCTCGTGCCTGCCACCTCTCCCTGAGTAGACTTGTGTTTTACACAAGGTGCATCAAATAAAGCAAATGGCTTTAAAATGAGAACAAAAGCCACAGTTTTGAAATAAAAACAGAAAAAAATTCTGTTTTAAAATATACAGATATATTAATTTTCATCTAAATTGAAACATGTTTTTGTCCAGATTCCATGTTAATGCCTTCCCTTATAAAGTGGATTACCATATCACTCCAAGCATTATCTCCTGGTCCGGCCCTTCTATCGAATTTAAGGACCTTTTGTGGTTGAAAAGTTTGCCCACCCCGTCCTAGAAAATGACAGACTTTATGATTTAGGCTAAAAACAGCATAATTTTAATTAAAAGACTATTTAGAATGTACAATTCTAAAATTTACAATTTTAGAATTTAGAATAGATCAAAATATGATCACATGCATTTATCACTGCATGAGTTTGATTGTGTGTGTCTCATCCTCCCTGCAGCAGTATCTCTCGATGGGGAGAATACATTGATCTTCACCAGATAGATGAGATCTCTGAAACAGCACATGAAGCTGTGATGAAGGATCCCATACCAGGTTAACGACATTTCTTTTTCTTTTACTCAACAATGGTTTTGCAAGTGACACCTTCCCTTTTCAAAAATGTTGCCTGTATAATTGAAACTGATTCTTTTTTGAGTTAATCACCTCTTTAGAAGTTGTGAAAGTTTTAAATCATGCATTAAAATTAAATATCTAAAATCTCAAATTCTCTGTAGTACTTAAAATGAAGGGCTTTAGTCATTTTCAGACATGAAGCACACAGTCCTCAAGTTACCTATAGCATCCCTGGTTTGATACATAACACTAAAATGCAGGAATTAAGTCATGACCAACCTCGTTGGACATTTATGCTTGCATGGTATTACAGTCACATACTATTTTCTTATTTATTCAACTAGTTTTATCAAATTAAATGTGTATATTTGAAATATATGTTAATTACAAATGTGTAAATTATTTGTGATGAGAAAAATGAAAACTTTCTTATATTCTCTTTGTCAAAGTCCTAAATAGCCTTTGATTTAGTCTTTCCTTTCCCCTTTATCTTTGGCTAAAAAGAAAATGGGACACCCCTATCTTCATACAAATGTGTGCAAAGGAAAATTGTTGAGCTGAACAGGGGGATTATTTGGAATTAAAGCTGTCAAATGTTTCCTAATTTTTTGGGGTGCTTTTCCCACACTTGAAAAGGGCTGAGCATCCAACATTGAAGGTTGATTTACTCAGACTGCCACTTGACATCAATTTCCAATCTTTAATTAATTTCCATTTGATCAGTCAGTATCACTGAGTTTGTTTCGGATGTTGCACATATACTGCATTCTGTCTACCTCAGAAGTGGTAGTACAAAACTGTATGCAAAGATTTCACAAAGAAAGGAAAAACTCCTTCCACCTTTGGAGGCAGCTGCTATGAATAAAAAAGACCTTAACAGCAGAAGAGACAGGTAATAATCAATACTACAGGTTAGACCAGTTAATAATCAGGTCTAACCTGATTATTACCTTGTTAAAAATAGTGTTTCTGCCCTCCTGTGATGTTTACAAAAGTATATTAAAACTAAATCATATCTTTCATGCTAGGTTCACATGCTGGGAGAGGCTTGGTGCGAGGGTGGTGGGAAAGCAAATTTAGTCAAACTCTATGCCTTTTTCAATAACTTTGTGTTGTGTTATGTTGAGCTTATCCTGCTCCTGCTGAAAATATTCTTGCTAACACTGAATTTTAAACATGTTTTTAATGCTAAATTAATGTATGCAATCAAAGGCCCTGTTCCTTATGAGAGTGCTACCCTTCGTCCTACAAGACGCAAGAATCAAGAACTGGAGTTGGAGTCTAACCTGTTTCGCTGTATGAGTGATGCCTCATTAGTGAAGAGGAGGAGGCGAAAGGGAAAGTCAGCAGCACAAAGAGAGACAGAAAGACAGCACCGCTTCTCCATAAATGGACACTTCTATAACTATAAAGTGAGCTCCTGTTACCCTAGATATTGGTTTGTATTTTTAGTCATAAACCTCTTTGATTCCATGTGCTCATTGTTGTCTCTGCAGACCTCCATCTTCACGCCATCTTTTGGTACTTCAACTAAAGTGCGAATCTCCAGCAGAATGACCACAAACCAAGTCATTGAGCAGCTTTTAAATAAGTTCAAGGTGATTTTATTCCTCAGTTTGGAAACTTTAATGACTACAGATGACCAATCACACATATTGTTTTTTTATGTCCCACATCAGTCCTGGACTACAAGATCGACACTGTTTTCGCAATTCTTAAAAATTAAAATGGCCAAAACCTCTTACAGGGCTCAAAAAACCTTTTAAACAACCAAAAAACAATAAGGATGCTATGAAGATAAAATTAACAGTAAAGCCGCCATTTTAAAAATAGTGTTGTTTTTTTTAATTAATTTATCTTGTGTAGCTCTGATCAGGGTGAAGAAGGGGAGAGAATGATATAGGCATGTGGCTGCCACTCAGCTAGTAAGGGGTGCCAGGAGGGCCCCGCAACGCTGCTGGCCCCGCAACGCTGCTGGCCCCGCAACGCTGCTGGCCCCGCAACGCTGCTGGCCCCGCAACGCTGCTGGCCCCGCAACGCTGCTCGCGACTTTTTTTTTTTTTAATTCATGTAAAGACGCTGAATATCTGTCTTACTGTTTGCATTACAGATAGAGAATGATCCGGAGGAGTTTGCTCTGTATTGCATTCATCAGAGTGGAGGTAAGAAAAATATGAAAAAGTAAGGAGTCAAAATAAAAAAAGTCAGTTGGTTATGCATGTTGCTTTCTTTTGATCAGAGAAGAGGAAGCTGAGTAACAAAGATCTACCACTGTGGGAGCGCGTTCTGTATGGGCCCTCTGATGACATTATGAAGATCTTTCTGATGGACATGCATGAAGAGGAAGTCAGCAATGATGTAAATAGAAATATACTTAAGGGGTGACGTTCACTTTAGCATTTTTAATGATTTTCTATTAAAGTAACCAACTAATTGAACAGAAACCAGTCTTTTCCGACCAAAACCTTCAATCTTAAACAGTCAAAAGAAGTTTTATTGCTCACTGAGGTCATTTTTAAGGACTTGATTGATAAACAAACAATAAAATCCTAAAATAATATATTATTAGTTTTAAATAAAAGTTGTGTCAATTTTTATTGTCCCTTATTTTATGTTACATCATCACAGCAAACTTTAATTTGCAAATAAACTAGTTTGTTTGCTAAATATTAGTTTTAGAGCAACTTAATAGTTTTAAGAAATACATTTTTAAATTTGAATTTAATTTTAATTTGTTTTTGTTTTTTTTTCCGGAAAACATATTATTCATTTAGGTTTGAATTTTTTGTTATAGTTGCATGTTTTTTTTATTAGGTTGCTCAGTATCTGAACTTGGAGCATTCAATTCTGGAGCAGGTTCTTCTGCACCTCAAAGAGGAGGAGAACAGAGAAATACAGAGTGTCATCATTAAGTGAGTACATGATCCAACACATAGGCTTACACAAATGAAAAAAATTCTTGGTACTCTTCTATTATTTATTTTAAAAAACAAAAAAACAATGATCACTTTTAGAGATCATTGAGATTAAGACTAATAACAGTAATTCCAGGTATCTTTGACGTTGTTCCTCAAAATCATTTTTAAAGATTATGATATTTACCTCCAGGAAACTTCAAAATTAATATGACAGTGGAAACATGTTCAACTGTGTCCTATGTATTCTTTTATTGAAGATCACAGGTTTATTTAGTCTGTTTATTTTGAGAGGGAGAAGCAGTCTCTGGTTTGTATCGCAGTGAACATGGACCACATAAAGTGAATGAGAGATTTCTCAAGGTATTAAAAAATAATCTTTTTATTTGAGACAGTTGGAGCAGTTTGCCAAAGAATGGATCAAAAATGTTTTTGATAGATGTAGAGAAGCTGTTTGATTGCAGTGACTGCAATTGTATTTATAAAAAAATATTTCTGCTCATTTAGGTTGAGGTTTTTACTTACCAGTTTTTAGGACAAATGGTCCTCCAAAACTGCATTATATCTAACCTAAACAAGTTTAAACATCAGCTTTAAACATACTTAAACACTGTATCTTCAGTTTTTCACGTGTGCAGTCGCCTAAGTTCATGTGTGTCCATTCAAAGTCTCGCAGTAATATCTTTGGGCTGATGATGGCGCCAAAGTTCTTGAAAACATTTTCTCCTTTGCAGCATGTTTACTATCTTTTCTTCTCTCCCTGTGTGTTTGTCAGGTACCAGCACCAACACAAACATCTGTCTCGTGTGCTGAGCTCCAAAATGTCCCCTCACACTGAGACTACTGTGTGATAGCGCCGTCCATCCATCCATCCATCCATCCATCCATCCATTTCTAAACCTTCTTATTCATGGTCATAGGGTGGCTGGAGCCTACAAACCTACAGTTAGGTGATGTGGGGTACACCCTGGGGAGTTTGCCAGTCCATCATAAGGCCACACAAACTACCATTGACTATAAAGTATGTTTTTAGACTATAGCAGGAATTTGTAAAGCCTGGAGAAAACCCACAGATGCAGAAGGAAATATGCGAACTACACACCAGGACGGATTTGAACCAGGACCCTTTCACTGTGAGGCAAGAGTGCTAACCACTATACCACCCTCCAGCCAATGGCACATTTTTTTTATTGAAGATAAAATTCTAGGTTTTGATGTTAAAAAGTAAAGTTTTGTTTTCTTAGAACACATTCTATTAAATATATGCTGCTTCCATATAAGTCTACAAGTCATTTTTTATATTCTACAAGTTTTCCCTTAATCTAACAAACAATCAAATGTATTGTTATAACTCTTGTGCGGTCCAAAGATGGAGTGTGTGTGTGCGTGTGTGTGTAGGTGTGAGTGTGTTTGCCTGTAAGGATGAAGGGGAGGGGGGTGTGGGGGGGGGCGTCATTTTTAAAACGCACAACCCCCTCTGTTTTAGTCGCAAGTCCCAAGCAACAATGGTCTAGTCCGGGGGTCGGCAACCCGCGGCTCGCGAGCCGCATGCGGCTCTTTAGCGCTGCCCTAGTGGCTCCCTGAAGAATTTTCAAAAATGTTTGAAAATGTAAAAAGATGGCAGAGAGAAATATATTTTCTGTTTAAATATGGTTTCTGAAGGAGGAAAACCAAAACCAAAATATTCAGAACGTTTTTCCAATGCTGTAAGAGCGTGTCACCTATTGCTGAAAATGGAAACTAAACTGTCCATTAGTTGAGCTGTGAATAAACTGACTGCGCTGGAGTTCAGTCTCTGTTTCTAACATCGCACGCATCACAGGGGGAAACAGACAGGCAAGTGAACACTCCCTTCTAGCATTACAAGTACCATTTCTTTTGAACACGCAAAACAGTGAACATTGCACACTAGTCATCAACCTCTCCTCCTTCCAAACTTATGGTGCAACAGAAAGAAACATAACAGGAAGAATAAACTAAGGTGGAACAACAAAACTGCCATGTGAAAAGAAATGTGGGCAAACAGAAACGCTCATGCTGAGCCCTAATTAGATCAGGAGACCACTTCCCACAATCCCCTGCTGCTAACAAACCTAAAATGCACCTGACCGCCACCACAGACCCTTAGGCTTATGGGAAGTGGGAGTTTTGGAATAAAACCTTGAGTAAGAGTGTTGTGAACTAAAGTGAGGTCCATGCTGTTTGGTCTGTTTTTCTATGCTCGAAATAATGAACTTGTTACTGAGAAGGAGGAGGAAGTTAAGCTTGTCCTGCTTTTATTTGTCTCAGCTTGGCCAAAGTTGTGCAGTTTGGAGCGGTGTGGCAGCTTCTACTCCGCTTAGGTATCGATCTGACTGAGTCAATATGATATTAAATTTCAACATTTCTGTCATTGGAGATTTGCGTCACAGTTCACGCCACACCTTCCTTCCAGCAGGGCTTTTTTTTTTATTTCAGCGGACCGCCAAACAAGTGGCTGATGTAAATGGAGCCGCCGTCAGTTCCGTGCATTGCTTGATGAAGCTGAAAGCAAATACTCTGATCTCCTGCTACACAACAATGTCCGATGGCTGTCCAGGGGGGACGTTTTGCGTCACTTTGTCATCTGTTTAGAACACGTGAAAACATTCCTGAAAAGCAAAGACCTGAACTACCCGCAACTGGAAGATGCTGAGTGGCTGGAAAAGCTGCACTTTTTGGTGGATGTGACTGACAGGCCACCTGAACGAGCTGAATGAAAGTCTGCAGGCGCCGCAAATGCTTGAAGCTGTTCTGTCATTGGAGCGCAGCTGGCTGTCATGGGGCACACACGTTCCATTTGATTGTTTTATGTTCGAATCCTCAAAATATAAATGACATCAAAAATCGGATTTCTTTATTACATTTCTTTAATTTTATCAAAGCAATGAAACAAAATTCATTGATATTGTAATTTAGTTAAACTTGCGCAACAGAGCAGTCACGTGACGCGTCGTTCTTCGCTGAATGCACTGCAGGGCAAATAAACATTTAATCATTAATTCTCATTATGTATTTGTAGCAACTTAGTCATTTTGATAGTAGGCTAATATAGCTAATATAGATACATACTGCATGTGTTGCCTTCATTATAAGGCTTAAATAGGGCTTTTAATATTTTGCGGCTCCAGACGTATTTGTTTTTTTTTTCGTCCAATTTGGCTCTTTCAACATTTTGGGTTGCCGACCCCTGGTCTAGTCCCTGACAAGTGAAGAGGGTCCTTTTCCTTAAAATATTTTTCATCATTAAATCATTTCATTAAAATTATTCCAGTATTAGACATCAATAGAATTACTCGTTTCTTTTTAATTAGGTGGTGATTTTAAAATCATGGACTATTCCTGTATGTCTGTTGTTTTCTATAAGGACCGTTGTTATGCATGCCATAACAAAAAAGGCAGGAATTCTGAGGCAGCTACGACGTGGATGTCTACAACTTCTTGAAGGTACAGAAAACAATTTTAATCTTAATTTTTCTCTTCTTTTTTTGGGTTAATTAACTTAGCTGTTTTTGTTTCTTTCCAGATGCAGGCCCCAAAGACGTCCCTGGTGTGATGCAAAGGCTGTCCGGCAGGCTCACAGACATCTCCTGTTAACTGAAAGAGAAGCATTTAAAATAGTTGTCCATTTAGACCATGAATTCATTGACAACATGCCCAGGCACACCGTCTGCTTCCCATTTCTCAGTGCCTGCACAAAAACAGTGACTTTTCCACCTCAAGTCTTTTGAGGAGTTTTAAAAACAGTTATTTTAATTTATCTGAATTGTGGTTCAGAATTTCACAGAATCTAATACACTTGACTCTGTGTTTCAAAGATATTTGCAAAACCATCAATCAGTCTTTTGTACAAAACACATATAATGGTCAAACATTAAAAAGTGAAGCATTACAAAATACCAGTGGTGATTATTTGCCATTTATTTTCTTAAGGGGGCAGTATTTTGTAAGGCAGATGAGATCTGTTCATATTGTTGGTTTCTGTTACATCCTGCTGAGATGACATGCATTGATCAGTACATAAATGTTAATGTCTTGGCCATGGTTTTCCGATGTCCCACAAGGGTTGAACAGGTCTGAGGAGAGAGGACACGCCACAGAGGGAACAACAACTCCAACAGTTTCCTGCTCTGCCTGGTTTAAGTTAAGACTGTCGTCCAATGTCCACAGCATCCTGCACACAAAGAAAAATGTATTTAAGAAAGTTAAAATGAGAGAAGAAAAAAAAAATATATATATATATATATATATACACACACACACACACACACACACACACACACACAGCTGCATATTGTGAGAGTTAACTTCCCGTGTGAACCTGCAATCTTTAAGGTTGAGAATAAAATGGTTTTGGAATACAGTTTCAAAATCAGGAAAACTTTATTGATCCAACAACTGGGAAATTTGTTCTGGTACCTCAAATAAATAAATGTGTTTCTGAATCATAATTTTACTTTTATTATTTTAAATAGGGATGAACTTGATCCCAAACTAGGAAAGGTGTCACTTTCTTACAGCAATATGTTGCTTTGTTCAATCAATCTGTAATCCCTAAGATATATTAAGAAACCTTTTAAATTATACATGAATGTACTTCTTGAAAAAAATCTTTGATATTAATCCTAGTGACAATTCACGGGCAATTATTCCCAGGTTTACATGACTGATACTGACACTGTGGTAAAAAATCGACTTTGTTTAATCCATTAAAGTCATGGAAAGAGCTGTAAACCCCGCTAGCATTGAGCTAGCTAGCATGCTAACACGGGAGAACAATGGTGACAGTTTGTCATGCAACGTCTAACTTTCTAACATCTTTTTTCACTAGCAGCTACTGGTGGAGCTCCTCATCTGACTGTGCTTGCGTCCTCTGGTTAAATAAAGTACAAGTTTGATCGTTTAAGATAGTAAAAGGTTTGAAAAACATGAAAAACTTACCGGCACATTCTAAACTGGTCTGTTGACGTAAGACTCGGTGTTATTCGGTAGCCAATGAGCTTCTGGATGTGGGGATGTCCCGCCTCCCCTCCCGTTGACTGACGTGGCGCTGTTTTTACGTGTGTGACAGGTTTTAGAATCGCAACCGCAAAAGAAAAAAGCTCAACTCAAAAAATAAAAGCGCAACTCAAAAAGACGATTTCAAAATAAAAGCGCAACTCAAAAAGACGATTTCAGAACAGCGAGAAAACAAATCAGCACCTGAGAAATATGATTGTGCTTTAGGTTATAGCTTTTGGTTGCAAATTATGGGTTTTGGTTCTCAATTTATGAATTTTGATTTGCAGATTTGAGTTTTGGTTGCAAATGATGGGTTTTGGTTTGCAGAATTTAGGTTTTGATTCCTGGTTTTACAGTTTTGATGCCAAATAGTTTAGGCATGAATTTGACAGAATATTTTTGTTCCACCCTGACACACCAGAGGGTGTCTTCTGCTGGTTTTCCTCTGGCACTTTCACTGAACTGTAGATGGCGCCTTGGGGGGGAATGCTTTCTGTCTGCCACCAGATAGCTTCAACTTCTCAATTTGTTTTCCACCCTCATACACCGGGGTCATCTTTGTCCTGTTGTCTACATCCACCTGGAATATCAGCTCTTATCTTTATTTTCCTCTTTCTGTGCTGGGATCTTAGTCGGACCTTCTATCTATCTATCTATCTATCTATCTATCTATCTATCTATCTATCTATCTATCTATCTATCTATCTATCTATCTATCTATCTATCTATCTATCTATCTATCTATCTATCTATCTATCTATCTATCTATCTATCTATCTATCTATCTATCCATCTATCCATCTATCCATCCATCCATCCATCCATCTGTTTTTTTTTGAGATGCGAAAGCTTTTCACCATACATGAAGGTTTCCAAATCCAGCATCCTGAGATTGTATGCGTGAAATTAAATATACAGTACAGACCAAAAGTTTGGACACACCTTCTCAAGATAATTCCAAGACTGTGCAAAGCAGTAATCAAAGCAAAAGGTGGCTACTTTGAAGAACCTAGAATGACATATTTTCAGTTGTTTCACACTTTTTTGTCATGTATATAATTCCACATGTGTTAATTCATAGTTTTGATGCCTTCAGTGTGACTCTACAATTTTCATAGTAATGAAAACAAAGAAAACTCTTTGAATGAGAAGGTATGTCCAAACTTTTGGTCTGTACTGTATATTATTACGTAATAGAGCTTTGGTAACATAGTATTTTCCTCTTTTGTGAGATCAAAAAGTTTGTTTTATTTCTTTGTTACCAATGAGGAAATGGTGAATAAGAAGACACAAATGTGTTTAAAAGGAATATCAAAAATTAAAACATTAATAAAGTCATTTTTGCTCAAGTATTCACCACAGTATGCCATAGTTTTTACTGTATGAATAGGCGTCTGTTTGTGTCTGTTTGGAAACTGCTCATAAGCGGAAAACTCCATTATCCCTATAGTTAAATAATAATCAAGTGCAGAATAAGTGCTGCTGGTTGGTAACAAAGATAAATTGTTTTACGGTTACTTGCCCAGTTAGATGTTCATTTCCAGTTTGTGAGTCAACTTTTCCTTAGACATTATTAATGTGAGACTGAGAATAAGGTGGCATTTTATTTCATTGTTACTGGATTGTTTCCATGGGAAATTTGCTAAGAAGCCCACTGTAGGCCATGATAAAAGAATGGAAACTGTGTGTCCCTCAGGGATATGGCTTTGCTGTTCCATCAGGAAAGATGTGTTGGTTCTGCAATGCTTATCTCAAAATTGTCAATCACGAACACACACATATGTATTGTAAAAAATTTGATCCAGTCTTTATGTTATAAATTTCTGTAGTTTTCTCCTTGACACCTGAATTTATTTCCATCTATAAAAAAATCACTTGTGTTTTTGGATTCAAATAGATGCTAAATTAAGGTAATTTTGGAGCCGAAATAGTTTGTAGCATCATTGGGTATCAAGGGGATAAAACAACATAAACCCTTTGCGTAATATGAAGTTGTACATAAATTTATATATATAATTATATATAAAATTGTGGAAAAAATAACATCAAGCTAAAAGAAATAAGTACTCTTTCAATTTTATCTACAAAACATCACATACATCATTTTATTATCTTTTTTTTTTCATTATTCAATTCAATTCAATTCAATTTTATTTTTATAGCCCAAATAGTAAAAAATAAAATCAAAAGGATCATAAATGCATAGAATTCAATAGGAGAATACTAAACTTAAATAACTAAACAGACTAAACTAAACTGGGCATCCCTGCCCTTAGACCCTCCATCGCCGTAAAAACAAACTTAAACATTAAAGTGTTTAAGTTTATTTTTCCCCCAATATTCATTCATTTTGATATTGTAAACTGGGTGCACAACCAAAACACTGTATTGAGACAACATTTCCAAAGATGAAAAACAGAAAAAAGTTTATTTTCTTTTTGCAGTAAATTAGAAAAATTAAACCTTTGTAACCAATTTTTTGCACTTGTAGTCCCGGACGTGATGTCTGCTGTCGCTGGGGTTAAATAGCACGTCGGAGTTGCACTGGAGTTGCTGTGTGAGAGAAAATAAAGAAACTTTATTTAAGTAAATGTGTCTCACTTCCACTTTTTTTTTCCATGTAATGTTTTTTGCTCTATTTGATTAGGCAAATGAGGACTTTCAAAATACAATATGCTCATACAATTGAAAAAATGAGTCACATTAACTTGGATTTACCCTTTTTGTAAGACTGCAGTTGTTCAGATCGTGATTTCCTTTGTTGAGACACTTGGTTCTCCCTATGACAAGGTCAACCTTGAAGTTGATGGCATTGGTAATCTGAAAACATGAGCAACAGGCAGACTTCAGATGATACTCTGTGAAACAACCTTATTCTCTTTGTAAACAATGGTGCAAACCTGTCTTTTGGCACTGCTGACTGAGATGAGTTTGAACATCTTTTTGTACTTGGCTTTTGAGTTGATTGTCCTCAAGACATGTTGAGCTGCATCCTGAACCTCAGCTGATTCCGGATTCATTTCAAACCATCCACCCAGCATAGAACTCTTCTCTGCTTGAAAGGAACAGACAGAAATCTAAATTATTGTATTTCTTGTAGTATAAGGCATTTTTTGGCTTAGTTTGGCTGGTAATGCAACTTAAACCCAGGTGCAGCTCCCACTGCAGGAGTGAAATGCGCCGGGAGGGACTCTGAAGGATCTGGTGAACGTACACACGGTGCAGTGCTTGCCGGCCCCTCTGTAGAGCTCCCCAAAACATATGAACCCTAGCTACTTGCTCAACATCATCCATGTTTTCCATGATGTGGCAAGGAATGAAGTCCTGAAAAACGTTGGCGCTTGCTCCATGGCCCGGGCGTCAAGGCTTTGCGCAGTAAATTTGACAGGCGTCAAAAGAGAGGTGGCAGACGTGAATTTTCAGACCGAGTCCACTTAATCTCATCTAGATCAAATCCTGAATCTTGCGTTTGGTCTGTATTCAGACTGATGTCAAATGCACTTTCCTTTTTCAAACCAAACTGTACTTAGAAAATGTTATGTTTGGCCTCACCCACTGTCCATCTCATAAAAAAGAACAGTTGTACATCATTAATCTTTTATTGTTCTTATGCAAATGGCACATTCATAAATCAAAAGTTACGAATCATACCCCTCATTTCTCAGTCTTTATCAGTGAGCTCAAACAATACATTAAGACAATAAGAAACTCTGACAATAAAAAAGCCATCAAAACATTTGATCTGTGTGTCAATTTCAATCTATCTGTGTAAAATGTAATAACCCCCTGGCTTGTTCCATTGTTGTACCTATTTGCCATCTAGCATTGTTTTGTATAGAATTTTACATTCAATAAAGTTTTTTGAAAAAAAAAAAAAAGAAAAAACCTGTCAACAAAACCATGTGACTACAGACCTCTTCAGTCATTGGCCAGAAGTTACGAGGGCGGGTCAAAGCAGCTAGAGAAAGAAATTTTGGAAGTCCTGCACTTATCAGTCCTTGTTAGGAAAGTTAACTTAACCATTCGTTAACCATTTTTATGTCTAAATAAACTGAATAAACAAAACTGTAAACAAATCTCGCTATGCAACCACAGCCAGCATAAAACATTGAAAAACAATCACATACAATTGGAATATTATTTATTATATTTATCATTTCACTCATCAAAAAATCAGATTTTTTGAAGACAAGATCCATCCTCCTCTCTTTCCTTAAAAACAGTTCGATCACCCTGTCATGTAGATTATCCCACATCAGTTCCATCACGAAGTCCTTTTCTATTGCCATCAAGGCAAGTGCTCAGAGCCGAGTCTTTCCAGGTGTGTTTCTGCTTAGGTTTTAATTCGTTTAAGAAGCCGAAAATGTCTGCTCGACAGACGCAATGGACACGGGGATGGTCAGCGCCAAACACAAAAATCTGTACAGCTGCTTCATGATCTCACTCAGATTTTTCTGATGAAGGAAGTAAATGAGATCAGTGGGACATTTTCCTGCAAAATCATCCATGGCGTACATAACAGTCAGCTCTGTTTTTAACTGAGACAGATCAAAATGTGCTCTGTGGCTCTGTGTCAAACTGGGCAAGGCTGTGTGTAACTTCCTGAAACTTCTGTCAAATCAGAAGGTCTAGATGCTGTGACGTTGCCTAACCCTGCTAGAAGGTCCTGCATACACCACCTCAAAATCTGGTTAGTTGAAAGAAATGAATGACTGACATTGATTTCGCATCACAGGACCTTCGGGACGGAGAGTGAAGGCCCTTACCCTGGCTGGCAACAAAGGATAGGTGAAATGCGATTGGTTACAGTAAATAGTCCAATGTAAAAACCATCATAAACACAATAAAAGAGATCAGACAGACCATTTTGAATGATTTAATGAGTATGCATGGACAAAATATAATTAACACATTATTCAGTTTTTCTAGGCCTTCAGAGAAGGCTTTGAAGGCCCTGATGGCCCACCACTGTTAAAACTTTATATTTCAATTACCAATTTTAATGCCTGTATGAACGTCAGGTTGCAAGGTGGTTGCCAAGAGGACATCAGCTATGAAGGTACACTAATAAGTGTTTAGGGCATGTGAGACTTGTAGGACTTGAAATGAGAACCAGTGTGTATCACGTTGAAAGTTGTTTTAATGAGCCAGCATTCATCCGACCACATTTCAATGAGTTGCTGTGTAACATGGCACAGAAAAGCATGTAAGAATTGTTTTCAGCTATGTTAAAATAAAGGTTCTAACAAATAAACAGCTTTCTTTCAGATTAAATGACAATCGTTGCTCTACATTTGTCTACAGCTCATTGGCTCCTTCATTGTTAATCTGTTTACATCATATGACGACCGGCTTTGGTGGCCATTGTGGTCCAGTTTTTCTGCTCTGAACACGGATTGTATTCCGTTTAGGTGTATTCAGACTGAAAATGTTTTCTACATTATCGAGGGAAACAATCTCAGATTCAATTTAAGTGGACCAAAAATGCCCCCACTTATATTTTCTTTCTTCTTCATTATGCATTTTTTTGGCACTTGGCCTTAACTCCAGAGTTCATAGTCCAAAAAATATTAATCATTTTCAGTTAACAAGCTCGGAGGAGGAGTTGTAGTTATTAGGCTCCCATGTTGTACTAGAAGTCAGTTACTAGGAAACTGAATTTGAGTACGATTTTTTTTTTTTACCAATATTATTCTTCATTTCACCTCTATAGGTAGTGGTTAGTATTACTATCCATACTTGTCACTCTCAAAGAGAACCTCAACATCTTTATCTCTGCTTCCTCCAGTTCTTCCTTCTGTCTCTTTCTTTGAACTACTGTGTCTAAATGATACAGGTATATCTATACTATTTGTGTACCAGCAGATATTTGTATAAAATGGTAGCTGTCAGTGTTGCGCAGTCACTATGAAGATTTCTGGTCTACAAAAATTAGCACATAAAATAGCAAGAAACTTGCTGTTTGCTAAAACATCAGTGATGCGTGGCAGGCTTGAGACAGCATTTATTTAATCCAAAAAATGTATCATAACTAAAAAACAGATTTGTTCATTTAAATAAAGAACACCAAAAGCGTCAGACATTTTATATTATCTGTGTTTAATCCATGGGTGTTTTATTTCTACAAGATAAAATACTATGTCTTTCTAATTTTCACACATCAGTGGAAACAATGGGAAGTTTCTGTTTAAAAAAAAAAGACTATTCATTTAAATTTTTATAAATGTTAATTTACAATTTTATATCGGAAAATACATACATATGTATACACCTCTATTGCATTTGTTGTTTACAAGATACTAAACAAAAGGTTGCCTGGTTACTGTTGTCGGTTTAAAATTGTAATTTGGTTTCTCTGGAAACCAGATTTCCCACAGAAACCACATGAGTGAATGTGAAAACACCCAGGGACACCAACTTGTCACAAAGGTTCACTCACAGCTCATTGTTCAGCTTTTATTCGCATTTAAGTAATTGTTTCACACTGATTTATAACCTGTTTTTTTAATTGACAAACAAACTACTTATATTTGGAGGATGTGTTTGTACTTGTACCTGAGTTAAACAGGCATGGTACAGGACACCTTGTCTTTTTCAAAGCCTGCACTCTGTCACTTTAAATAGCAATTCAGCAATGATGAAGTCATTGCAGCTGATCCCAGCCCCGTGACTCAGATAGTCCAACCACACTGCAACATGCCGTCACCGTCTGCATACCATGAACATGAAAACACAGTTTGGTGCCACGTAGTCACACAGAAATGCTTCTTTTAGGGCAAAATGTAGCCTGAAAAAAGTTCGGTTGCTTGAATTTAATCAGTGTTAAATACAATTTTCCTTGAAATCTGATAGAAAGAAGCACTTAAGTGATTACATAAATAAAATGTATTGAGCATAGCCCACCTTTTTCCAGATTGTCTGAGTTCCTGTGGGATTATTGCAAGTGAATTTCTGGTTATAATTTTTGATATGAATGTTCTTTGACCGGTTATGCTCAGGTTTATAAGCAGCTGTGTTTATACAACAGATCAGAATGTCTGTTATATTTACAACGATATCTAAAGCTTTACATTAAGTAAGCTATGGGCAACATTATTTCACGTGTGTATGCAATGTTATTCCTGTAATTACTCATACTTACCGGCTTGAATGATTTCCTCCACATCCTGATATCCCACACACAGCTGAACAACTGACAGACAGACCAGCACTGACAAAGGCAGCGACATCTCTGCAGTACCTTTCTCTGCGCCTTTGTTAATCAGAAAAAAAAGAAACATCCAGCTTCACAAGAGACAAAACAACACCAGAGAGAGCTGGTGTTGTACAAAGTCAAAAAGTAAAAAACTAATATTATTTAGTTATATTAGATACCTTCGTTCTGTTTAAAACTGGCCGTCCTGACTTGTAAAGGAAAACAATCAGAAGGAAAATGCAGTGAATGAGGCAAAGTTATGGAAAGAGCAGCAGAGAAGGTGCAGCCTGTGTGTGTGAGTGTTCAGTATTTAAACTCTGGCATGTTTAGCCAGGCGGTGAAAACCACACCCATCTGCTGCTGGCCGTTGTTTCCAGCACTGTGTGAGTGTGTTTGCATTCCATTGTCACGTTTAAACGCAGCTTTGCTGATACACTATATTATCAAAAGTATTTGCTCACCTGCCTTGACTCACATACGAACTGAAATGTCATCCCACTCCTAACCCATAGAGTTCAATATAATGTCTGTCCACCTTTTGCAGCTATTACAGCTTCAGCTCTTCTGGGAAGGCTCTTAACAAGGTTGAGGAGTGTTTCTTTAAGGAATTTTGGACCATTCTTTCAAAAGCTCATTAGTGAGGTCACTCACTGATGTTGGCGGAGAAGGCCTGGCTCTCAGTCTCCACTCTAATTCATCCCAAAGGTGTTCTATCGGTTCACAGTTCACAGACACCAGACTCTGTCATCCATATCTTTATGGACCTTTCTTTGTGCACTGGTGCACAGTCATGTTGGAAGAGGAAGAGACTCCAAACTATTCCCACAAGGTTGGAAGCATGGAATTGTCCAAAATCTTTTGGCATCCTGAAGCAGTCAGCGTTCCTTTCACTGGAATTAAGGGGCCAAGCCTGAGACCTGAAAAACAATCCCACACCATAATTCATCCTCCACCAAATTTCACGCTTGGCACAACACAGTCCCAAATGTACCGTTCTCCTGGCCACCGCCAAACCCAGACTCGTCCATCAGATTGCCAAAAAGAAAAGCGTGATTCATCCCTCCAGAGAAGGCGTCTTCACTGCTCTAGAGTCCAGTAGCGGTGTGCTTTACACCACTGCATTCAACGCTTTGCAGCTGCTTAGCCATGGCAACACATTCCACTAAGCTCTCTGCATACTGTAGTTGGGCTAATCTGAAGGTCACGTGAAGTTTGGAGCTCTGTAGTAATTGACTGTGCAGAAAGTCAGTGACCTCTTTGCACTATGCGCTTTAGCATCCCCTGACCCCTTTCTGTCAGTTTACCTGGCCTACCACTAGGGTGGCTTAGTCAGCTGGATTCTGGTTCAGTGAAGAGGGGTGCCATGGCTGTCCTACGGGGTCTCCTCCTTACTCTGTACTCTGTAGGCCAGGGGGAAAACAGAAAAACCTGGTTCTGTAACTTAGCTGGGGTGTTAGAGAACCCTGGTTGCTTCGGCAGATTTCTCCAAGGGAAATCAATTTTATGTGTGTGTGTGTGTGTGTGTGTGTGTGTGTGCGTGTGTGTGTGCACAAAGGAAGCAGAAACTCAACATTTACCTTTTAAAGCAGATAAGATACTAAACAAAAGGGGAGGTTATTTACACTAGACAGCAGAGCTGTTGAAACCTGGTTACTGTTGTCTGTTTAAACTTGCCAATTGGTTTCTCTGGAAACCAGATTTCCCACAGAACCACTGCAGTGAATTTGAAAACACCCAGGGACACCAACTTGTTATGAAAGTACAATCACAGCTCATTGTTCAGCTTGTACTTGCATTTAAGTAATTGTTTCACACTGATATATAACCTGTTATTTTTAATATTGTGCAAACTAGAAACTTGGATCTGTAACCAGATAGCAGGATTTAGAGAAACCACATTTTCCAAGGTAAATTTCCTTCAGATTATTCAACTTTCTAGTCTGCTGACACTCAGCACTGAAATTTCAAACTAGAGAGAACCACAGAACCACTGGATACTGCAGGGGTGCCCACACTCCTTCTGAGATGACAAGCTCCAAAAGATCTACCTATAGATGTATCTATATATACACCAAAGTTAATACAGTTTCTTCAGTGTAAAATGTTATGTTTGTGTAGTAATAATTCAAAAACTACACAGTAAGGGTACAAAAATCTTTATATAAATTTATGTAAAACGCATAAGGTGTTTCATTATGAAACCAGAAAGCAGTGACATTTCTAAAGTGCAGTTGGCTGAACCACAGCTGAACAAAGAGAGAAGCGTGTGGACAATGGTGCCTGAGTAGGCTTGATACCCCTGGCAGGAACAACGGACATGGCAGCAGGCCTTGTGGAAGGATGGCTGGGTCAGATGAGGTGTCTCATTTCAAATCGAGGAGGCCCGCGGGCCTGCCTGGGCCTCAATAAACAATCCTGCAGCCCAGACTGGTCCTCTGCTGGAGACCCGTCACGCAGCGGGGTCGGCGGCGGTGTTCTGATGGCAGGAAGAATGTGCACTCAGAGAGGTTAAACAGTGATGTATGTCCCTAAGGACGTTCAGTGGGCCATTCTCATGTCAATCAAGGGACAAACTTCACGGTGATGATGATTATTCGCTGATGACATTAAAAAAAAAAAAATTATTTATGTAGTTTTGATGGCCTGTGATCTACCCACATGATTGACATAATGAGCACTTCTGGGATAGTAATAAAAGAAAACTTTAATTAGTGTGCAGACAAAATTAAAAATTAAGCATCATTATCCAATCAGTGATGTCACAAAGTACATACCTTTTCCATTTTCTTATTGTTTTATTTCTTATTCTACCATGGTCCGGGTGAATACTCGATTCTGATTGGCTGCTGGGTGTGCGTTAAAACCTGAAAACCGCATGGTGAAAAAAGAAGTTCCGGTGACCTAGCCTAAATGTTTTGTATCACTGAGCCGGCTTCTTTAAGACAACCTTTTGCTTCATCGTTTGGACAAAAACAAGCAGTAAGAGATGAACTTTCTCTCTGAACTGATGTGCCGCATGACGCATCACATGACAAATAGTCCGCTTTTTGTGAGAAAAGCGATCCAAATCGAAAAAAAAATACAAGAATTAAGGACTAAAACCTGATTAATATGTATGGCTTCTGTGACTGACCATGGTATAAGCGGGTTAATGGTCTTCGAAGGAAGCAACAGTCCTCCGCTTTGCGTCGGATGGTTCAGACTTCCACGGTGTGCGTTAAAAAGTAATAAACGCACACTTCGTCTGCCATTAACCCTTACATATTTCATTTTTATTTTCTGGAAATTATTTTATTTTCTGAAATGTTTTTTTTTTCAATTTTTGGAATTGTGTTTTAGTTTCTGGAATTCTGTTTTTATTTCTAAAATGTATTATTATTATTATTATTATTTGCTTTTTAAATTCTTGCTTTGATCTTTATTATGTTTTTGCAATGGGTGAGAAGTTCAAAGCTCTGTTCTAAAAAGCAGGACATCTACATTTTACATTAGTCAAAATTATAATGTCCCTCACTAGGTCAGGGGCAAAAAACATTCTAGAAAATTAAATTAATTTTTATTTGTAATGACCTTCTACTCTGCTGTTCTCTTTTGCAGTCCTTCCAAAGTCTTTTGCCTGCCTTCCGCCCCCCATATAAAAGGCTGTAGCTTTGCCCCTGCTTTAGTTTCAAATTATATTCTCTCTCTTTTTTTTTTTTTTAAAATGACTACTTTTATAGGCACAAACAACATTTCCAACATTCTTACATGCACAGATTTCTCAAAGTTGATTGTATCAGATTGTCTAAGTAGTGGAGATTCACAAAAACCAACTCCATGTTTTAATCTTATTTCTCTTTTTTAAGTGTTACAATTGGATCAATATTTTTGTATATTTTTGCAAATTTCACTACAATACTGGAAGTATGATAGAATTAATGTTGACTATATGCAAACATTTTTTACTCACTTTTCGAAACAAAGTATCCAATTGTAGCAAATAGACTAAAAGATTTTGTTCTGAGTTTAATATTAAAAGACAATGCTGTGCCTTTTTCTATATGAATGTGGATCTTATTTTAAACTAAAATATATTGTGTAACCATGCAGCATTAACAGCCCATTAAACTGAACTTATCAGGCTAATCAGCTACCTGTTGCAACATGGTGTGGCTACCCCCTGCTGGCGAAACTTACTCATTACAAACAGGTTTGGCAGCTATCTGTGATTTGAAAAAATCTGTAAAGACAGACAGACAGACAGACAGACAGAGAGACAGACAGACAGACAGATAGATAGCACAGAAAGAGAAAAATAAAGATAAGATCTGATATTCCAGGTGGATGAGGACAACAGGAAAAAGATGACACCTGGTGTACGAGGGTGGAAAGACCAAGATAAAAACATTACTTATACGAACCACACCATAAAAACATTAGTTACAATGACAAATAAAAAATCAGTCCCTCCAGTGTTTCCATAAATTTGACTGGAAGCGTATGGCACTAAATCTAATGTTACTTATTGACAAGATGAGAGTATTCTCTGAAGCATTTAATCTGCAGATAAACGTGAACATGAGTGAGCGCATGCAAGCCCAGAAAGTGTTAATTCTGAGAGAAATGAACAGCTCACTGGCACTCATCATCCTTGGCTTATTGAAAAGCACTCTTAGAGCATCATTGTACACCACCTGCAGCTTTCTCATACTGGCACTTTTATAGTTTGTCCAAAGATGCGCTGTATACAGAGGAGTACAAAATGCTTTAAATAATGTCACCTTGACAACTTCTGTACACATAACAAACTTTCGAGAAAGAGTGTTGGCTTGGCCATATACCACACGACACTGTCTGTAGATATCTGCGTCATCTGACAAGTCTTCTGAAATGAGATGCCTAAGATACTTGATCTTAGTAGTACACACAAGCACAGCATTTAATAGGTAAAAATCAGGGATTTTTTTTATTTTTGTCTTATTTTGTTTGAGAAATCATAATCAGACTTTTTTGTGCATTAAATATGATGTCATTATTAAGCCCATAAGCTGAACAGATGTTAAGCAATTGTTGAAAACCAGCAGTACTTGGACTCAACACAACTAGATCGTCAGCATTCATCAAATGGTTGATATTGAGATCTCCAGCCACACAACCAGTGTGACAGGCTTTAAGTTTAAGAAACAAATCATCCAAATATAAATTAAACAGAATATGAGAGAGAATGCCCCCTTGTCTGGTGGATTTAAAAGGTTCTGACATCTGGTTTCCCCATTTAACCTGCATTGTTTGTTGATCATACCAATATGCCAGAATACGCACAACATATTTGGGTACACCTCTCTTCGTCAGTTTTATAAATATTTTCTTATGATTTACCCTGTCAAATGCTTTAGAGGCATCTAAAAAACTCAGAAAAACAGAAGAATTTAGACTCCTATATTTGTAAATCATTTCCGTAAGAGCATATATACACATGTTAGTACCAAGCTTTTCGTTAAACCCAAATTGATTGCGAGTCGTTTTCACAAACTGTAATCATGACCAGGAGGATTGTCTCAAAGAGTTTAGATGGAATAATAACCAGAGCTATCAGTCTGTAATTTTCAGTGGAACCAAATGTAGCACCTATGCTATTAGGCAGAGGTAGTCAAGCTACTGGACCAGATATAGGTTCGCACGGAGTGGTGTGTAATGAATAAAAGAGCCAAGAGTCAATATAAAGGTAGAATGGAAAAAAGCCGGCAGTTTACTGAACAATTGACAAACAACAATAAACATACAAATCTGGTTCTTAAGTATTGTTAAGGCACCTCTTAAACACCCTTTATGTTGTTTTTCCTTTACTTTTTCTGCTAAAGTTCAAATAAAAGGTTTTGTTCAAGTTATTTTCAGTTTCAATCTATTTTACTTAGAGATGACCGGTCATTTGGTTTAAAGGGATTTTAGATACAGAACTAAATTTATTTAACTTAAATTTAGTTTTAAGCTTTCTTGTGAGTTCACTGTATTTACCCTTTTCACTTTTCACTTTGGTAGTGCTCCTTTAAAGTGTATTGGATCCACAGTTAATGTTCAATCTCCTACCGCGACCTTGGCAGAGATTTTGTAGTAGTGAGGAAAAGCAAAGGACCACGTGATGCTCTACAGGCAGTCCGGATTATCGTGCTCCCTGGGTAGGCTCGCCATCCATGGATCAGGAAAGGTCCAGAAACGATCCGGTCCAGAACCGTCTCCCAATTACTCTCGGGGGGAATCAAAAACCTGGCCTGCAGGACAGGCCATAAAAATAATTTTAGTCCATTTTCAAAATAAAACCACTCCAAAATGAAAGCGGAGCCGCACTAGAAGGCTACGTGACTCTTTAGAAACTTAAAATGGCGGCTGCTCTTTTTTCTTTTTCATACATCCAACTCTACTTGCAAAATTAGCTTCTTTTCACACAAAATATACCCAAAATACATCAAATAAAATACATTCATGTTTCGAAGTGTCAAAGAAAATTATAAATAACTCAAAAGTACTGTTTTATCGTATTTTTTTACAACTTAAATTGCTCTCAACTGGGCTAGCCTCATCACGGCAAAACCCACGCCACAAAGTAGGTAAAATACAAAACAAAACTCACCAAAACTCGTCTCGTAATGGCATAAAATCTTATTTGGCTCACACCCCTCTTCCGGTCTGGCTAGATAACAGGTTTCCACCGTTATTTTAGTTTTTCACCGTAGTTTTTGAGCTAATGGCTGCTCTGCTGTGCGTGCTTGCTGTCTCTCCGCTACGCACCGCACAGATTGGGGAGGGCTCTTGAAAAAACTTTAAACTTTATTGACAACAAAACAATTTCTCTTTTTAAACAAAAATAGTAATAAAACCTATAAATTATTAATGTGAATACTATTAATATTTTTATCCTCACAACTTTTAGCTGTTTTTATCATGTTATTTATTAATATTTATTGACCTTTTTATATCATTGTAAAATGCTCTATTATTACTGAGTGTATTTGTAACGGGGGTTACATCCTCCCCTCCTTTTCTCATGCACGTCCTCGTACATGTTTCACACAGTTTCTATCTTTAACATCTTGGGAGCATTTAAAGACTCAGTGAATGCTACTGCTAAGCTGTGAAATAGCGATTGGACTACAGTGACGAGTGGGTTACCTAGTTCAGGATAGGTCAGTCTCTGAGCAGGTTCCCTATGTCTGTTTGAACGTCTTAGGGGATCAGTGATAGTGTCACTAGTGTCAGTGGCGTCTGGGCACTGGTCTGTGTCAGTGACAATCTCTACGGGCATGTCAGAAATGTCTTTGGTTTGACTGTCTGTTTCAGGGGACTCTTCAGGATCTACTTGAGGTAGGTTTTCTTCTTCAGGGTAAGTATCGACTTGGATATCTTCGTCAGTTTCGATTGGATTCTCTTCAGGTAAGTTTCTTTCTACAGGTTCGGTTAAGGACTCTTCTGGTGGGTTTGTCTCATTTGGTAAGTGTGTCTCATCCGATAGTTGTTGACTCTCTTTAGCTTCAGCAGCTTTGGTTGTTTCCACTGGAGTTTGCTCTACAGCGATTTCAGGGTTCTCTGTGTCAGGTGAGATGTAGGGACTTTTGGTTTCCACTACTAGATCATGATAATCGTAGTAATAGCCAGGATCAGAATCTTCACAATCGGACCCTTGTTCAACACTTTCTGTTTGTTGACGTGTTTTGGGTCGCCTTGGTTTGTCTTTCACAATTTGTTCTGCTTCCTCTGGGCTAGCAGGAAGGAAACCGCATGGCAATAACAGGTCACGATGAAGGGTTCTTTGAGGACCGTCTTTTGTCTCTGGTTTAACAACATAGACAGGGAGGTTGTTTGACTGTTTCACAATGATGTAAACTTCAGGTTCCCAGCGGTCGGCTAACTTGTGCTTGCCTCGCATGCGAAGGTTTCTGACGAGCACTCTGTCGCCTTCCTTCAAGGTGGACTCAACAATGCATTTATCAAATCTTGCTTTGTTGCGACTGGCAGATTTCTTTGCCATTTCAGTTGCTATTTTGTAGCTGGATTCGAGGCTTGACTTGAGGTTGCGAACGTACTCTGAGTGGGAACTTGGCTGATGGTCGACTGGCAGACCGAACGCGAGGTCGACGGGTAGCCGGGGCTGTCGGCCAAACATTAGTTCATATGGGGTAAACCCCGTCACCTCATTCTTTGTACAATTATAAGCATGTACTAAGGGTCGGACATGTTCGCGCCAGTGTGTCTTCTTGTGATTCTCCAGTGTGCCAAGCATGCCGAGGAGGGTCCTGTTGAACCGCTCAACAGGGTTTCCTCTCGGATGGTAAGGAGTAGTTCGGACTTTTTGAATACCAGCCAGCTGACAGAGCTCCTTTATCGTGCGAGATTCGAAGTCTGGACCCTGGTCACTATGAAGTCTCTCTGGAAAACCATAGTGAGAGATGAAGTTTTCCCAGAGGAATCGAGCAACTGTGCGCGCCTTTTGGTTTGGAGTTGGCAAGGCAAGCGCATACTTTGTGAAGTGGTCCGTAATCACTAACACATCCTTCGTGTTGCTCGAATCTGGCTCTAGACTTAGAAAGTCGATGCACACCAACTCAAGTGGACGGGTGACGACAATGTTCACGAGAGGTGCGGCTTTTTCTGGTCGGGCTTTGCGACGTGTGCAACGTTCACAAGTCTTGACCTTGAGCTCAATGTCTGTGGCCATTTTGGGCCAATAGAATCGCTTTCTCACCAGGTCCAATGTCCTCTCGACACCCAAGTGTCCCATGTCGTCGTGTAAACTTTTCAGGACAAGGGGTCTCAACTCTTGTGGTAGCACGAGTTGATACTGCGTTTGTGCACTTTCTTGTCTGGTACGATAGAGGACTCCGTCTTTGAGGACTAACTTGTTCCATTCTCTTAGCAACAAGCCGAGCTCAGGAAGCTCATTTTTTTGCAGTTGGTGGGGGTTTTTCTCCCAACGTTATCTGGTTGACTATTTCTCTGATGCTTGTATCAGCATGTTGTTTTTCTTTCAAGTCTGATGTTGTAAAGCGAGGAATGACTGGCAAACCACCAAGCTGGTCCTCCTCTTCATAGCTTTGGGGGACGGCTTGGGGAGTGAGAGCAAAAGACAGAACCAAAGGATTGTCAGTGATGGACTCTGCTGGTTCGTCTGTGGACTGGTGGACAAAGTGCTTTTCACAGATGGCTTTTATTATGCTCTGGTCAACAAGGTTTGAACGTTGTGTGTCAGGTAGGTGCCTTTGTGTGAACTGTTGGATTCTTTCCAGTTCTTTTTTGGACAGCATGTCGTCTGGTTGTGCGCTATGTGGGCGTCGGGACAGTCCGTCCGCGTCCTGATTTTGTTTTCCTGCTCTGTATTGCAGTTGGAAGTCAAAGGTGGACAGCGCAGTTAACCATCTATAACTTGTAGCGTCAAGTTTTGCGGTGGTCAAGACGTACGTTAAGGGGTTGCTGTCAGTGATCACAAGGAAAGGGCGTCCGTAAAGGTAATCTTGGAATTTCTCGGTAACTGCCCATTTTAGAGCGAGAAACTCTAACTTGTGTGCAGGGTAGTTAGCTTCACACTTTGACAACCCGCGGCTTGCAAAGGCGATCACACGTTTCTGACCTTCTTGTGTTTGGTAGAGGGCTGCCCCCAACCCTGAAGTGCTTGCGTCTGTGTGCAAGGTAAAGGGAAGAGTAGGGTCGGCAAACCCGAGCACTGGGGCACTTGTCAATTTTTTGATGATTGCGTCAAATGCTGTTTGACAGTCCACATTCCATCTTGCTCCAAAAGGATCTTTGGGGTTATGATATTGGGCTGTGCCGGCTTTGGCACTTGTCTTTTTCCGCAGAGGTGGATATCCGCTTGTGAGTTGGTTGAGAGGTCGCATAATCTTTGAATAATCCTTTATGAATCTGCGATAGTATCCACAGAATCCTAAGAATGTCCGCAGTTCCTTCAAAGTGTTTGGTTTTGGCCAGGTTTTGAGTGACGAGATTTTCTCAGGATCAGTCTTGATTCCTTTTTCTGAGATGATGTGGCCAAGGTACTTTACGGAGCTCTGGAAAAACCTGCACTTTTGTGGTGACAGCTTTAGACCATACTCTTTCAAACGACCAAGGACTTGCATGAGGCGTTCTTCGTGTTCCTCCAAGGTTGAAGAGAACACTATTAGGTCGTCAAGAAACACAAGGGCTTGTTTCAGGTTGAGCTCTCCCACGCAACGCTCCATGAGCCTCTGGAACGTGCTGGGGGCATTTGTGATTCCTTGAGGCATTCTATTAAACTCAAAGAAACCGAGGGGGCAGACGAAGGCAGTTTTCTGTTTATCGGCCTCCTCCATTTCTATCTGATAGAAGCCTGATTTTAGGTCTAAGACCGAAAACCAGTGAGATCCACTTAAAGCCGAGAAAGACTCCTCGAGATTGGGTAAGGCGTACGAGTCTTTTACAGTCTGCAAATTTAACTTTCTGTAGTCAATGCATAATCTGACATCTCCATTTTTCTTGCGAACGACTACAATCGGGGACGAAAAGGGAGATTCAGACTCGCGAATGACTCCGGCATCAAAGAGCTGTTGCAAGTGGTTGCGTACTGCCTCCAAGTCTTGCGGATGTATCGGCCTGGCCCTGTGTTTGAAAGGTGTAGGGTCGCTGAGAGTGATGTGGTGCTTGATTTTTCCAGTACGACCAAAGTCAAGCTCGTGTTGGGCAAATACCTCTGGCATTGAGTTTAACTTGTCTGTTATTCTTTGTTTCCACTCACTGGAGATGGGGGAATCGCCAAAATCAAACTGGAGATTTGACTTGTTCTCAGATTTTGGATTCACTGTTTTATTGTTTGCAGGCTGGACACTTTGGATAGCATGAATCTCTGCAATGATTGTCTTTGGGGTGAGTGTGATGGCATGATCAGATTCGTTCTTGAGGATGACTGGTATGCAGCGAGGGAACTTGGATGGGAGGGTTGCTAACCCATCTTTGACTAGAAGGCCACCAGGTAAGGAGGTGGTTATTGGCGCCTCAACAGTCACCCATTTTCCAGTTTCTGGTACTCTGCAAAGTAGCGATCCTTCCAAAACTTTTGTTTGTCCAGCTCCAATAGTTTCACAATCAGTACTGTGGAGTCTGACTTCACCCAAGCCTGGATTAACGGAGTGCTTTTTTCTGGCTGCAAGTGTTTTGAGAACGACTTTGTACCCATATGGAACTGAATGTTTTTCTTTGGAATCTACAACCAATCCGTACTGCTCATACAAGATGTCCAAGGTGTTAGTACCTATCAGCAGCGAAGGTGAGTTGGAGCTTAAGTTGGGAACGATCAAGGCTAGTGTTGGCACTTCAATGTCCGCACCCAATGAACTCTTGGGGAACGTGATGGCAGTTTCGATAAAGCCAAGGTAGGGGACATTCTGGCCGTTCGCTCCTTCCACCTCCAGCAGGTCGTTTAAGCTGTGGACAGGTAAGTGAGACAGTTTTTCTTCGTAGAAGGACTGGGAGATCGTCGTCACTTGCGAGCCCGTGTCTAATAGACAGCTGCACACATGATCGTCAATGGCTACTTGGGCAGTGCACTTCGCTCCAACAAGACCTTTTGGAAGAGAAAGTGACATTTCAGCTTGTGTGTGGAAGTTCAAGACGCGTTTCTTTTTCTTGGGACTCTTTGTCTTTGGCTCAGCTCCAATTTGTCCCACAATTGGAGCCCTCTTTAGTTTAAAGAAGTAGGTTCTTGTCCATTCACTTTGTCCCATGCCATCTGCTTATCCCTTAAGAGTTTCCTTTTTTCAGCAACTAGGGGAGAGTTTGGCTCATTTTCACACTGGGGCTTGATGTGCCCGTCCTCCCCACATCTGAAGCAGTACCAGGGCTTTGGACGATTTCTTGGATGAGGTTCTGATTTTTGTTCTGAAGGCTGTGGCTTTGGAGTTTTGAAACTTTCAGGGGGGACTTTTGTCTTGGTCGAGTTTGTGGATTTTGACTTGACTTTACTGTTTGAGTCTTTTTTGTTCTTTAGATATGCAAGATGGGACTGCAGATTGGCGATCTGCTTCTTGAGGTCTTGTATTTCAGAAAGGGGGTCAACAGTTTTTGATGTATCTCGCTCTGGACTTTGGGAATGAGCGCCTTGGTAGTTGGAAAACACTTTTGGTTTTGTTGTATTCAAGTGCTGTTTCATGCGAGACATTTTCGCTGTGCGCCTTTTCTCAGCAGTCCGGAGCATGAGAAGGAGTTCGGAAAAGTTAGGTGGAGTTTGCCTTTTCTGTTCGAGTTGGAGCTCTGCTATTAGCTCATTGTCCCAACAGCCTCTTATGAACTGCTTTAACAGCTGCTTGTCCAGTTCACCCGCAGGAACACCACCTCTTATGAATGTGGTGTTCAGCATGACTTGAAGACGCTGGAGGTAAGACGATGGTGCCTCACCATTATTCTGCACAGTGTTCAAGTATTTGGCAAAGAGGTCGTCTCCATCTTCAACCGTACCGAAGGCAGAGTCGAGTATTTTCAAGTAGGTGGAAGGAGGTGACTCGGTAGGTATGTGCTTTACCAGATCGACAGCAGGTGAAGAGAGACTTTCCAAGAGCCTCCTGGACTTGCATGAATCAGGCTGTCTGGGGTCTTTCAAAAGGAGTTCCACACTCGAGCGCCAGCTCTCATAGTCGACTTCGTTGTTTGGGTGGGGACAGCGCCCTGAAAAGAGTCTCAATCTGAAAGGAGTGTTCATCTGAGCATTGAAGTCTTCAGTTCTCAGCACATGTTCCACTATTACTTTCTGAAGCTCTGGTGGGTTTACTTCAGAAGGTTTGAGAGTGGGTGTCTTCACATTGACCTGCACTTGTGGGGGATTCTCAACTGGAGCTTGGATCAGTGGGTGGACTGGTTCAAGAGTTGATGGGTTCTCTTGCAGAGGACTGAGAGGAGCATTCGTGTCAGGGACTTGGGGTGAGTCCTGGCGGTCACCTGAGTCATTTTCGTCAGGGTTAACTGCTTGGCTTATAGAGAAAAGTTCGTCTCTCAGTAAGTCTACAAAGTCTTTACCTGTCAGTCTTGCAATGTCTCTCAGTTCAGTCAGGTAAGTCTGAGTAGCTGTCTTGCTGACTACGGGGCTGTAAACTGAGCTTAATGCCTCGACAAGGTAAAGAATGTCAGGTTTGTTCTTGGGTGAGAATCTGTATGGCAGTAAGCTAGACAATGCCTGGACTGGTGCGCTGGATGCATACTCAAGAAAGGACTGCTTGCCCTTTTCTGGACACGGGGGATCTACAGGTACCATTGTCTGAATGGACCCGTATTGTTTGAGGAAGTCAAAAAGCTCTTCATCAGATTCAGTGTCAGTTAAACCAGTAATAAGAAGTGAGTTCGGTATCTTAACATTACTTCGTTGCACGGCTTCCATTTTTTTTGTTCAGTTCTTAGTCAAATTTGAGCTCTGAAAATTATATACGAACCACTCCTGGCTGGCTCGCCAAGAATTTGTAGCACCTATGCTATTAGGCAGAGGTAGTCAAGCTACTGGACCAGATATAGGTTCGCACGGAGTGGTGTGTAATGAATAAAAGAGCCAAGAGTCAATATAAAGGTAGAATGGAAAAAAGCCGGCAGTTTACTGAACAATTGACAAACAACAATAAACATACAAATCTGGTTCTTAAGTATTGTTAAGGCACCTCTTAAACACCCTTTATGTTGTTTTTCCTTTACTTTTTCTGCTAAAGTTCAAATAAAAGGTTTTGTTCAAGTTATTTTCAGTTTCAATCTATTTTACTTAGAGATGACCGGTCATTTGGTTTAAAGGGATTTTAGATACAGAACTAAATTTATTTAACTTAAATTTAGTTTTAAGCTTTCTTGTGAGTTCACTGTATTTACCCTTTTCACTTTTTTAAATCAGTTTTGTCACTTTAAATTTACACCAAAAGTATCCTTTAAAGTTACAAAATATCAGATATCAAACAAAAGACAATTCAAAATGCAAAGCAAACAAAGAACTGTTCTTCTAAATGTCCAATTGCTTAGCAAAACCCTTTAAAGTTTGTTAGCAGATGTATCCAGTTTTTGGTAGTGCTCCTTTAAAGTGTATTGGATCCACAGTTAATGTTCAATCTCCTACCGCGACCTTGGCAGAGATTTTGTAGTAGTGAGGAAAAGCAAAGGACCACGTGATGCTCTACAGGCAGTCCGGATTATCGTGCTCCCTGGGTAGGCTCGCCATCCATGGATCAGGAAAGGTCCAGAAACGATCCGGTCCAGAACCGTCTCCCAATTACTCTCGGGGGGAATCAAAAACCTGGCCTGCAGGACAGGCCATAAAAATAATTTTAGTCCATTTTCAAAATAAAACCACTCCAAAATGAAAGCGGAGCCGCACTAGAAGGCTACGTGACTCTTTAGAAACTTAAAATGGCGGCTGCTCTTTTTTCTTTTTCATACATCCAACTCTACTTGCAAAATTAGCTTCTTTTCACACAAAATATACCCAAAATACATCAAATAAAATACATTCATGTTTCGAAGTGTCAAAGAAAATTATAAATAACTCAAAAGTACTGTTTTATCGTATTTTTTACAACTTAAATTGCTCTCAACTGGGCTAGCCTCATGATCACGGCAAAACCCACGCCACAAAGTAGGTAAAATACAAAACAAAACTCACCAAAACTCGTCTCGTAATGGCATAAAATCTTATTTGGCTCACACCCCTCTTCCGGTCTGGCTAGATAACAGGTTTCCACCGTTATTTTAGTTTTTCACCGTAGTTTTTGAGCTAATGGCTGCTCTGCTGTGCGTGCTTGCTGTCTCTCCGCTACGCACCGCACAGATTGGGGAGGGCTCTTGAAAAAACTTTAAACTTTATTGACAACAAAACAATTTCTCTTTTTAAACAAAAATAGTAATAAAACCTATAAATTATTAATGTGAATACTATTAATATTTTTATCCTCACAACTTTTAGCTGTTTTTATCATGTTATTTATTAATATTTATTGACCTTTTTATATCATTGTAAAATGCTCTATTATTACTGAGTGTATTTGTAACGGGGGTTACACAAACTTTCTAGCTTTGTTTTTTAAGACTGGTACTAACATTACAGCTATCATAGAGTCTGGTAAAAATCCATGAACAAGAAAAGCTGTAAAATACATTACAAGTAGTGGAGTTACTCTTGCACTGGCAAACTTTACGTCCTCAGAAGATACCCCATCAAGTCCAATAGCTTTGTTATTTGACAGTCTGGAGATGGCTTGGTGAACATAATGTGTTGTGATCATACCCGTGGTATCCTTATCATTGGCTACATACAGATCACTCTGGACACAGCTCCAAAACATTTTCAGTGCCAGAAACCCCATCCAGAGACACATGGAATCGTTTTTATGTCAGAAGTATTAACTTCGACTTCTTTCCAGAAGTTTCGACTTTTGTGACAAAATAGATTCCTAGCCATGTAGTCAGCTCTCATGGCCTGGTCGTTTTTACCAATTGCATACTTATATCTTGCATTGGTAACCCTTTTTTGCTCAAAAACTGGCTCATCCCTTGGTTTTCCAGCGAGAACCCATTCTCTTGATGCTTATCGTGCTTTTAAGAAGAATTCTGTTATGTGGGAACTCCATCCTGGTTAGCCCCTTTTCTTAGCTTTTGGTTTCGTTATATTCTTATACAGAGAGGAGATAGCAGAGACATGAGCAGGGTTTTTACAGTTTCCATTTCTACATGTAATTGCTTCTCTAGGCAGAGAAATATAACTTAATAATGTATCTGAATATACAGAGTACAACAACACTTCATCTTTTGAGAGAGTGCTCCAATCCAAATATGGGGAACTTTCATGATTGTACCCTAGCCTCAAAGGTAAACTCAGCAAACGTATATGCATCCCAAAAGAAACATGGTCAGCAAATGGTAGTTCATAAAAAATTATTACGTTAGTCAGGGAGGCATGAGCATCAGCTGTTGTAATACAATGGTCTAACCAGGAAGTCGTATGCCATGCTTCACTAATGTGTGTAAAACTATCTTCAGGTAGCATGATTTCAGTTGAGAATTCAGTTAAAAAATGTTTCAAATGATTTGCAAAAATAGATTTGTTGTCAGAGACATCAGAGTTCATGTCACCAATGACAAACACATTTAAAAATGTATAATCTCTCCTGTGGGCCCCCCCTCTCTCTGTTTTATTTGCACCTTAGACATGTAGGGACCTTGGTAGGGGGGGGGGGGGGGTACTTGGACATCACTGCCAGCAAGCAGCACATGTCCTATTAATTCAATTAAATTCAATTTTATTTGTATAGCCCAAACTCACAACAACAGTCGTCTTGATGGGCTTCGTATAGGTAATTGAAAAAGTAAAGCATAAAATTACCCACCAAATTTAACTGCACTTTAGACATTCAGGGCGGTGCGGAGGGTGATGGGACATCACTGTGAGTAATCAGGAGATGTCCCCTCAGTGCCCTACCCGCCAATTTTAACTGCACCCCCTTAGTACACACACTCTTTACTCCTCAAAATAAACACTCACAACATAAACACACATACATGCACACACACCCTCACAAACACGCACACATGCATTTCACAAGGAAGGTGGGACCTTGGACCATCTGTCCCCTACCCCATCCCTGGTAGGGGGTACTGGGCCCTTGGGGCCCTTGGCAACCGCTGCCATGTCCCCTGGGTGCTGGTTTCCTGGGCCCAGCAGCCCTCTCTCCACGCAGGGAGAGGGATCCCTGAGCTTTCTGGCAAGGCCAGGAGCCGGGGATCACATCACACCTGAGCCGGGGGTGTCCATGTCCCTGTGGTGTGGGGTCTGGTCCTTGCCCCTGAGCGCTGGGCCTCGCCAAATTTCCAACTGTGACCGAGCCTGGTCGAGCCATGTTTACAACACCTCTTGCGGACCCCTTCTTCTCCTGGGTGCACTCCTCCTGGGCGGGGATGGCTGGCCCCTGCCTTGCTCCTTCCTGGACCAACCGTTGGGCTGGTGGGTGGCTGCCTGGAGCGCGGGGTGGGTCTCACTTGGGGGTTCCTGGCTCGTACCTGGGGTTGGGGCGGGGGCCTGCCCAGAACTCCTGGGTGGTGAGCTGCTCGTCTGGGGCTGTGGGCGCTCCTCTGAGGTGGGGCCCAGAGTCAAAATGCAGCGTTTCATTTTGATGACACTCATAGGGGGTGTACACATTGAGGATGACACATTCCTTGCCGTTCTGTGTTAAGTGTATTGCTATACACCAGTCCACTTCTTGCCTTATGATATTTAAACACGGCCGCAAACATCCAGCCTCGTAAATGTAACTGGTGGCAAGTCCTCCAAGTAATGCGATAAAAATCGCAGAATATTTTCCCCACATGATTCACTGAGGACATTCAGACAACTTTTCAAATTATTTATGTCTTTTTGCGCTCCTTTGTGCATTATATTTTGCTCCGTTGTCGGGCAGAGCTCAAAAAGCACTCTCGAGGCCTCAATCCATTCAGAGTCAATGGTGTTTGCAGCTAGTAACACAATTTCATCCAGACTTCAAGTTCTACTTTTCACAGCAAGGAAATGTAAGAGTTCATCCTCCACAATTGTTTTGCCACGGACAGTCTCGTAGACCTCAGTCTTGAGTCTAGGTCGATGTGCTGAAGCAGCAGGAGAGCAAGCTGAACCACCATCTGCACCTTTGGCCATCTTGGTTAACAAATCTGCAAATTTCTTCATATTCTCCTAATTTGTACATTTTCTTTTTGCTGTTTGATTATGTTTGCATGCAGTCAATTTTCAATCCTAGCTACAAGGATCAAAAAATGTTTTCCATCAACCACTGCAGCCACATCAAGCTCAGCCGCTCCATCTACAGCGCTTAACCTCACAGAGGCATGCATTAATAAATGTTGGTACAGAAATGTCTGAGGATAAGTCTTAACAATTCAGTTGTAGTTGTGACTTATATCAAAAGTGTGGTTTATGATTGGTTTAGGCAAAATAATAAACTGTTACCACCATCTATAAATAGGTTTTAATGAAAAACCTCATGTTTGAGATCTTGGCTTAAACATAAAGTTTCTAAGTTGTGGCACATCAGTAAAGCTTTTGTTCTTTTTTAGTGGTTGCCAATCTTTTGCACAACATTTAACATTTAGTGACAAAGTTAAAAAGCAATGATGTGTTGCAGAGGGGTGCTGGCTGAGTTCCTTCAGTCATTGTCTTCGAGTTGGAAAGTTTGGTTTTAAAATCATCCTCCCTGCCAAGTTTTGCCTGTAAGTGGGTGAGCATGTTAAAACGTAAATGGTTTTAGCCATGTAGAAATAATAGGATATTGGATTTTTACCAATACTTTCTTGTGCCGCATGAAATGCAACAGCTCAGAATCCCGTTTTCAGCTGTGTTAAAATAAATGTTCTAATGAGTAAAGAGTTGGACCCTTTTCTCCTCATTGATAAAACAACAACGTTTGCTTTATATTTGTCCGCGGCTCATTCATTTTTGCATTCCTACTCTGTTTAAGTCGGCTATGGTGGCCGGTTTGATTCAGTTATTCTGCTCTGGGAACTAAACTGAATCTCAGAGAAAACCAGAGCTCAGTCCGATTGGAAACAAACCGAGACTGTCCGTCAAAGTTGCCAACTTTTACATTATTTGATGGCCCGCTTCATATCAATCGCGATCGACATAATTTTTTTTTTTTTTCACTATTGCTATTGACCCTATTTTGCCTTGTTTTACATTTAGCTTTTATCATATTGCAGAATTCCAGTTAACAATTTATAATTAGACATTAGATATTACTAATACACCTATTTAAAATTAAACTAAAGTATTTTCAAGTCTCTGCTGTTCAATTCAATTTCAACTAGGTCAGACCTAGTGGTTATTAGATTACCGTAGTTGTAATCTAATAACCACTGTTGTATTTGACACAAAGACAGCAAGGTGTGGCCATAATTAGCTCATTTTTCCAAAAGGAAAAAAAAACATTATTCATGCCTACATGTGGTAAATGGTAAAAGGCGCATACTTATATAGCACATTTTTACCTTGATATAAGGCCCAAAGCACTTCACAGTCACAGTCAAATTCACCAATAAACACACACATTCACACACTGATGGCGGCCTTAGAATGGCGCCAACCTTAACCACCAGGAGCAATGCAGGGTTAAACGTCTTGTCCAAGGACACATGGGGTAGTAACCAAACCTGAAATCCTCCCATCAGAGGTCAACCGCTCTACCTATGCAGCAAATACTAAATCAAAAACAGGTATTTATGCATTTTCGCATGGCACAATTTAATTAATAATTCTAAATCAAATAGATAAATAGAACTTTGATCTATTATCAAAAAAGCAATATGTTCTGAGGCAATTCTGCCTTAATACTTAGTTACACAACAATGACAATACATAAGAATGAGTTTTCATTGGTCAACTGGTGGCCAACAAACTACTCCCCCTCAATGCGCTCTCTTCTCTCTCGTCACACAAGCAACCACTAACGAGAAGTTGTTTTTATCCAACTCAAGGAGGGTCAAGAAAGCTAAAACCTGTCAAGAGATTGGGCCAACACAAATTAAAAAGCCAAATGAACAAGAGAAATCTAACAATCACTGTCTATTATAATTAAAACATTTGGAGAACATTCCAAATAAAATGTTTGAAACCAGAAAACAAAACTTCCATTTTGCCTTTTCTTTTCAACTGGCCAAATATTTTCCACTCGCATTACATTTTTAGAGGCTGCATTTGAAATACAAAAGTCATTCTAAGCACAGACATTTTTTATGTGAGTATATTAAGAGCCACTTGAAGCCAGACTTATTTGGCAAGGCAGGCTTCCTCCATCTCTGACCCTCATTGCATGATTTCCCTGAACCATCACGAATGCAGCTAAACAGAAGCGTACAATGACGTCACAATGCAAGATGTGTCCCGATAAAAGTTTTGTCGAATAGATGAAGCGGTAATTTTTAAACAGAACAGGTTCAAGTTGCTCTTGGTTTTTCTTGTTAATTTAGCAAAACATGGAAAGTTTTTAGAGGAGCATTGCATTCCTATGAACTTTGTCCTACATTAACCTTTTAATAGGCAGACATATGAGTGAGTGCGGGAATAAAAAACAGCTCATTTTAAGCACAGGGACTTTGACTCCTCCATCTACTTAACCTCCCCGTTTCTAGTCATGAGGTGCCCCTCTGCTCCATTTTGTGTTGGCTCTGTTTGCATTCCTGCTAAACTCTATTTAAGGGTTCGTCACTGCAGTGGTTAAAGGAATGCACATCTGCAGCGAGACCCCATTCTGCTTCTTTTATGCCTGTAGCCCTGCATTCAGATCTAATGTGCAGATGTTACATTGCTGGATCAACAATTGTGAGAATACGCTTACAACAGTAAATGCAGGACAAAAAAAATTTTGTTTACTTAAATAAGTGCCTTGTTTTGTTATGATTTCACTGCTTCATTTATGATCTGCCAAGACAGTATTAGTTCTCAAGAGGTGGAAGTGAAAGCACTCAATCAAATCAGTTTAAAATTGTTTGGGACATTTCTGGCATTTAATAATATACGTTTGAAACCAAATATGTCTATAAAAGTTTAAAAAGATCATTATAGATAAACATAACAATATGTCTAAAATGAAATTTCATTCCATTAAACCAAGTATATATACATATACTGCTAATAATATAGGCTAGCATGTTGTAATTTTTTACATTTTGAGAGAATTTGAATTATTGTCAACAGGCACACAAAAAAAGTCCAGGTTGGAAATAAAAGACCAAAAGTAGTTTGTTATAGTTGTTTTAAATATTTTTAAGCATAACATTGTGGCACGTGACTAAATGTAGCTGTTTGATGCTGCCAAATATGCTAAAGAGGGGCTAACAAACAAGCTAGTACCATGCATACTATTCCATACCCCCACCCACCCCCACCCCCACCCCCGTTCGGCGGAGCGAAGTTTAGACTCCCATACCCGCCGCTGCCAAGCCGCTAATTCCCTCGGAGCCATTTAAACCTTCAAACTCACCTTGGAAGATCTCCGCCAGTCAAACGGGCATTTCTAAGTTGTTGTCTTCCATGTTTAGAACTTCAATGAGTTGTTCTTCGGCTCACCGAAGAGACTCCAGGCGGATTCGCGCGCGGAGTGAGACGATACACAAGCTCGGACTGAGGAGGGGGGGGCGGGGGGCGGTCAGACCTCTGTCACCCCATTTGAGAAGCTATCTGTCAATCACGATTATATGGGTGGTTCTCTTCCCAGGGGCTATATACACCTCTATCAGCGCTGGTCCCAGGTCTGGATCTGGGGAATGTGGCGTACAAAAATAAGAGCCGTCTAAAAACAATTAGGTTTGCACTGATTTTCCACTAGGTTTTTTATTTTTATTTTTTTGTAACTAATAGCAATTTGTTATTGATTGTCTCTCCAACCCAGTCTTATAAAGAAAACCTATAGTTTTACACAAATACAACAAGAGAATCTATTTAAACTTTCTTGAGAAACATTTCCTACCTTTGAAATTCTTCACAGCTGAGAAAGACCAATGGTTAGGCCTGGGGGGCTGCAACCTGAGGATCCAGAGCCATATGCAACCCCTTTATCGCTCTATTGTGGCTCTTGGGTTTAAAAAAAAAAAAGTCAAAAATGTGAATAAAATATGGATTTTGGTTTTGGTTTATTTGTTTTAGTTAATTGAGTTTTAGCATTCATGTTTATATTATTAACATGTCAAATAATATACCAATAAAAGTTTAATCTACAGTCCTTTCATCCATAATGACAGAAAATGCTGTGTTTGACTTGGGTTTTTTGCCCTTTTTTAAGTTAATTAAATCTGCAGGAGGATCTTATTAGTCACAGGGTGTGTTTTATTTTGAAAGGAACTTAGATGTGTTGCTGTCAAAAGTAAAAGAAGTTAAAGGAGCTGTATCTAGACCCAATATAAATGGTCTTGCCTCTTCTTCCTCACCTGCTCTTCAGCTCTCAATCAACCTTTTCATATGTAAACACATTTGCCTAACCCAGGGTTCTGCAACCTTAAAAGCTAAAAGAGCCATTTGAGCCAGTTTCTCAGGCTACGTTCACACTGCAGGCTGAAACGACCCAATTCCGATCTTTCCATGGCAGTCTGAATGACACAGATCCGATCTTTTCAAATGCGACCCAGGCCCCTTGGGTTTGCTGGCCTGATTCTGATACGTATCCGATCTTTTCAATTGCGACCGCCGTCTGACCGGCCAGGCGACTTGATTCCGAACCGTACGTCATCGACACGCAACAAACGTCATCATTTTGCGTTGAAGTCGGGAACGAAAACGTAAACATCAACCATGGCGGACGATGCTGCTGAGATCAGTTACTGACCAACATCCAGCGAGAGCTGCAAAGTCCCATTTCATGTTTAGCTAAATAGATTTTATTTATGTTTTTTTTACCCTTAAGCCAATCATCTATAAAACATAGCTTTTAAATATTTACAATAATTGAATTAAATATATTTTTATATGTTTCATCTGCCTGGATTTATATATAAAATATCATTGTCTTCTCAAACACAAGAAAAACTGTGTCATTTAAAAGATTGACTCCAATATGATGGATGTATACTTTTCTTTCTTGTAAAGGTTGAATATATTGTTTTAAACATGTTGTCAATTCCCACCTGATTGTACTCCCTGATCTACCTTTGTCAAGTGCAACCTTCATCACTTCAAGACCCATTCGAGTATAACATGACAGCAACCCAGTAGGAGCCATATAGCCTTACTTCAGAAATAAGACACTTTTACATTTATGTTATTGTTACTATTATAATAAATATAAACGAACCGTTATTTTTTTGGCACATACAAAACATAAACATAAAGAGAATAAGGCATTTTTTAAAATATTAAAATAATCTGTAACTTTTTACAGAGTTTCACATGACTTCCTTTCAAAATAAAAGAATCTGTCAAAATATTTTAGTCAGACTTTGTTAGACTCAAAAGGTGAATTGCTTGATGGATTGTTGGCACATCATGGGTAGTCAGGAGCCTCGCTGTGATATTTTACTTTACTTTTTTTTATTTTAACTCTTTACTGACTTTTTACTTTACAGTTACAGTTAAATTTAAAAACTTTTTTTTCTTTAACCAGCACCCCACAGTGGAAGGCTAAAAGAGTCTTATGTTGCAGACCCTTGGCCAAATGCCTGCATTAGATGACCCCCAAATCAAAAAGCAAGATTTAACAAGCAATCACCTCACTTCTCACTAACCACTGTCACTTTTGGATCCATTCATCTAACACAGATTAATTATTATAAAAAGGAGGAATTTTCAGTTTCCATGGGTCCTGGAGGCCCACGTCTCACTTCCCATAACCTGTTTAGCTCGGACATGTTAGATAAAAGTGTCCAATTAGCGAAGGGGAAGCACTAATGATCTCATTTAGAGCTAAAAATAGAAATGCATGATTCTGGTTTCAACATGTCTATAAATGCAGGAAATATTTAAACATTTATGAAAATGTTTAATTTAGCCCAAATGATTAGATTTGTTAATATAGCCTTGATTGTTTAACCTCTGCCAACAAGCGTTCACTATCCGGCAGCAGCTTGTGGCTTCATTTCTGTGTGACTCCTCTTTTTGTATCTGAGCCAACACAACGGTTACTCCATTTCCATCTGTCTGTTTCTGGCTCCTTTTAACCTTTTGTCTCCTTTCTCTATTGAAGCCTCAGTATTGTTGTTTTTTTGTCTGCTTCCATCTTACTCGTAAACATCCCCTCATACAATTTTTGATTTTTGTGAATCAGAACTATTTGCTTCAGTTAAGCACAATGTTTGACTGTCATCCTTTTTCAGTCTAGCATAGGGGTCTGTATTTTTCTAACCATAAAATTTGCTTAAAATCCTTAATCTGTTCAAAAAGAAAAAAATTTCTGTATAATCTGGTGCGCCTTAATTCTGGTTGTGCTAATTGACCTCCAATTCCTTTTCTTCTGTGGTACACGATGCACAAATATCCGTCCAAATGTTTTAGTTTGACTTGTAATATGTTCTGTCTTTCAACTGTTTATTAATAAATTGAATAAAGTTTGACTTAGTTTACCTTTTTTTTATTACTTAATTACTTTTTACTTTAGAGATACTTTTAAAATAAAACAAAATGATTTACTTTTCTTTAACCATAGATCAACAATGGAGAGGTAGAAGAGCCAGATGTGGCCCCGGCCCTGCAGGTTGCAGGCCACTGGTCTAGCCAATCATTTTTTAAACTTGCATGATAAAATGGGCCCTTTCTTGACATTTATGTCAACCTTTAACCTGGGTGTCTGCACAAAAAGTTTTTGAATCTGCAAAAATTGTCGTCATAGAAAGAACACAGTCTAATGTATACACGTACTAATAAGATGAGATTTTTTTTCCACAATTACTAACTACAGTACTGTTATTTACAAACCCATTAAACTGAACTTGGGCTGATTAGCTACCTGTTGCAACGTGGTGTTGCTACCCCCTGCTGGCGATATTTACTCATTACAGAAAGGTTTGGCAGCTATCCGGGACTTGAAACAATCTGCAAACATTAAGAAATCTGCAAATTTCTTCACACTCTCCAAATTTGTACATTTTCTTTTTGCAGTTTGACTTTGTGTACATCCAGTCAATTTTCAATCCTAACTACAAGGTTCCAAAAATGTTTTCCATCAACCACTGCAGCCACATCAAACTCAGCCGCCCCATCCACAGCACTTAACATCACAGAGGCAAGCCCAAAAAGTAAGCAT